>JAGDYQ010000292.1:0-197500 GCA_021962125.1 Bulinus truncatus | reverse complement strand
GCGCGAGCACACTTTTCATCTCTTGACCGTACCTGACTCCGTCTGTTGTCTTCCCTCCCCCCCCGGGTTGTTCACTGTTGCCATGGTAACCCAGAGTGTCTCTATCAGCCCCTCCCCTACACCCTTCCCCCCCACCTCAACAAACCCAATCCCTTATCTTGACTGACCGATTATCCGTCAGTAAGTCGTCACGCGTGTGTACTCTAATGTCCACGTGCGTGTACGTCTGTGTTTGTGTTTGTGTGTTTGTGTTTGTCTGTCACTCACTGGGTCAGACCCTACCCCCCCCCCACACACACATCCTCCCCTCAATCCAAACTTAGTAGACAATCACAACGACATCCGTAAAAATGAGAAAAACGCAACAATGATTGCATCCAGAGCGGATCTCAAAAATTTTTCGGGGAGGGGGCTTCGGAAAAGTACATTTGGGGCAGGGTAGGGGTGTCCAAGGCAAATGTTCATTGGGGAGGAGGGGAGGAGAGAAATCTTTGTGGGGCCCTTAGTAATCGAAAAATTTGACAATTAACCCCCCCCCCCCCGCCTCCGCCCTTACACACCAGTATTATCATTTTAGCCAGATTCGCCCACGTATGTGTCTGGTTAAAAAGAAAAGGCTCGACGGCGGGAGGGGAGGGGGGCGCCTAGTTTATCTGTCCATCAGAAGAACGGCTCAGTGGTCATGTACCACCGTAGTATATGGACTATAAGACGCACGTGACCACAAGACATTGGAGACCATAAGACGTAGTTGACCATAACGAGTAATTGACCATAAAACGTAGTGACCATAAGGCGTAATGACCATAAGACGTAATGACCATAAGACGTAATGACCATAATACGTCATGACCATAATACGTCATGACCATAAGACGTAATGACATAAGACGTGATGACCATAAGACGTAATGACCATAAGGCGCAATGACCATAAGACGTAATGACCATAAGACGCAATGACCATAAGACGTAATGACCATAAGGCGCAATGACCATAAGACGTAATGACCATAAGACGTAATGACCATAAGACGTAATGACCGTAAGACGCAATGACCATAAGGCGCAATGACCATAAGGCGCAATGACCATAAGACGTAATGACCATAAGACGTAATGACCATAAGACGCAATGACCATAAGACATAGTAACCATAAAAAGGCACCCACTTCCAAATTAGACTTCGGAAGAACACTAAAAAAAATAAAACCAACATTAGACTTGCAATATTTTTTTCTCCGTATTCTGTCTTTCTAATTAAGGGGCGAAAAGTTTCCTTATGTGCCCATGGCTCCCAAACAACCTAGACCCGCCTCGGAGTGGGTGGTAACAGTCTCGTACCGAGCAATATGCAGATGTCTTCATTCATTGCGTAACATTAATTATGAGCTATAAAACAGGGCCATTAAAGAATGGCCATTACGGCGTCATCACGGGGGGAGGGGAGGGGAAGAGTGATATTACATGGTTTTCATTACCGACCGGTCAGCTTGGTGTATCGTTGAATGTTTTCTCATCATTGTCTGCCATCATTTGGCGCCCCGCTACGGTGGGGCCATTAATTCGTTTATCGTAAAGCTGGGCATTGTAAATGAGTAAATGACATTGTCTCGTTAATATCTGAACATAACTGCGTGTGTCATTTCTTGCAGTTTTCGTGTATCATTGATATCTGTGTGTGTCATTCATTGCAGTTCTCGTGTATCATTGATATCTGTGTGTGTCATTTCTTGCAGTTTTCGTGTATCATTGATATCTGTGTGTGTCATTCATTGCAGTTCTCGTGTATCATTGATATCTGTGTGTGTCATTCATTGCAGTTCTCGTGTATCATTGATATCTGTGTGTGTCATTCATTGCAGTTCTCGTGTATCATTGATATCTGTGTGTGTCATTCATTGCAGTTCTCGTGTATCATTGATATCTGTGTGTGTTGAAATGTTGTTTGTCTGAATGTCTGGGTTTGTTTTTTTTATGTCTGTTTACCTGGGTGAATGCAAGGCTGCAGGCAGGGATTGTTGGGGGTCCCCTGACAAACGATGTCAACAGTTGAGGCCCTCTAGACAACTTCCCCGCCCTCCCCCCATCACAGTTTTTATTATTTACTGACCAGGTGATAGGGGATGCAGGTAACAAGAGGAAACACTGGACATATGTCCTCTGTATATTTATGCGCCATGTAGTTTACAACCATTTCAAGTAGACGCCCGTAAACACGATCTCTTACTATTACGTCCAAAACTGACCACAATATATATACACACCTCACACACACCACACACACCACACACACACCTTACAAACCACACACCGCACACACACCTCACACACCACACAGTCATCATCACACACACCACACACCTCACACACCTTACACACAACACACCACACACACACCTCACACACCATATATATATATATGACTGTGTGTTATGTATGTGTGGTGTGTGAGGTGTGTATGTGGTGTGTTGTGTGTAACGTATGTGTGAGGTGTGTAGTGTGTGTGAGCTGTGTGTTGTTTGTGATGTGTTTGTTGTTGTGTGTGGTGTGTGTAGGATGTGTGTGTGGTATGTGGGAGTTGTTATGTGTGTTTTGTGTGTGTGGTTTGTGTGTGTAATCTGTTTGTGTGTGGTGTGTGGGTGGTGTGTGGAGGGTGGTGTGCGTGTGGTGTGTGGAGGGTGGTGTGTGTGGTGTGTGTTGGTGGTGTTGTGTGTGTGGTGTGTATGTACGGGGTGATGTGTGTGAATGGTGTGTGTGGGGGTGTGTGGGGTGGGTGTGAGGGGGTTCTTGTATGTGTTTGGCATTGTGTGTGGTGTGTGTAAAATGTGTGTGTGGTGTTTGTGGTGTGTGTATGGTGTTTGTGGTGTGTGTGTGGTGTTTCTGTGTGTGGTGTTTGTGTGTGTGTTTCTTCGCATGGATATACTTAACTCGGTACTCCGCTTCATTTGTGCCGCGCCACGCTGTCGTCTGCTGATGACGTATTCTAGATACGAAATGTATCTCTCGCCAGACACAAGAGTATCAGAGTGCAACAGTTGCAATGTATATTTGTGTCAAACTACAATCGACAAATAAAATAATCAATACATATTGTTGGGGGTAAGGGGTTTGTGTGTTCATCATATTTTTTATTATGCGTTTATCTCTATAAAACAAAAAGAAATTTATGGGAGCTTTTATCTCTGGAAAAATGCCGGGGGGGGGGGGATTTGTTAAATCTATTAATAGTCTATGGGAATTCAAGAGGCTCAGACATTTCTAAAATGTGAGTAAACTATATTAACATGCACTCAAATAAAAAAGATGTTATCCAGCCCCCCCCCCCCGTTATGCATGCCTGTACAGCTTATGACTTATGTATTCAGTTTTTCTGGCTTTCATTTGCAACACAACTCATGTCCCTAGTCAAGACAGAAAGAAAACACACACACACAAACAAAATTATTCTTTGTTCTGAGGGGGGTATGCCAGAAACTGTTCATAAATCATTTCCTCTTCCCCCCCCCTTTCTTTCAAAGCTGGTGGTTAAAAATGGTAGGGGGGTGGGGTAGGGGGGTGGGGTAGGGGGGGGCAGGAAACTAAAGCTCTAAAGCATGTTGATAAATTGTTAGCAGGGGAAATCACCCGGAGAGAATGCGAGGTACTAATATGCTGTCTGTTTTTGTTCGGGTTACTCCCCTTATCAGCAAAACATTGTCATGTGGTGAAGCTGGTTGAAAACTAGAATGGGATATGCATCGAGGGTGAACAGACGAAACGAAACATGAGAGAATGTTCTGTGTGTTTCATTGTTTTGTTTGTGTAAATTTATATCTGCACCGTTAATTTACTTCACAGGAACTCACAGTGAACTGTATCTGATTGAGGAAATATGTATGAATGACTAGGCCCGTGGATAGACAGACAAATAAACAAAAATGGCAGGTAGGTAGGTAGTCATTTGCTGAGGCGGGCGGGGGGGTAGCACACAGTCCCCTTTTAGACCCTAAATATGTAGAGACCCCATTATAGGTTCTAAACATGTCTACACCCCATTATAGACCCTAAACATGTTTAGACGCCATTATAGACCATAAACATGTCTACAACCCATTATAGACTCAAAACATATATTTACCCCAATTTAAACCCTAAACATGTCTACAACCCAATATAAACCCTAAACATGTCTACAACTCAATATAAACCCTAAACATGTCTACAACCCAATATAGACCCTAAACATGTCTACAACCCAATATAGACCCTAAACATGTCTACAACCCAATATAGACCCTAAACATGTCTACAACCCAATATAGACCCTAAACATGTCTTGACCCCATTAAGCCGTACCCGAAATGACGCTCCTTTTAGTAGGTAGTTAGATGTGTTAGTGAGTAGGCTAGTATCTCATTGGAGAGATACGTATGTATGTGGTCAGTCAATGTGTAGGTAGGTTAATGTAATAATCAGATTATGCTCAGAGATGGTTTTAATTATCTGGCCACTTAGTAGCGGAAGTGAAAATATTAGTGGAGAGCAGACGATAATTAATAGACGACGACCTGAGACCTTGATAGTGAAAGAATGTATTTTATCACATCATTTGTATAATGTAAAATAAAAAGTTACTTCATATGCAAATAAATATATACATGTATACATAAAAGTCTACTCAGTGCTTTTTACATGTAGTTCGTCTTTTATATATATATATATATATATATATATATATATATATATGTGTGTGTGTGTGTGTGTGTGTGTGTGTGTGTGTGTGTGGACACACAATATAATTTAATATACACCAAGTCAACAAGAATAACTCCGAAGAGACAGAATTAATATAATATACCAGTAATATAATATACCAGTAATATAATATACAAGCTACCAAGAAACAGAAGTACCACGGAAAAAATATATATTATCTACCAATCTACGGATGTCAAAGCGAGGATCGGAAAAGCAAGAGCCGCCTTTATCCAGCTCAAGAACATCTGGAATTCCAAAGAGCTGTCTCTGAACACCAAAATTCGCCTGTTCAATACCAATGTAAAGTCAGTCCTATTATATGGAGGATTACGAAGACCACCACTAAGAGAGTCCAGGCCTTTATCAACAGCTGCCTTAGGAAAGTTCTCCAAATACGATGGCCTGACACCATCACCAATGCCAGCATCTTAGAACGAACCGGCCAAGCTTCAATAGAAGATGAGATCAGGAAGAGAAGGTGGGGATGGATAGGCCACACATTACGAAAGCCGGCAAGCAACATCACTGGGCAAGCATTGAGTTGGAATCCTCAAGGAAAAAGAAAGAGAGGCCGGCCTAGAAACACCTGGAGGCGAGAATTTGAAGCGGGCATCACCAGGATGGGGTTCAGCTGGAAGCAGCTGGAGAGAAATGGGCTCAGCACAGAAGTCGCTGGAGATCTTTAGTTGGTGGCCCATACCCCGATAGGAGTGACGGGCAATGATGATGACTAATCTACAAACGTAACCCATGACAGTTAACATGTGGATATGTAAGTAGGTCAATATAGTATGTAAGTAGGTCAATATAGTATGGGTTGGTGAGGGGCCGCAGTCAGGAATTCTTGGGCCTATGATCAAACTTTGACAACGGGGGCCCATAGCATCCACCCTTCCTTCCAGCCCCCCCACACACACACAAGGCTTGGGGACCCCCTGACAAGCGTTCAGGTCCGCCCTCCACCCTCCACTCCACGGTGAAGTTCCTGAGTTGGCTGGTGAGAAGATCTAAAAAACCGTTATTCACATATTATAAGTTCCTCGACGACTTGCTGGATGATACAGTATTAGTCATAGTCCATTAAATAAGAATGGAAGGGGAAAGAGGGGTGCGGGCTCAATTTTGTTAAATAGTGTGTTTAAAAGAGGCTTTGAGGCTAACCTTTATCTCTATACTTATAAGAGGCATTTGCTGTCTGTCTGTCTGTTCCCTTATAACTCAAGATCCAGAAAACCAAATAACGTAAAATTTGTTACACATACACATAATTACATAATTATTATAAAAGTAATCTCGACGGCGCAATAAATAAAATTCCTCTGTGACGTCATTTCCCGATGATACATTTTTAAAAGAGGGGTAACTTCAGGAAACTCCAATTGTAAACATGGTGAAATCAATAGTCATATCTATTTACCTATCGTTTTATGTATTCAGAAGATTAAAATTAAAGGTGCACTTTAATAAACCGAAATACGTTAATTAAAATGTTTCTGTGACATTATTAACATTATTAATACAATCTCAATGGGTAGTTTAGTTGTAATTAATTATTTTAGTATTTTGCGAGTGCTTTAAATGTTGTTGCATTCAAATTGTATCAATGCACAGGGAATCCCCTGTATTCGCGCACCATGTGAATGTGTAATTGAACGGACGAAGAAGAAAGGGTTAGGGACGGGAAAAAAAAAATATTGTTGTTTTTTTTCATGCTGCAAGTACCCGGCTTTGGCCGGGATTAAAATAAGGTTTTCTGTTTATTTAAGAAGCGTAATTTGACGTTTAATTGTACAGAGAGAGGGAGGGGGGAGAGAGATAAAGAGAGAGGGGGGGGCAGGGAGGGAAGGTCGGGGCAGGGAGGGGGAGTGAAGGAGGGAGGGAAAGGGAGGGTTGGAGAGAGAGGGAGGGAGAAAGGGAGGGAAGGAAAGAGAAAGGAAGGGGGGAGTAGGGAGGGAGATAGAGGGGAGGGAGGGAGAGAGATAAAGAAAGAGGGAGGGAGAGAGATAAAGAGAGAGGGGGAAGAGAGGCAGAGAGAGGAATGAGGGAGGGAGGGGGAGGGAGAGAGAGGAAGAGAGGGAGACGGGAGAGGGAGAGAGAAAAGAGGGAGGGAGAGAGGGGATAGGGAGAGAAAGAGGAGGGAAGGAGAAAGGGAGAGAGAGGGAGATGGGAGAGTTAGGGAGGGAAGGAGAGGGAGAGAAGGAGGGATAAGGGAGGGAGGGAAAGAGAAAGGGAGAGAGGGGGTAGGAAGGGAGAGAGAGGGGAGTGAGGGAGAGAGAGAGGAAGGGAGAGGGGGTAGGTAGAAAACAAAAGGTAAACAAAAAACTTTTTTTAAACCCGGGCAAAGCCGGGTACTTGCAACTAGTATATATATATATATATATATATATATATATATATATATAGGGTGCCTCCAGGGACGAGGCGTGAGTGTTGCGGGTCATAACTCGTTTTTATGCTATATACAAAGCACAAACGAACAAACATTTATATATTTGTGTAAATTATTAGACTAGGAACATATACGGCATACATATATATAAACATATAGTTATTTTATTATGATGAATAATGCTAACTATATTCAATAAACACAGTTATCATTATATAGCATTTTCTAAAAATATGACTATGACCGGCAACACTCACGCCTCGACCCTGAGTGACTCCCAGGTCATGTATACATACTAGTATATATATTTGAAAATATTATATCCGAATATATTAGAGAATAAGCCACCGTTACGTTGACATAGATATTTCTTAGCTGAGACATGTTATGTTATATGTAGACAGTGGCGCAACTGGGGGGGGGGCATTGGGGAGAGGGGGCATTTGCCCCCTCCGAAATAAAAAAAAATTAAAAGATTAGACCAAAATTTGTTTAAAATAAAATACAAATATATAAATAATTTGATTTTTTAATACAAGTGATTTTTTTCTTGCCCCCCCCCCTTGAAAGTTTGGTCTAGTTGCGCCTCTGTATGTAGACAGACAACAGTAGACAGACTACATTGAACTAAGAAAACTTTTGTTTATGTTAAAATATTACATTTAGAAAATAATTTTAAAAAAATGAATAAAGAAACTAAAATGAATTTAACATTTGATGTATTATGGGGTTGGTGTTCTAATGTATTATGTTTTAAACTTGAAATAATGGGAGGAGCGAATTGATATCATTAAAGGAAAACTCCTCCCAAAACTTCCCCTTTGATCACAAAATGTTGTAAACAGAGAAAAAGTCACAAAATTTATGCTAACTTTCTTCAACACGTGGAGTTTACTTCCCCATTGCTTTAGGGGATTGGTGCCTAGCTAATTTAAAACACTATTGTGACTTATCTCCTCCACCTATTTATTTTTTTAAAAAAATATGTTCAAAGAAATATAACTCGTTTAATTTTGTTGATCGGCTTCTATTCAGTGCGTTATTTCCCTTTACATAAAATCTTCATATCATGCACCAATGAGCATAAATTAACCATCATTGCGTATGCTCGTTCAATATGTAAACCATTATTCTTTACAATTCTGTGAAAGAAATTGTTGCATACAAAATTATCTTTCAACTTATTTTCGATAATGCATTAGTTTGAAAATTAATTGTTCACTTTATTGTCACATGTACGGTAATCATATCAGTTTATTCAATATATATATATATATATATATATATATATATATATATATATATATATATGCATAATATAGATATTATAAGAAGTATACAGAGGGAGAAATATAAATACTGCAGCATTTACAGATGTGTATTATCATAATGTCCAAATCCTCGTGTAATTAATTTCCCATAATGTTTGTTTTTCAATTTTAATTTACTTTCAACTATTTCATCCAAATGGTTTGCATTTCACTTTAACAATGTTGTTTTATGTCAGTAAGCAGAATGGAATTAACATTTCACATTATATCGGCATAGGTTCGTATCAATAATAATAACAGTTATCATATTATAGCGGTATTTATTAAATAGTGATGTTAGAAGTATATCATAAAGGTAAACATATATTTAATACATATTTTAAAGTTATCATATAAAGATATCATTTTAAAAAGACAAATGTACTAAGTTGCTCGCGTTAAATGATACAAATGACACCAAATCTGTTACAGTCTTCTCTGGACTCCACTACTCCATTCTTTAATCCGACTAGTTTTGACGAAACATGAATTCATGTGTGACATTCAAGTCTCGCAATGAACATGTCATCAGGTATGACTTAACATAACATGAAGTTTCTTAAATAATATGTCATCAGTTATGATCTATGCGTGGAATGAATATCCCCTAAGATCAAGGCATAAAGTTTAATAGTAAATGCCATGACATCTCTCAAAGATCATGACATTGGGTGCTGGGCGTGAAGCCTCTGACAAAACATGACATTAGATATGTCATACCACGAAGGTCCTTATCATTAATATGAAACCCCTTCTGAGCTAACAAGTCACATAGTGTAAAAAAAATGACATTAATACTCAAACAATATGTGAATAATGTATCATAAAAGAGCGGGACATATTTAAATACAACTGACATCACAACTATCGAAGAGAACAAAATGGCCGCCTCATTCATTAGCCGACCATATTTTGTGTTCTTTTATTAATATTATTTGTATTAACCAACAATGTTGATTGATTGTACAGCACTTTGGCTGAGGACACAATTTAATCCCAGATTTACCAATCTAATCAAACAATTCCCCGGCGAAACAAAATGGACCATCATTTCTCTCCCCGCCCTCCACCACCCCAACCGCCCTGACAGATTAAATGTCTTCCTCACCGACCTGTACAAACACTCGTTGTGGTCACTCAACCACAATAAACATCAAGACAGACTTTGCCCATTATAAAAATGTAGGTCGCACACTGCACTGACATGAATTAGTTCAACTGTTCTTACAAGACACAGATTGAAAGAAAGTAGTCCAAGTGAGTAGAAGAAGAAAAAAAAAGTAATAATAAAATAATTACGTAGAAAAGATTACAAGTTTTTTTTTGACGTGACAACATTCTAGACAAAAAAAATGGCGGCCTACCTGTCTCAGCAGACGATGGGGTTGACTCTGTTTCCTTCTCCTTGCCCACGGACTTGATCTTTTCCAGTTTGTGTTTCTTATCCATGTTAACTTTTGGCCGCGACACTCGAATACTGGTAGTTCCACCTGTATACCGTGATACAGCATACAGAGTTAGAATAGTGGATAGTGGATAGTGGACAGTGGAATTTTAAACAAGCTTCTATTCATTTATGTTTTACTAATTCGAAGCTTGTGTAATAAATATTATAAGTATAAAAAAATAAATTTTCAGAATGTATAATAACCCGTTGCCCAGTTTGGTTGTTTGGGGGGAGGGGGAGTGGGGTTACATTCTTAAAAAGGAATTCCCGCCCTGTTGTTGCACCTATAATATAAGGTCCGACTGCGCCCTAATATAACAGCCGTCCTGTGGCGTTGTGATTCTGGCTTGTTGGCGTCTTGCGTTATGCGTACGAATTTGTGGTAATCATATTATCCAGTTTTGGAGGGTGTCGCATTAGTGGCGTAGTGAAGATCTGGGGCTATCCCCCCCTACACCCCACCCCCCACCACCCAAAGAATGTCAGTTACTTATGTTTATTTATGAAAGTAAAATTCTGATATTTTTTTTTAGACATTGGGGACGCAAATCGTCTTATTATTATTTATCAATACTCTAAAATAAAGTATGTTATTATTATATTTCCCTTGTCTGTTTTAGTCTTTATTAAAGTAATGATTATTATTATTTATATGATGTCGATTTTGTGTACAACGTGTGTGTACATTTTAGGAGATTTGTATTTTCCAAAGTCACTTGATATAATTATTATTAATTAGATTTGAGTAGAACATGGCCAGAACGAGCATAGTCACAAAAATCTAAATTTGCAGGAAAATTGAAGTTCAAACACCCAGGACAGTTTTGTGTTATTTATTACTTTACTTTCCACTGTATGTTAGTAATTTTATAAAGAAAGAAAACTACAATTGCATTACTAGCAATAAAATAAAATAATAAAAATATTTGGCTTATAAAGTCACAACAGTATACATCAATATCTTCAATAGTAGAGATCTCACCAATAGCTGCAGGCAATATTGTAGGCAATACTTTAGGAAATACTGTAGGCAATACTGTAGGCAATAGTTAATAAATAAACTTAAAACTTAGTTAAATATTATTCTTAATTAAAAAATTTGCTTCTCTCAACAGTATGGAAACAAGGATTCCTTGGTGAGTACCCGTATGTACAAAAATACATCATTTTAAATAAATAGACCACAAAAACTTCACGTGCAAGGGGAAAACACGTATTTCACCAACTTAATAAACAACACGTAATTGGAACATCGGGTACAGATCAAAAAATGAAGTGAATAACTGTATTTGTGGGGCTCCGACGAATCATTCAATTTTTTATGCTCCATAAATGAAAACAATTACTCGCAACTTGAACTATCTGGGAATTCAAACCATTTCCAGAAACGGGTTAAGTTTAAGAATTGTATATGCCTAAATTATCATACATTAGATGCCCTCTTCCCCTATTACGACATCTGAGTACGCAATGCCCAGGGAAGTCTTTCGCCAAATCTCCACGAGTCACCTGTGCAGGCCCACCGAGAGAAATTTCGGGCCCCTTGGCAGGTTTGTTGCGGGCCTTCCGTGCTGATAATAATATTTTCAAAAGTTGATTGACCAGCTCAGTCAGGGCCCCTAAAACTCGCACAAAAACTCGCTGGCCTGCACCTGTGTGAGATAGATCTAAACTAAATAGATAGTTAACCACACTTTTGACATTTATAAATAAACTCCACAATTCAATTTTGTAAGTTTATATTTGTCACAAAATGTAATGCTTCGTTTTTTATGCTTACGTTCCATAAATTTTAACCCTTTAGGACACACAGCTAACAGAAATTACAATTTTACTTGAACTAACTGTAAAAAACAAAACTTACTTTTTAAATATTTCCGCGTTCTGTTCACCGGTTTCAACATTCGAGCAGAAATCTCCATGTTTTCTTTTCGAGAAATATTATTTTTTTTCTATCCTTTTGAAAATGAATTACTGTAAAATGTTCTCAACTTCACTGGTCACTTTAATATCACAAAAGATTAGATACAAGTAATGTTTTACAGTATGTCACTTTATCGGAATTGACAAGAATTATCGTAATCTCTAATCCAAAATGAGAACACTGATTCATTTATTTGTCTTGGTTCATTGCTTACGCATGTACACTACCGGTAAACTGTATATGGTAGGAGTCATGTACGGCTTTAGATTATCTATCTATCTATCTATCTATCAATCTATCTATCTATCTATCTATCTATCTATATCTATATATCTATGTGTTCAACTATGAATGACTGTATACATCATCAATCTTTCAACTGAAAAATACTCAAGAGAAGAAAAACCAAGTTGGTTTAAAGGAGGCAATGTTTATAGGATTTGTTAACCGTTTGCACATATCAACATGTTTAAAACAGCTGACTCAAAAAAAATCACTTATCAAAACAAAGATAACAATTTTTTTAACAGAACAAAGTATATAGAGAACAAAGTATGTAGAGAACAAAGTATATAGAGAACAAAGTATGTAGAGAACAAAGTATGTAGAGAACAAAGTATGTAGAGAACAAAGTATATAGAGAACAAAGTATATAGAGAACAAAGTATATAGAGAGCAAAGTATATAGAGAGCAAAGTATGTAGAGAGCAAAGTATGTAGAGAACAAAGTATATAGAGAACAAAGTATGTAGAGAACAAAGTATATAGAGAGCAAAGTATATAGAAAACAAAATATATAGAGAGCAAAGTATGTAGAGAACAAAGTATGTTGAGAACAAAGTATATAGAGAACAAAGTATATAGAAAACAAAATATATAGAGAGCAAAGTATATAGAGAACAAAGTATAACTTTAACTTACATATTTAAAGTACAATCAAGAATAAAAACCTGAACAATATAAAACGAAAATCGAAATTAAAAAAAAAAGGTGAAACTAAATTCTCTACACGTGAAGAAATAAAATTACTCTACTGTAGAAATACTTCAAAGTCCAATACCTATAAAAATACTCTAGTGTAGATATACCTATAAAAAAATTACGCAATGTATGGCTTCTTCAAAAATGAAACATAAATATACACAATTTGGTCCTATCCATATGATACAAACTTGAGGAGACACACACAAATAACAGCAGTCAGTGTATATTGTACACAGTGAGATGAACGAATATCTCGGCAACGAGAGCAAGAATAATTAATAACACACAAACAGTAATAAACCTGTGTGTGTGTGTGTTTGTGTGTGTGTGTTAAAGTCTCAGAAATGAACTACTAAGTTTTACAAGTAAACATGGATCAGGTATGTACAATGCTGTCCGGAGCTGTCCCATACACAAATAGCTGTCGGTCACGTTTCATCGAACCAAATTTTTTTTTTATTATTCGTCCGTTTACTTCCAGCTGCTGTGCCCCTCCCCCACCACCCCCTATTCACCATTAACATCCCCCCTCCCACCCTATTCGCTCCCCCCTCCAATGCTGAGCTAGTTAGTGGATTGTGATGGTACAGTGAGAGGGGTTGGTGGGGTACGCGCTGACAAATCCTCCTCGACTGGAACCTGCATTTCGTCCCTCCCTCCCACCCCCTCCACCCCGGGTCCCATCACCTGCGTTCATTCCCCACTGCACTCACGGTGTGCGGTCATCGGGAGGGAGATCGACAGACACTTACGCTTGGGCAGCATCCTTCTATCCCGCTCCCCCTCTCCCCTACCCCCAACCCCCCTCCCTATACACACACACACACCATCAACCTCACACATCCCCGGGCACATCTCATATGCCACCAATCGCCAATTTATTTTTTTTTTAACTTGTAAATGAAGAGTGGGTGGGGCAGGGGGTTGGGAGGGGGGGAATCGATGTTATCTGGGTGACCTACGTAATGTCGCACTGTGTAGGCCTACGTAATGTCGCACTGTGTAGGCCTACGTAATGTCGCACTGTGTAGGCCTACGTAATGTCGCACTGTGTAGGCCTACGTAATGTCGCACTGTGTAGGCCTACGTAATGTCGCACTGTGTAGGCCTACGTAATGTCGCACTGTGTAGGCCTACGTAATGTCGCACTGTGTAGGCCTACGTAATGTCGCACTGTGTAGGCCTACGTAATGTCGCACTGTGTAGGCCTACGTATGACCTGCTACGTCATCGTAGACAGACATCTCATGCTGTCATAGACATGGGGGGGGGGTCAAATCAACATAGACAGGAGGATCTCAAGTTGTCGTTGACAGAGGTCATAGGTCATCATATGCATGGGGTCAACCGTCATATACAGGGGTCAACCGTCATATACAGGGGTCAGTGAATTGCTCATTTTATAATATTGATTTACAACTACTGGACTGACGGTACATCTGTTCGAAAAACAGAACAAGTTCAAGTAAGTTAAACTTCAACACTGCTTCAGTAATAGAAAGATGGAAGACGACCAGACAGACAGACTGATTGATAGATAGTAGGCAGATAGATAAATAGATAGATAGATAGATAGATAGATAGATAGATAGATAGATAGATAGATAGATAGATAGATAGATAGATAGATAGATAGATAGATAGATAGATAGATAGATAGATAGATAGATAGATAGATAGATAGATAGATAGATAGATCTATAGATAGATGAAATCCCTTAGATCCTATAAACCACTAATGGGACGGTTTTATGGTGCCCTTCTTTCATCCCCACCATAGCTATGGTTTATAGGATCTAAGGGATTTCATCTCATCCTTACAGGCACTTTACTAATCTATAGATAGACAGACAGACAGATAGACAGACAGAAGAATAGATAGATAGATAGATAGATAGATAGATAGATAGATAGATAGATAGATAGATAGATAGATAGATAGATAGATAGATAGATAGATAGATAGATAGATAGATAGATAGATAGATAGATAGATAGATAGATAGATAGATAGATAGATAGACTGGTTGAATGAATGAATGACTGGTTAACTGATTGATCGATTGTCATATTAATAGAGGGTGTGTGTATATGGGAAGAAGCAGGTGGTAAGAGGAAGTGGAGAGAGAGACCTTAAAGCCATAGGAGTGAAGAAGACCACGGATCGGGTAATGTGGAGAAGAGTAGTATGGCAGGCCAGGGCTTTAAATGGGCTGTAGAGCCAAATGAAGAAGAAGAATTGTGTAGTGTATATGTATTTGGGGCCACCAGATTGTAACACTCAATGTTAGACAATCACGATTGAATACAACAAAACACGTACGCATTGCATATTGATGTCTCTGAGAGACAAACATTGGCAAACCTTTCAATAGTATCCGATACGGGAGATGAATTGCAACTGAGCGATGTTGTATAAAGACATGTGTTTGAGAACACCTGTACCAGATGGACAGTTTGTTTTGTTTTGTTTCTCGTTTGACTTCGCCTTCCAAAGATTTTCTAATCCCCCAGATTTTAGGAGATTATTAACAAATGTCTAGCTTAAAAACAAATTCTAGAGATGAGCAGGTGTGTCCTCTCGTCACGTCTATTTTTAGAATCTTTGATCTACGTCACACATCTCTCCTCCAAGTGTTAACAAAACGTTTACAACAGATTTCAACCAGTCGTTTGAAAGAGTAACATAATCAAATAAAACAAAAAACAGGGCAATACGTGTCATCATGGAGTTTTTAAACCTAGGAAACGAGTTCGGCCAATGGCTGGTTGACTTGACCCCCCTCCCCCCCGCAGGGGTGGGATGGTAGAGGGTGGGGGGAAGCGGGAGATGAACTCCTTTCAGCTCATTCCAATACTGAATTTATTTATTTTTTTTTTGGTTATTTCTCCATTTATTTCATCACAGTTACCTACCCTTTATTTGTCCTCCTTACCTCCCCTTGACTCCCCACTTTCACACCCCCGACAAGATCCAGATCATCTTCATTCCCCCCCCCCCCCCTTAAGGCTATTTCATTGACCGACTTCTATTTTTGGTTGTGTTTCTGGGAAGCTGCAATAAGACCTCATTTAGACCAGGTATCAGGTATATTGAACCCACTGTACTACTAACGTAACAGAATCTCACGTCAGGCTTTCAATAATCGTATCTGTGTATCTGTGGGAGTAGTTTGAATTCAAATAATCGCATCTCTATCTGTGGGAGTAGTTTGAATTCAAATAATCGTATCTCTATCTGTGGGAGTAGTTTGAATTCAAATAATCGCATCTCTATCTGTGGGAGTAGTTTGAATTCAAATAATCGTATCTCTATCTGTGGGAGTAGTTTGAATTCAAATAATCGCATCTCTATCTGTGGGAATAGTTTGAATTCAAATAATCGTATCTCTATTTGTGGGAATAGACTGAATTCAGATTATCGCTTTGTATTAACTAAGAGGCAGAAAGAGAAAGAGACAGCAAGTGTTAAAGTAACGAACTTGACACAGAGAGACAGACACAGACATAGACAGGTAAAGCAAGACACAGTCAGACACAGACATACACAGGTGGAGCGCAACCCACCAGACTTAAACTGTTGCCCGTGCCCACCAAGTGTGACCCTTGTATTCCATGGGCGTGTCTAGAGGGGACGCACTTAGACACACCCCCTTTTTTCACTAAAGTAATTATTAAGATTTACATCTTGAAATCCAATAATAAATTTTCATTCTTTTAAGAACACTAAAAAAAATGTTCACTAATGCGTTTACATAATGTTTTATTTTTTGAAAACGATTTGTTCAAGTTTCTGGTAAAGAAACATTGTTTAACTGTTTTACAATGTAGACGATTCGACCTAAAAAAAATTAATCAGCCAATCTGTTTACTTTTCTGAAAAAAAATTATCACTGTTTTTAATCAAACAGCTGCTCTGACCATCTACTGCGTGGGTGGAAAGTTGCAGGGTCAGCAAAACAGCGGTCAAGAGTTATACAAATGCTACGATCCATCTCACAACGGGCAAACAACGGCGGATCAAACAGTTTCAACTGCCATACAAAACAAACCGGAAATGTTATCACAGCGTAGTGATCAGTTAAAATGCTTTCATCCGTGAAACCGTCAACAATGGATGCCTTGATTACTGGCGGTTTAATTGGTCACGGACTACGTCGTCCGTCACATGAGTTGGTCAGTTGGTCAAACATTTCAGATTGTCATCTAACTGGCTGAGAATTGTTTTAGAACAAAGCTAGTCAGTAGTTAACAAAATGTAATTAAAAGTACGGAAACAAATGTATTCCTAGTTTTGTACTTCAAGTACATGTACTCAAGTACGACTCTGGTACATTGTTAGAGTACTTCGACTTGTATTCGTACTTGCACCTTGGGTACTTGTATTCGTACTTGCACCTTGGGTACTTGTATTCGTACTTACACATTGGGTGTTTAGTACTCAAAGCCTTACTTGTAATTTTAAAAGCTTCTGTACTTGTACTAAATAGTTCTTACACCTTGAGTAATTGTACCCGTACTTGTACTTGCATGATCAGTACTTGGAACACCTCTAAAACTTACAAACCCTTTATTAATGCTATAAATTAGCAAAAGAGTTATCAAACAGGTAACAAAGGGAAAACATCATTGGAGCGCAGTTGAAACGAAATATAGATAGATATAAGACACGTACATTGTGAAATGTAACAGATGTTATTAAAACTGTTTTTAATGTTGAACAATAATTTCTTGCCAGTGCAAACATGTTCGCAAAATGGATTTATTGTGATTTACGACTTAATCTTTGTTTTATATTTGTGTGTTCTGTTTTCAGTGTTGTTTCAATGTGTAATATTTCTGTTGTTTCAATGTTTTGTATTTCTGTGTTGTATTTTTATAGCTACTGTATTTTTGTGTTCTAATTATATGATCTGTTATTTGTGCGCTGTATTTGTGTGTTCTAATGTTTGTGTTCTACTATTATGTTTTATATCTGTGTTGTATTTGTGTTTTGCATGTGTTTTTGTATTTGTGTGTGTAGTATTTGAGTGCTATATGTGTGTGTTCTAAAAATGTGTTGCATTAATGGGTCTTGTGTGAATGTTGTGTTCTTGTGTTATGTTTTAGGGTGTTGTGCTAGCGATGTAATATTCTAAGAGACATTTCTGAAGCATTTCGCAATTCACGAATAAACTTTACAGACTTTCGACTTGGTAGAATAGTATAAAAATATATTCTAATTCCGGTCAGGTCCGCATTGTTTTTCCTTTCGAAGTAACTTAAAAACGATTCTAATTGTATTTAAACATTCTATAAAGAAAGTGTTTGTACTTCAAACAGACATGAAAAGATCTTCTTTGTAAAGATCTTCTCTGGTGATAGACAGAAAGGCAGAAATGAATTCGAATACAGATCGAAAGCACTTAAATTGAGTTTTCATTGAAAATAAAGTAAATTAAACTTTTTTTTTTTTTGTTTTTTTTAAAAAAGGGAGAAAACCAGAAAGTGTTTAGCGGTGAAATGAGATTTAAAAAAAAAAAAGAAAGAAGAATCGAGAAGAGCGGATCACTAATGACCCGTCTGAGTGCTCACCTTCATCACGTGCAATAGTTCAATGACGTGAGCCGCAGGACTGCTCGCTAACTTTTCTGAGGCGACCGTGTGTTTGTGTGTGTGTCTATATTTGTGTGTGTGTGTGTGTGTGTGTGTGTCACGGGGAAGGAGAGGGGAGGGGAAAGTTGTATTGGGTGGTGGGGAGGTGAGTTATGACATGTGATGTTGGGGGAAGGGGTTGGGGGGGGGCGTTTACACCGTGGGAGGGGTGATAAAATGTTACGGCTCAAGATGGCTACGTCTGTTTACCTGCAACAAAGATGGCGGTCAAATATTTTGTTTTTGTCCGAAAGATTTCGAGGCTGGGGGGTCGGTGGGGGGGGGAGGGGGGGTTTAAACTACATGAGATTTAAGCAAAATTTCATGACGTCATTTTCCTTTTTTTTTTACATAAAGGAGGATGCGAGTGGATGACGTCGTATTGATTGACGCTGAGTTGAGTAGACAGAAAGTTTTAAAAAAATAAAAATGTTGTCTGATGACGTAGTTTTAGGTTGATGTAATCAGGTGTGTACGCTGTAACCCTATCTGTTCGCTGCATTCAGCTTTCATGGCCGAGTCATGTGTGTATGCAGTAGCCCTATCTGGATATTGCAGCCAGATCTGTATGCTGCAGCCCGATCTGTGTGCTGAAGCCCGATCTGTGTGCTGAAGCCCGATCTGTATGCTGTAGCCCGATCTGTATGCTGTAGCCCAATATGTATGCTGCAGCCCGATCTGTATGCTGTAGCCCGATCTGTATGCTGTAGCCCTATCTGTATACTGCAGGCAGATCTGTATGCTGCAGCCCGATCTGTGTGCTGAAGCCCGATCTGTGTGCTGAAGCCCGATCTGTATGCTGTAGCCCGATCTGTATGCTGTAGCCCGATCTGTATGCTGCAGCCCGATTTGTATGCTGTAGCCCGATCTGTATACTGCAGCCAGATCTGTATGCTGCAGCCCAATTTGCTTGCATAACCCTTACAGGGACTTTGATAATCATGAAATCATCCGCGACTTTCACATAATGTGGCTGCAAGTCGATTAGATCAGAGCTTTTTTTAGTTTGGTAGACAGAAATCTACAAAAATAAGACAAGTAAAATATGATGATTCTGGATATGTATCACTGAATAGTCAAGACGTGATCTTTTGTAAGGGGCCGCCACTTGCCATAAAAGTCGAGGTCTTAAAAGATTGATTGTTAGAAATCTTACAATATTTGCTTTTTGTAATTAAACACACCCAATGCAGTTATTGACGTTTACATTTTCTTATACAAATTTGGTTTGAACTTAAGTATGGTTTTTAGCTATTGTATATTTTTGCTGTTATTATTATTATTATTATTATTATTATTAGAATGAAAAGTAAATAAATTGGAAATGTTATCATCTGATCATCATAATTTAATATTTAAAGTATTCGTCGTTACAATATTACACAGACCAATAAATAGATAGACAGATGAATATATGGATAAACAGATATTTCGATTGAACCTTAAGACCAGTACAAATGTATCTAGGATGTATTGTTTCGCATTAATTTTATAACTCATTTCTGGTAAAGGAAGAGATGGTATGATGATATTATAAATAATGGAATGGTGCTATGATGGTATGACGGATTGTATTTTATGTTGAATGGATGGTATGATGATATTATGATATGATAATGATGGTATGATGATATTATGATATGCTAATGATGGAATGATGTTACGATGGTATGAAGAATTGTATTTTATGTTGGATTGATGGTATCATGGTATGATTGTATGATATGTGATGGAATTACGCTATGATGGTATGACGGTTTGTATTTTATGTTGAACGGATGGTATGATGATATGATAGTATGATATCATATCCGCAAATACAATATTAAAACTTTAACTTAACAAGCTGATTAATCACTGATTCAATCTTAATCAAAGAAGGCTATATTTGGCAAGTGACACGGGCCGTGTGCGGAAATTGATACGGGCCGTGTGCGGAAATTATTACGGACCGTGTTCGGAAATTGATACGGGCTGTGTGCGGAAATTAATATGGGCCGTGTGCAGAAATTAATATAGGCCGTGTGCGGAAATTAATATAGGCTGTGTGCGGAAATCGATACCGGTCGTGTGCGGAAATTTTATATAGGCCGTGTGCGGAAATTAATATAGGCTGTGTGCGGAAATCGATACCGGCCGTGTGCGGAAATTAATATATGCCGTGTGCGGAAATTAATACGGGCCGTGTGCGGAAATTGATACGGGCCTTGTGCGAAAATTGATACGGGTCGTGTGCGGAAATTGATACGGGCCGTGTGTGGAAACTGATATGGGCTGTGTGCTGAAATTAATATGGGCTGTGTGCTGAAATTAATATGGGCTGTGTGCGGAAATTAATATAGGCTGTGTGCTGAAATTAATATAGGCCGTGTGCGGAAATTAATATAGGCCGTGTGCGGAAATTAATATAGGCTGTGTGCTGAAATTAATATAGGCTGTGTGCTGAAATTAATATAGGCCGTGTGCGGAAATTAATATGGGCTGTGTGCTGAAATTAATATGGGCTGTGTGCGGAAATTAATATAGGCTGTGTGCTGAAATTAATATAGGCTGTGTGCGGAAATTAATATAGGCCGTGTGCGGAAATTAATATAGGCCGTGTGCTGAAATTAATATAGGCCGTGTGCGGAAATTAATATAGGCTGTGTGCGGAAATTAATATAGGCTGTGTGCGGCTACTTACTGATAAAAAAAAACTATAATAATAATCAAAAGAAAATAGGGTCTGTTAAAATAATTTCCTATGAAGAAGAATCGTTTGCAGGGAAGTCACAATGACATGGATGTTACCCGAACACATGTCCGGGGGGGGGGGGGGGAGGCATGACTCTAGAGACCCCGCCCGGTACAGTAGTCTCCTTAGCCATTGGTGGCTGTGTGAGGCTAAACAGGGTTAAAATCGGGAAAGGGGGGGGGGGCGGATTATCTGGCGGTAGCCGATTTGTTGAAGATAAAAATAGAGAGAGACAAACGGTTCTATAGATGTAAATAAAGACAAATTGTTCTATAGATGTAAATAGAGACAAATTGTTCTATAAATGTAAATAGAGACAAATTGTTCTATAAATGTAAATAGAGACAAATGGTTCTATAGTTGTAAATAGAGACAAATTGGTAAAAAATCTAAAAAAATAAAAATATAGCATGTTTAACAAAAAGGGAAAGAAAATTTCAATCGATATTTCAATAATTTTGTTCAATTAAAGCAGCGATTCTCAAACGTTCGACATCCTTGTACCCCTCTTGTTTTACTTTCCCCTCATGTCATTGTTTACCCAATACTCTCACCCCGATGCAGCGCTTACCCCCTCCCCCGACCGCAAAAAAAAATCACACCTGGCGTACGCCCCTGGGGTACGCAGGCCCACCGACAGATATTTCGGGCCCCTGGGCAGGGCTGTCACGGGCCACCACCCCCCGTGCTGATAATAATATTTTCAAAAGTTGATTGGCCAGCTCAGTCCGGGCCCCTAAAACTCGCCGGGCCCCTGAGTATTTGAGGTGAGGAAGGAGTGAGCAGGGACTTTTTGTGCCCCCCAACAAGAAGCATTGTGGGACGGATGGCCGAGTGGTGTAGATACTCGACTGTCGACCTGAGAGTCCTGGGTTCAAACCTCGGTGAAGCCCATGGAATTTTTCCAGGTGAATTTCCAGGTGCAAAGTCTTTCCACAAGTTCACCCAGCTTTGAATGGATACCTTACTTAAGTTGTGTAGTTAAAGTCGGCTGGGCGTTGTGCTAATCACACAATCCATTCATATGCCGAGGTTATAGAAACAGATGAATTCTACACTTCATCTGCCCCGATGGCCCGTTAGGGCTAAGGGAACTTTTTTTTACAAGAAGTATTATTTTAAGTAACATCCCCCCCCCCATTCCCTTTCCAAACAAAAACAAAAAAACAACTTAACTTCATTAATCATTTTGAGCCCCAGATGCTCGATTTGAAATTCAATGAACAAAGTACTATTATTTCACCCCCCGACCAGGGCTGGACTTTCGTGTATTGACACGGACCTAGCATATATAGGTCATGAAACGATGTAATGTTACGAGATGTAAAGTTATGATAAAAGTATGGTACGGGGGCTGACCACTCAAGCCGTTGACCATTACAGACTACGGGTTGACCCGGCCAAAAAAACATTGACCTAGCCTGGTCCAAGATTGACCCCCAACCCTTTCCCTTCTCCCCTCCCCCCCCCACCACAATGTTAACAGAATTTCAGCTTCAAGTTCACTGACCTAAAATGTAAAAAGGAAAACAAAACAAAAGTCAAATCGTCAGCCATATTTATGAGGGGGGGGGGGAGGGAGTAGAAACCGGAAGTAGTTAGCGGACATCAATAGCACTAATAAGGTGGGATAGTGTACTGTAAACACTGTTACGAAGGAACATTTGAACTCTAAAACAGTGGTTCTAAAAGTGTTGGCTGCGACCTCCTGATACGTCGCGAGCTTATGTGAAAAAAAAAGGGGGGGGGGGTGGAGGAGGAGTCGCCAAAATTGTAATTAGTTCGTCAACAACAAATAAGCAAATAAATTTTAGAAACTGAACAAGCTCCTTAATGCTGTAGAAAGCCTATGCATGCCGTGTTATCCAATCCACAAGCGATTTTTTGAATAAGTGGCGGGAAAAAAAATCTTCCATTTGATGTTGGGTTGACTTGATCGCAGAACCGTTGGGGCTATTTGGCGCCGCTCTTCCTCCTCTCGATAATAAAAGTACAAAAAAAAACGTTTAACAGAACTCTTTCGGCGCCCCTTCTTAGTTCGGCGCCCATTGTGTGGCCGCAGAGCCCGCTGTACCCTTCCTACGCCACTGCTTGATCACTTTTGGTTGTGAGTCTCTATCTGTCAGCTGGTAGGTTTGGGGTTTCAAACCCAAGCTGGTCCATAAGGAAGTGGTCCCCCCCCCAACCCCCGGACCGTAATACTATCGGGATTGAGTGACTTTTGTAAATCTAAACAATCTATAATGTAAATAATCAAAGCCCCCCCCCCACCCCCGCCGAGCCGCGGTGAAATTATCAAACGTCGACCGGTCCGCGGTGAGGAAAAAAGATTGGGGACCACTGATCTAAGTAATTGTTTATATTTTATTTGTTTTACTTTTTAATGCATTCCAATAAAAGCTTGTTTGTTTTTTTTTCCTTTAATGTTTTTAGTTTGACCAAAAAAAAAAATTAAAATTGACTATTGTTGCACACCCTAGCCTTAATTTGGCAAGTCTATTTTAAGACTAGGGGAAAAAAATCTTCATTATATCGCACCCTTATGCACCGGTGCAGTACTTCCGTTTTTGTTTTTTTTTTAATTTTGGCGTGATTGTCTCAAACATAATCTCACAGCTAACTTCTTCCCATTATAAACATTACTTAAAAAATATATTATGTTCGTTAAATATACAAGAATATGATTCATTCATTGTAAATTATAATACGTTCGCGAACATTACTGTAGGCCTACACTGTATTATCAAGTAGGATCTACACATGTAACAAAGGTGAGCGTTTTATCGCTAAGAAAGATCATGTCTGAAATTGAGTTACAAAATGTAGATACCAACTTAAAAAAATGTATACAAATAAATTATGCAAAAATATTAAGACCATAAATTTTTCGTAATTTAAAAATAATAATTACAACCTTCCTGACATAATTAGGTGTCCAAACTCAGAACATAAAAAACATAATTTACGTCAATTATGACAAAATCAATTGAATAAATATATGAAATTACTGGCTCAGAATTATAATAGTTTATATTAGGTTGTAGTGTGTATATGAAACAAAAATTACACATAGTATTCTATGATTGCTTCTCTTGTCATCTTGACTCCTTTGGCGGGTTTCCTAATTTTGAATAATTATAAAACATCTGACAGCAGACTTGGTTCACTCGTTGCGACTGCTACAGCAACACTCAACGTTCACACAACTTAGTTGGTATTGCTGGGCACTCTAAGCTCGACGTAATTTTATGTATGCGTCTGTCTGTGTGTGTGTGTCTGAGTTTGTATGTCTACGTCTGTGTGTCAGTGTGTGTCTGTGTATGTCTGATTCTGTGTATGTCTGTGTGTGTGTGTGTTTAGGTCGGTGTGTCTGCGTTTGCATGTCTACGTCTCTGTGTGCCTGTATGTCTACCACTGTCTACGCTGTGTGTCTGCCTCTATTTTACGATACACTGTGTTCTATTAATTTAACAAAATGCATTTTTTACTATTAATAGAAGTATGCTTTCATTAAAATGTACTAGAAAGTAGAAATATATTTTCTTCGGCTTAGATCATGAGAGATATCCATGAAAATAGAAATTAAAAATAGCGCTGAAATATTTCAAATCAATTGAGCTTAGAGAATTCGGTGATAATTGATTCGAAATTTCTCAAAAACACTGATTCCGCCCTTCCAAGTGCCAAACCGGCAGACGACGCAAGTGTTATCAAAGTCTGTAAAAACAAAAAAAAAAAATAGAGAACTCCACTCGGTTGTGTTGTTGACTAACTGCTGAGTGGTTAGTTTCCCCTTGTTCTATTTATAGACACCCCCAGCAAAATAATCGAACCCCCATTATTTCCTAATGCAGTCTAATTACGTTCAATGGGAGGTAATCGGATGGTTTCAGTGCAGTAAGCAGATAGTCTCCCCTTACCCCCCCCCCCACCACCACCACCACCCCCCGCCCCTTTTAACTTGTTTGAACGACCGAGTGTCGTCTCCACTTCTACATGTGGAGTCTAGTGACCACCACATGTTGACCTGATTGTGTGTGTGTGCGTGCGTGCGTGTGTGTGTGTTTGTTTTGCGGCTGACAGTGTGGACGAAATGGATGCATGGGTGAGATGCCACGCCTGTAATACCAAGGATATAAACCGTATTAGAATGTATTCGACCATCACAAGACGGATCAGTGGAGCTGGTGTGTGGTGTGTGTGTGTATATATATATATATATATATATATATATATATATATATATATATACATATTAGGTATATGACTTGAAAAACAAATTTTGTAATTTTACAAGTGGCGTGCCAGATTTTGATGAGCTTTTATATAAAAATAATAAATACAACAAAAAAATCATCAATTTTGTTGAAAAAGTTCACCCACCAAAACATTTTTTAGTTTAAAAATAATCCTTTTGGCTCTTTTTACTGAAGTTTACTTTTACTCCAGTTGTTTACCATTAAAATTCTATTTCCTGTTCTCCATGTTAGATTTTTCAATTATACTTGAGTTTGAATGATTATTTTAATTTGCCTAATTTTATTCTTAAAAATGTCTTTAAAAAAGTCATCACTTTCCGTTGCTAAAAATAAGGACAAATGGACGAGTAATTTGAAAAAAATTCAAAACACTCTTAAGAAAAGAAACAAAATAGGAATTGAGATCGACCCATTGCTTTCACATTCTAGAATGCCAAAAGAGTGGATGACAATTGGTCGCTACATGGGCTTGGCCTCTATGGAAAAATCCAGATTGAAAAGGAAAGAAGTAGAGCTATTATGGAGCTTTTTAAATTTCCCAATACTGTCTTTGCGATCAGTGAGCAGAAAAATTGAAACTTTAATTAGAAGGTATGATGTTCATTTGGAAAAATCTGTGGGTGACATACGGGAGCAGTTTGATAAGTTATTTGATGTCACAAACAAAACTGGTCAATGGTTATGTGCTGAGGACAAAAAACTTTACGAAATACAAATTCAAAGTGGAGTTAAGATGGGATATACTACAACTAAAATTGCTAGCCAGAGTACAATTCATCCATCAAAACGGAAAATTGTTTGCAAAATTAATGAGGCACAACAACAAAGCAGTTTTGAAAGTTCCAGTGATTCAAGTGATAACGAGAATTCTCAAAGTAGCTCTGACGGTGCTGATGCAATGCTGTCATCCACAGAAAGCTTGGATCAAAGCACACATAAGAAACAATCACAGCAATCTACTTCTAGTGCAGTTTCCTTAGTTCAATCTTGGAAACTACCAGCTCGAAGAGCAGCATTAGTGAGCAAAGTTTCGGTATAAGTCCGGCGTAAAATAGCAACTCCTTCTCAGTCAGATGTCTATCGAGTCTGACTCAGAGGAAGCAAGTAAACTAGAAGAAACATTAATAAATACTTGCGTAATAGCGTATGGAGTTTACATTTTGATGGTAAAATTATGAAGAAAAAAGAACACCAAGTAGTTGTATTAAAAAATGAAGCAAAAGAAGCGAGGCTAGCCGTCTTAGTTTTACCTGATGGCATAGCTGCTACGATCGGATCTGCCATTCAAAAAGTTTTAGATGAATATAACTTATGGTCAGCTATAAAGATGATTGTGATCCCGAACACTACAAATGTTGGGACAGGAGTCGAAGTCTGGTGTTGTGGTGAAACGTCAGAAACTGTTTGTTCAACATGGTGAGTCTGCACCAGTCTTTATAGATTGTCAGCACCATATACTTGATCGTGTTCTTAGACACGTGTGTGATTCATTGCTCGGTGATTCAACTGAGTCTCCTAACATAAATTATCCATTTGTAAATAAGATACTTAAAGATTATGAAATGTTAAAATAAGATTTTGAAAGTAAAACAAAGAAATGTGTTCCAATTTTAGAAAATCAGGAAATAGGTTGGAGAGATGATATGAAATTTTTGCACCATCTAATTTGCTTTATTAAGCATTTTAAGAGTTCTCAACAAATGCCGAAAGTTAATTTTAGCGCACTGCCTGGCCTCAGCAATGCCCGATGGAACTCTGGAGCAATTTTTGCATTGTTGACTTTCATACTATTGCCTGATGAACGAAAGAACCTTCAGAAATTGTGTAAATTTATATGTGGACATTGGAGTGATGCCTGGTTTAGTGATTATCATTACAAAGCTGAACAATATGAAATTCTTTTCCATGCTGTTAATGATTATCCAAAAGGGTTGCGCTGTCTTCGAACTCATTGGTCTCAAAGTCCATCTCCAATACTCACTCCACGTAGCAATGTTTGTGCAGAAAGAGCAATAAAAGTTCTGCAAGATATTATTCCCCTTTGCCACTCACCAGAGAAACTGAATTTACGTTTTATTTTTACACATAAAAGTTTATGAAACAATACTTGAAATTATTAACAAATGTCAATTTTTCTAAAACTTCAAAATGTTTGGTGGGTGACATTTTTCAATTTTTTTAATAAATTTGATATGGTTTTGTGTTTCTACAATAAAAACTCATCTGTTGATGGTATGCCATACAAGTGTTGTTCTGAAGTCATATACCTAATATATATATATATATATATATATACGCTGTTATAACGGATGCCTGGGCACAATAGGATTCCCTATGCCATGTTGGTTGACTTACTGTTGGAAAGGATTGATTCGCGTCGAAGAAGCGGACTGACAGACATACTGAGAGACAGATAATTGGATTTCAACATGATGTAATAGATGTCATATAGTTGGGACAGACAAACATTCAACAGTCAGACATTTAACAAACAGACAGACAAACATTTACAGATAGACATTCAACAGTAAGACGTTTAACAAAAAGACAGACATTCAGCAGTCAGACATTTAACCAACAGACAAACATTTAACAGACAGACATTCAACAGCCAGACATTTAACAAACGGACAAACATTTACAGATAGACATTCAGCAGTCAGACATTTAACAAACAGACAGACAAACATTTAACAGACAGACATTCAACAGTCAGACATTTAACAAACGGACAGACAGACATTTACCAGATAATCATTCGACAGTCAGACATTAAGCAAACAGACAGACAATCAATTAACAGATGGACATTCAATGAACGAACTGACAGTTACTCAACAAACAAATATATTCATCACACAAACATTCCTCAGACAGTTCAGAGACATTCAACAAAAAAGACAGACATATTGACATTTTTTGGTGAGCACTGTAAAAATTCTAGCCCCAACATATTTTAACAACTTCAATACTTTGTTTTTAAAATCAAAAACAAATTCATAGCAACAAAGTGAAGTCGATGTTAGTTGAGTAGGTAGCTTGGTCAACAACTTCTGTTCCTTGTTCTGCTCCGTAGACAGACTTGTGAACTGGCGAATCTAAGGTTGAGGGGCGCTGATGTTAAGGTGAGGCTTCTACACCTCAGGGCTCTTATCACTCCAAGGTACATTCCATACATCTTCACACAATAAATCCACATGGAGCACTGGTGCTGAATGGAAAACAACACGCGTCTGAAGTCTTCAAAAGACCGAATTGCACACCATTGTCTCGAAACTCGCATTGTCTCAAAGTCAATAAACTACTTCGCATCTCAACACCACTAGTCCATTCATTAAGACCAAATAAAAAAAAACACCCGTTTTACATTCTCGTGAGTGCCACATTATCTTTTACTGCAGTCCATCTGGCCCGGACGGTCACTACAGCTGCCCGACCCACAGAGAACAGTCGAGAAATGGTCACTGGTCTCACGCGGTTCTCACTCTATTCTCCTATGTCCCCCCACCCCTAGTTCCAATAATTGCCCCGTCGTTCGTCCATATCCCTCTAGTCCTTAATGAGGGAGGGGACATGACATGTTTTCTAGACCGCACACTGGTCTAAACTCTAAAGCGCAACACCGAAGAAAAGGTTGTGGGGGGGTCTCTTAAATAGAAGAGATAAAGAGAAAACAATGATTCAGGTGTTAAATAGCTGGCGTATCTGTCGGCATTTTACCAAGTCGGGGGAGGGGGGGGGTCCAATGCGTGCGCCTGGTCAGTTCACCACCACCCCCCCCCTTTTTAAATCCGCCTCTGAACTTATGATCAATCTAGAAACGTTACAGCTCGTGAGTGAACGTGGAGTGAAAATTTCACTAGCTCGCCCAGAGGTGTGAATGGTATGGGCTCAAACCCCCATTACGTTACCTCCCATGAGAATGAGGGCCATATGACAGGCTCACGGATATAAATACAAAATTAATATGTGACTTTTTTTTTATCTATAATACAAATTTTACATCATGTGTTCCGGTTTCCGTCTGTCATCGCGACTTCCGTCTGTCATCGCTACTTCCGTCTGTCATCCAAGATGGCGGCATAAACAATTCAAAGATGGCAGAAACATTTACTGTTTTCTTCTTAACATGCATGATCCGGCTACCAACTGGCTAGCCGAGTAAGAATTAACTCCTACATGGCTGCTAGATATGACATTGGACCAGCCATATGTTTAGTGCCGAGGTGACAAAACACCGTACACTAAAATACGGCAGGTAAGATCATGAATGCCAAATGGCAATCACAATGTAATACTGCTTTCGACCGCCTTAATCATTACCAGAGGGCAATAAAGCGATCTTAGGAGAGGTAACACAAAATCATGCCAAAATATTCTGTTTTTTTTTTCTGTTTTTTTTTTTTTTTAATATTATGTTGTTTTTTTGTTTTTTTTTAAATAATTTATTCTTGATAAAAAACAGTTACAATGACAGATAACATGGTATTAAATACATAGTAACATTGATAAAAGAATCTTATTGTATTAAGTAATATACATATTTACATACAAGTTATTTTAATATTAATATACATCTCAATTAGAAATTCTTAGAACTGTGAGGTAAAATTCCATATATATACATTTATATTATAATACAGTAAATGTGATACTCTTCGAAATTAGATATACACAAAAACGGAGTACCATAGGCCTATGTATATCTCACAGTATCGTAATAAATCTATGGTGTTCAATTTGTTATTAAATGAGAAGCGATCATAAAAGAAATATTTACAGAAATCGTTCAATTAATATTCTGTGTTATGTTCCACAATTTAAACTTTAAACCAAAATTATGAATACCTCAATATAATGCAATATTTATATTGTTTAAATTGTTTATATATCCTAAAAATATGTCTATTTCTAATGTACACAATTATTTCCCTTTATTACTAACCTAAAATCACGTTTCACATTTCATTTTTGACTATTACGTCACATGAATGAAATGAATATAGAGGACGAGATTGAGTAGTGGCCGTACAACAAGCATTTTAATACAAACTAACCCATTTATGATGGGGGCTTCAACACAGAGTGGTGTATGGAGTGGGCCCATTTTGAGGAGGGCCCCAAAATATTTTTTAAACTAAATATTAAGATTTGATATCTAATATTAAAGTGTGATGGCTCCCGAAGATGCCTAAAAATCGCCTTGGTTCGGCATTGGCTTCACAGAACTATAATGTTGAAAGCTTTGATATGTCTTTCTTTTTTAAGAGGCCTATTGTTTTCTGCGTCTGCGGCCTCAACTGTATTGATGAAATACTATGTTTTTAATTGAAGGTCAGCTAAAAGATACACAACGATTCTTCCTTCTCGGGACCAAGCTTGAGAAGCGTCAAAAAATTATCTCATATCAAAATGCAGGGGCAGCCCCCAAAGAGGCCAAGCCCACCGGGCCTCTAAATCCCTAGATTCTGCACTGCCGGGTCGGCAATTTTTCTTAGTTAATTGTACTATGCTACGATGTGTATAACAGTAAATAAACCACCTGTTAAACATGTAGCGTTTTGCTTAACACAAGCACTCACTCACGTCCCTCTTTTTTTTTTAAAATACGCCATGTTGAACATCATAAAACATTAAATGAATAACTGTTTGGCAAGGAGTCCATTAAAATATTAAGAAGGAATATGATTTTAAGAGTTGTTGTTTATGTTTACCCATAGTGAGGATTATTTTCTTTGGGAGGAACTATTTAACATATGAACTTTATTTGATGTATTATTAGGTGTCCCTATTCTCAAATGTATTTTGGCTACAATAATCTGTTCATGTCCTTGGGGCCACTGCAAGTATATAGACTGATTGTTAACGCGCTGAAATATATATCACCATTTTCAACTCCAAGTGTGTGCCTACACGCCGGTCCGGGTACCGGGCCTTTGATAACTAGTTATGTACAAATAAATCTTTTGTGAGGCACTTGCTTCGTGAGCTCTACGTCATCAAAATAACTAGAAAAGAAATGTGTATTAAAAATACGACAGATACATTCTACTTATGAAACCAGCCAAACATTGCTCCATTTATATCTCTTGTTAGTCCACATCTTGCATCTAGGTTTGATACATTTCTGATGTCTGTTTGGTTTAAATAGTAACATTAGCATTTCTTGGTGAGACACACAGAGACGGAGGGGGGGGGGGGAAGATTGCGAAGAAGTAAGGAAGAAAGTTGGGAAGAAAGTGTTTAAAGGGGAACAACTTATGTAAAAGACGTGCTTGAATTAATATAACGATTTCTGTCCCTTGTATTAGAATTATTATCTTGCACTGGGGTGCTAAACCTTGTATCTTTCGAAGGAATGTTATAAAAGAAATGTGTATGTTTCGTGCTGGGCACTGTCCTATAGGTGCGTTCTTTGGGATTCCCTTCGCCGCCGCTGCAGAGAGGTGGAGGAATCCGTAGACCATGTGCTTTTCTAGTCCCCCGGGCTGGAGGACCACAGGGTGGACCAGTCGGTTAGCTTGCTGACCATTGGCCTTTATGGCAGTCTCCAGATGTTGAGGGACACGGCGAGTTTTGATCTCACGGGCTCTAAGAGACTAAAAATGGGCTCTGAGAGACTACAGAATATCTCAGTCCCTGCAGATTGCCCTTAAAGGTTAAGAGAGAAAGTGTGTGTGTGGTGGGAAGGGGGGTTTCCCAAAGGAAATTAATACACAATAACTAAATAAAGTTAAAGTTTGTCAGTACTATGAGAATAGACACTAGCTATAGGGTAACGGAATGACAGAGCAGTGTAGTAGACCGCTCGACTGGTGGACTGAAGGGCGCGTGTTCGATCCTAAGAACCAATGTAACCTTTCCATGTCAAACATGGTTGAAAGCCCCAGAAGTTCACCCAGTTTGCAATGGGTACCTGACAACTTAAGTTGGGGAACCACACAACCCCTTTACATGACGTGGTTAAAGAAACAGAAGAATTCTACACTCCATCTGCCCCGATGGCACTCAGTGGCTAAGTGAGATTCACTAGTTAGCTACCTATAGATTAGTGAGACTAATTTTTGTAGTTTAATCTTCTGTTATATTTTGTTAAATTTAATCACGAATGACATTAGTTTTTGTTTTTCGTCATTCATTTAACTTTTTGTTTGTTGTTGTTTTTGTTTTGCGATATTTGTTTCATTATCAATTCCAATATACGTTGGGTGGTCCATTATTCTTAATCAGGTTGGGTACCCTCCATATTTTAGCAAATCACAGCAAAGGTCATCCCCCCCCTTTATGGCCCTGTATTTAAAAACCCATGGTAAGGTAGGTGGGTGGGGCATGGTGGGGTGGGTGGGGCATGGTGGGGTGGGTCTGGCATGGTAGGGCGCCATTGTTGCTTTAATGTCAACAAGAGATAAACATTTCATCCTAAAAGAGACTTTTCAGAAAAATAACATCTATAAATATTAAGCCGGGTCACGGGGAAAAGGTTATTCTGTCTTTTTGTTTACTTTAATCTTATCCCATTTCTTAGCCATCAACCATTGCAATGTTTACTTTGAGAATTGTATCAGAAATACTTACTGCTTCCAGTGGCATCGTTATATAGGTTTATGAACCTTAGATTTATGAATGTGGTGTGGGGGGGGGGGGAGCTATTAGTCATTAGTAGGAAGGGGTTGTGCTTGACAGGGAAAACTATTGTTTAAAGAGAGTCCCCCCCCCCCAACACTATTTTTGACCCGGGGGTGGGGGGCCGTTAAGATGCACCACTGACGTTCACATTACGTTTTTTTTTCCATGTCATCTAAAACTTGTAATTTTTTTTTTCTTGGACTTACCTCCCTTGCTTCCGATTTTTCTCATTTTGATCAACAGCTTCTTCTTTGTCTTCTCGTTGTTCTCGTTGGTGGAGATGACGTCAGTCTGTATCAGGATGTCCCTCGTGTCCCCGTCCGCGCCGTCGGGCTCGTCTCGGGACTTGACTGTCTTGAAGACGAATTTCGTCTTCTCGTCCTGCGACGTGATTCGTATCGTCTTGTCTGGGGAGACGGGCTTACCGGACGACGTCGTGCCCGAAACCGGAGCGACAGAAGAGTTCGCATTGGCGGTGTACGATGCGGCGGTCGTCGCCGATTTTGCGCTGAGGTGGTGATGGTGCGAGTGGTGCTGGTGATGGTGGTGATGGTAGTGGGGGTGGTGGGTGGTGTAGGTCTTGGTCTTGGGTGACTTGACCTTCTCGTCTGACGTCTGCACAACCTGGACAACGGTGATGGTTTGATTGGCTATTTCCGGTTTATCCCCAGCAGACGACGAGTCGTCTGCTTTGCCGATCACGTGGTTTGCACTTTCTTCCATTTTGGCCTCGTTCGAAACGTTTTTGCTCTCTTTAGAAATTCTGCGCAACCTTTCATTATCCGTTAAATTTTGGCGCGAGAAATCTGTCGTCGAAGGTATAGAGATGTTTGGTAGTGCCTTCACTTCTGTGATCGTCGAGAAACTGGCGTTCGAATCTTGAACAGCCACGCCGTCAACGCTCGCCTTTTTACTGACGTCTGCCGACGTTTGGATGATCGGATTATCTTCCCTGAGTTCAGTTTTACTGACCGGTGACGCCAGTGGAATGATCTTCACGGGTGAAAGCCTCGTCTGGAAAGCTTTCACTGGTGAACGCGTGGAGATGGTGGACATTTTCACAGGTGAGCCGTTGACCGGGGCGACTTTGTTAGAGGCGAGGCCGTCTTTCTTGGGCAGAGGGTTCACCGGTGGGTCGCCTCCGTCGAAGGACTCCTCTTTGATTGTCCTTTCATTGTCCGAGCCTTTGATGAGAAACGTGTTGTTTCTGGAATGGTCAGTGGTCTTCATGGTCCTGACGGTCACCTTTGGTCGAGGGGGCTCCACATTTTGGTGGTGATCTTGGCTGTTGGATCTGGTCATCTTCTTATCCCTGGAAAAACAAGTCGGAGGAAGGGGGTAAAAATTGGTTTAATTTCTATTATAGTTTGTAGAGGATGTTAAATAGATAGGTAGATAGAAGTGTTGGTATGCAGATGAATGCGTCACTAGGTATATAGGTAGAAAGACTGACATGTTAACTTACTGTTTGCCTCCATTAGGTAGTGCATAAATACATGAAACAATTACGACAGTGGTAAAAATTTAAAAAAATAAATAAATAAACAGGAAAGCTACATACACAAAGACTGTTCGACAAATAATAAACAGATAAATAAATAAATAGACAGACAGATAGATAGATAGACAGATTCAAACATAGACAGACAGTAGACTGGCAGATATACAACATACTGACAGACAGACATAAATTAGACAAACCGACAAATAGATTAGACAGACAGACAGGCAGACAGGCAGACAGTCAGATAGACAGTCAGATAGATAGATAGATAGATAGATAGATAGATAGATAGATAGATAGATAGATAGATAGATAGATAGATAGATAGATAGATAGATAGATAGATAGATAGATAGATAGATAGATAGATAGATAGATAGATAGATAGATAGATAGATAGATAGATAGATAGATAGATAGATAGATAGATAGATAGATAGATAGATAGATAGATAAACAGACACAACCTATAAATCTTTACACAACAGACTGGCCATTGTGTCATCACTCACCCGGACATCTTTGACGCGGTGCCGGCGACCGTGACATTTTGGGAGTTTTTCGTTGACACGTCCGGCGCTCTCTCCGGCGGCACCGGCTCTTTTGGTGTCTTAGTGGACAGTCTGATGGCTGGGCAACAAAGCAAAAGATAATGTTCTCATTAGCCGCTATTAAAATTTTGTTTCGCTTGTTTGTTTTGTTAGTTTGCTGATGCGTATTCATTTACTTTTATTCACTTTTAATGTTACGTGTTTCTCTTTGTTTTTAGATTTATTTATTTTGTTTTTGCCTTGTGTTATTCTGAAAAAAAAATTCTCTTTGAACATAAAAATAACTGTAAAAACCCCCGTGGACCAGTGCCGTACCTAGGGATTTAGGGGCCCGGGGGCCCCTGCATTTTGACATTGGACATCATGACTTCATATAATGTTTTTAATATTTAATGCAAAAAAAAATTCGGACAGTCCTTTGGGGCCCCCCTCCAAACTGGGGCCAAGGGTACTTTCAAATTTGGACCCCCCCTTCCCCTACCCTAGTTACGCCCCTGCCGTGGACTAACCCCCCCCCCCGCCCCACATACACACACCCTCCCCCACGAATAATAAATTTTCAAATAGATTTATCGCACCAGGTAAGACATTCAAAAGTGAACACAGCCTACTTATTGAAAACACCCCCCGCCCCCCCCTCACAACCCATTCCTAAACTCCAAACCGGAAGTTTGAACTAGCCCTAGGTCAAGATGAATCATGTCTTTATCAGGCGACTAAGCGATCGCCTGTTACAATAGGCAAAAGTAAACAACAGGTGACCACCTTCATTGTGTGTCGTCCCCTACTTTGACGGACATCACACTCCGATATGGACTTCTTGTTCGGCCAATCTTGAGGCCAAGACTGGCCGAATATAAAAAGGGGTTAAAAATAGTTCAAAATTATTCAATATATATATATAACTAATTGATTCTGACCATCACATTGAAAATTGTTGCCATTCGACGCCCAGTTGAATTCAAAGTTTTGGGGAAACAAAAACAAGAGTTATCTCAATGTTTACCGGTTGGAGGCGCAGACGAGTCAGAGTTTCTCCCCTTGCTGTACACCGACACCCGGTTGCTCCTGGAGGTTCCCTTGTCCTTGGTGCTAGTCTTGTCCATCACTTGACCAGCGTCCTTCTTGTTGGCGGCGTCGCCCTGGCTCAGTGCTGCCGTCGAGGAAGCCGAGCACCCCATCAGGGCCGTCTACAGCATGAAAGGGGCTTGATGGCGCTGAGGGCGTTAAAGTGTGTTGAATTATCGATAAAATCACGTGTGTTAGTGTAAGGGGCTTGAGTGGGCTGAGGGCATAAGAGTAATGTGTTCATTTATGTGTTCAATTATGTGTTCAATTATGTGTTCAATTATGTGTTAGCTTTAGTTGGTCGGTGTGAAGAAGGTGGGGACAGGGTTTGTTTCAAATGTGGATTTTTTTTGGTGTGCTGTAATGTGGGTATGTGGTTGTTCTAATTCTGGCTTTTTGTCTCTTGGAAATGTGGCTGTGCTGTTGTGTTTGAATGTGGCCACGCTGTTGCGTTTGAATGTGGCTATGCTGTTGCGTTTGAATGTGGCTATGCTGTTGTGTTTGAATGTGGCTATGCTGTTGTGTTTGAATGTCGCCACGCTGTTGTGTTTGAATGTGGCCACGCTGTTGTGTTTGAATGTGGCTGTGCTGTTGTGTTTGAATATGGCCACGCTGTTGTGTTTGAATGTGGCTATGCTGTTGTGTTTGAATGTGGCTATGCTGTTGTGTTTGAATGTGGCTATGCTTCTGCGTTGGAATGTGGCTATGCTGTTGTGTTTGGATGTGGCTACGCAGTTGTGTTTGAATGTGGCTGTGCTGTTGTGTTAGAATGTGGCTACTTGTTTACCTTTAAACATGGCAACATGTCTAAGCTGTTGTTTTTATTGTTTTTTTCTGTGTGCAGCATTGTGGCTGTATCGCTAGAATGTAGCTACATCAATGTGTCATTAGACATAAGTGCGTTTAAACGGATTGTGTTTCAATGTGGCTGTGTGGCCGTACCGTATTCTTTCCAACAAATCCTATTACTTTCTACAATGTAATTTTTTTTTGTTGTTCATTGTACTTCATTAAGTCCTTAAGGCTTTTCCTCTTCGCAAAAATTCATTCATACACACCGTATCACGCACGCACACACAGAGACGCACAAACACACACAAACGCGCGCACTTAAAGAAGACCAGTGCGATCGATGGCCAGAGTGTGAGGTGAATGTTGATGTCCGGCCTGAAGTAGGTATTTACTGTTGTCGACTCATGTCCAGCTTCAGTCTCACGTTGAATAGAAGACGAACGAAAAAAAAAACAACCAAGATATATACAAACATCCGAAAACTGGGGGGTGGGGGGGGGGGAATTAATTACATTACTAGCAGTACTTTAGTTGAAAGGTCAGAGGTCAGGTGTTACGTGTGATTTGATAGAGCGGTACACGTTGCCAGAAACTGTTTTTGTTGTATGGAGAGAGATACTTTGTGTGGACGGACGTCTATTGTGTGGAGAGAGATACTTTGTGTTGACGGACGTCTGTTGTGTGTAGATAGATACTTAGTGTGGACGGACGTCTATTGTGTGGAGAGAGATAATTTGTGTTGACGACGTCTGTTGTGTGTAGAGAGATACTTTGTGTGGACGGACGTTTGTTGTGTCTAGAGAGATAATTTGTGTGGACGGACGTTTGTTGTGTGGAGAGAGATACTTTGTGTGGACGGACGTTTGTTGTGAGGAGAGATATACATTGTGTGGACGTCCGATGTTATCCGAGATCATGAAGATACAAGCGGTGTGTAATAATGCTCAGATATCTGGTCCGAAAGATAGGCTATGAAAGATTCATATATGGCGGACAGATAGACTACAGACTGACAGACACATATATTAGACTGATAGACAGAAAGACAGACACACAAATGGACGGACATGCAGACATACTGACGGACAGACAGACACACGCATTTTGTATCTTTCGTGAGGAGTTGTAAGAAACAATTTTTTGTACATTTTTTTTTAATAATACATTTAGCTTTTTCAATTGTCCAAATTCAAATTTGTCTGCTAGTTATATTATTCAAAATTTCAATTTATAAAATCAAAAATAAGCATCTTTATTTATTCTCCTTGCCCCTTAAACTGTAATTTTAAATTCCTAACCTTTGACCTTATTTTTTTTTCTAGAGAGCATGTCTCTATTTCAACAAATTCCATAAATAACAACAGTAAAAAAAAATATAATACTTTATAGGAAATACCCGTTTCTAAATTTACCGAGTCACCGTGGGTTTAGGAAAAGAACTTTGAAGCCCAAAAACGTAATAAATCACTTCTTCATTTCGGGGCCGACTACCGCTAAATTTAATAAAAATTTCAACCCCTGCCACTGATGAGTGACATCTCGAAGTGCGATGCGAGTTGTTGGTCGGACACGGAGAATTGATGGATGTCAGGATAGTGAAACCTTTTTGTTTTCAAATTGGTATTGGCTATTTGTTTTTAGTAGTTTTTTTCCCCCTGGATAAATCTCTGTTATAAACGAAATATCTAAATGAACCAATGCTTGGTTTTGAAATATAAGCAATATATGGAAATATTTCATATTTTACTTTAAAGCAAAATATTTCTTTTTTTTTTTTGGGGTGAAATTTTTTGCTCTAACATAACTTTGTTGACGAAACTTAAACTATATAAATTTTTGTAAAGACTTTTTTTTTAAATACAAAGAACTTTCATAAGAAGCTGACCATTGTCTGTGACACTAGACAGAAAGAAAGAGAGTGTGTGTGTCTGAGTGTTTGTGGGTGTGTGTGTGTTTTACACACCGATAATAAAATTGATTCATGAATTTCAAAAGATTTCGGGGAGTACTATCTTGTATGTGTGTGTGTGTTTGATTTCTAGTTCGTGATAGTGAGAAACTGAGTTCGTCTTCTCCGGAAGTGCGTCGGTCAGTTTAGGTTACATCATCGTGGTCATTGAGGCAACTCGAAAGATTAATGTGCTTAAGCAGTAAAAAAGAATCCCAGACACCATTGAAACCTAAAAATCTAAACACATAAGACACCTAGACAGCATAAGCACCGAGACACACGGAGACCAAAGAACACCACAAGCACCAAGACACACAGAGACAACTAAATACCACAAGCACCAAGACATCCCGAGGCAAGCAAAAAAAAAGCACATCCCGAGCACAAGATGTGTTGAGGGTGAAGTTATTGAAATCAATCCATCAAGCCAATATTTGGATCTAAAATTGCCCCCTTCCCTCACACACACACACACACACACACACACACACAAACAACCTCCCGTTGACAGATTCCCCAAGCCGGACAAAATTGACCGAGACAGATGGGTTAACAGAGAATGTCACAGTCTCATTGGGTACAATACAAAAAAAACAGTCTCAGAATTTGGTCGGTGACTGGCAGTTTGGTCTCTCGACACTATTCACACCTAATGGCATTTTCCGACTAAGTGACGGGAGAGATGTGTTAGGGACATGCTGACATTCACAGTAGATGCTGTTACCCCCCTCTCTCTCTCCCCCCTCTATCCTGACCCCCCTCTCCCCTCAAATCCTTCGAAGTTGTCCATTAGTTTCTTCCTTTGTAAAATTAATTTGATATATATATATATATATATATATATATATATATATATATATATATATATATATATGAAAATATGTCAAATGGCTTGTTCGTTAGTTTCAAATACAATGCTGGAAAAAATGGCACTGCAGATCGCACGGGTTTATGCCCATCAGGCCCTGTGTGGAATGGGGCCCAGGGATCGTGTGCTGGAATGTTACTGGGCCGCGCAATATTACAGGGCCGCCCAATAAACATTAACTTATTTCCCTTTTTTATTTATTTCTCTCGTGATTGTGGCGACTTTCCATGGACGAGAAATAATCTACGCCCCCCCCCCCCACACCCTTTCCAGTCGGCCGAGGTCTGTCTATTTATCTGTCTATATGTCTGTTTATCTATATGTCTGTCTATCTATCTATGTGTCTGTCTAACTATCTATGTATATGTATGTCTATCTATATATCTGTATATCTATCTATATGTCTGTCTATCTAACTAGTCTATCTATGTCTGTCTATTTATATGGCTATCTATCTATATTATATCTATATATCTATCTATCTAACTATCTATGTCTATCTATCTATGTCTATCTATCTATATATATATATATATGTCTCTCTATTTGTCTCCCTGTCAGTCTAATCTATGTGTCTGTCAGTATGTTGTTTATCTATGTGTCTCATTCTATTGCTCTGTTCTCTCTCTCTCTCTCTCTCTCTCTCTCTCTCTCTCTCTCCCTCTCTCTTCTCTCTCTGTCTCTCTTTTTATCTATCACCCGTCTAAACATAATTTGGTCAGCAAAAAAAAAAAACCCATTAACATTATCGCCTCCACAACTGACCATTTGAACGGCTTCACCCAACAGTGCCTGGACCATCTCTAAGGTCTCAGGTGGTCAGTATGGCCGTCTCCATTCACCTCTTTGACACATATGTCCACTAAACAGAATGAACCCAAGTCTCTTTCTTTTGGGATTAATCTAAGGGCGTTCACTTGTCTAGTGGTGGTCAGATGGTTGACAGTCAAATTGGGGAAGTAAAATGATGAAAAAGAGAGTGGGAGATAGAGAGGGGTGTAGAATGAGAGATTGGGAGGGGGGAGATGGGAAAAGAGAGACAGAGAGAAAGCGAGAGAAAGAGAGGTGAGGAAGAAAAAGAGAGGATAGATGGATAGATAGATAGATAGATGGATAGATAGATAGATAGATAGATAGATAGATAGATAGATAGATAGATAGATAGATAGATAGATAGATAGATAGATAGATAGATAGATAGATAGATAGATAGATAGATAGATAGATAGATAGATAGATAGATAGATAGATAGATAGATAGATAGATAGATAGATAGATAGATAGATAGATAGATAGATAGATAGATAGATAGATAGATAGATAGATAGATAGATAGATAGATAGATAGATACTTTTCTATTGTCATCCATCCATTCTGTCTGTAAAGTACAAACCTATTGGTCACAGACCAGAACAGAAATATTGTTTATATTTTTTTATTTCTGCTTTCATCCCAATGATACTAAAGGACATAATCAACCAGAACCCGGCTTAGCTTCCAGGCCTGCTTGTCGTAATTGAGATCATCTGCCAGGTCATGGCGACATTCGTGTCTGGTGCGTTAACGTCAGTACGATTTCTGAATTAACCTTACCTTATTGGACTCCAAGGCAGTGCCGTAGCGAGATTTTCTCGCGTCCGGGGCAGAATACCATTTTAGCACCTTTTTAGCGCCTCCGTTCAATTCCTAAAACCATATAATATTATATGTAAAATATACCATTACCCCCCCCCACCCCTTTGTGAGCAGCACCCGGGACATGATGCCTCCCCTTGCCCACCCCCTTACTACGCCTCTGCTCCAAGATCATACCAGAGACCGGAGCATATGAAACATGGCCGGCGAGATAGGATTAAGACCTGAACAAAAGTACCCTCCCCTTGATTTGATAAAAAAATGGCGACTGATATTTAAATAAAGCTGTATATATATATATATATATATATATATATATATATATATATATATATATATATATATATATATATATAATTTAAATAGAAATCATATAATTTTATTTAATATAATGTGTAGCGATATTTTAACTTGTGGTTTTATTAAATAACATTTATTTCCACAAAATATCAATAATTTTTTGTTTTAAATATTTAATCTAAACGTACCATTTATATGTACAAAACAATCCGTACTTATATTTTTAAGCGCTTTCGCTCAGTCAAATTTACACGTGGGCTTGTAACATTGATAAACACAAGTTTATCATGACTACCTTAAAAAGGCTTGGACAACTAGTTGATATGTCTAACGTTTACCGCACTGACTGAAACCTACATATTCAATTCCACGCCATAACTTGCTGCAGAAAAATAGCTCATAAATCTCAGAATTAGTTTTTTAAAATTTTCTGAACATTCAACCAAATACCGTTATTTGTAAAAATAAAAATTACAAGCTCTGAATATAGTTAAAATAATAACATTATATGTTGACTCGCATTACACACACTTCTTCAAACATGTTTTTTTCTTGTTATAACATTATATGTTGACTCGCGTTACACACACTTCTTAAAATATGTTTCTTATTGTTTGGTTAAAAAAAAAAACAAAAAAAAAAAAAACGAAAGTTAAGAAAAATGAATAACTTGGACAAAAATGTCAATTTGTAAGACATTCTTTAACTTGAACATTAGTTTACCTACAACATATATACGCCTTTTAGACTTTTAATTCTTGCAAGAAAATGAAATAGATTGGACCCCCCCCCTCCCCCAACCCCCATTATTACCCCCCCCCCCGCGTTATACCCCCCCCCCCCGACTCTAATTTCCCTGTACTAGGCCAGCGCCTACCTTTTTTTCCATTAAAATCGCGACCCCCCCCCTTGATGGGAAGGAGAGAGACTGCTGCATAAGTTACATTAACCCCCCACCCTACCCCATGAAGATAACTTAAACCGCCCTTGTTCTCAGCCTCCCTCCTTTCACCTTCCCCGTTAGTTTATGTCCCCCCCCCCTTCCCGAAACAAGTTTATTACGGAAGTAAGCGCAATTTTTTTTTTTTATTGTCGTAAATGGCCTCTCCGCATTGGTCAAAACATTTCTAACGAAGTCGCCATCTTTTCTACGTCTGCTCAATAAGTGTTGTTGCATTCTCGATTCACTCTGTATGGACGGAGGGTGGGGGGACGTAGGGGGGAGGCGGGATAAGCTGAGTGCAGACAGAATCAAGAATCTAAAGCAGACAAAGAACGTAACCACATATGTTTGGTTGTGGGCAATTTTTTTTTCCATCTTCAACCAGGACAATTTTTTTATCCCTCCCTCGCACCCACAATCACCAAACAATCTTCCCGCCACCAACAATCACCAGACAACTTTCCCGCTATCCACAATCACCAGACAACCTTCCCGCCACACACAATCACCAGACAACCTTCCCGCCACCCACAATCACCAGACAACCTTCCCGCCACACACAATCACCAGACAACCTTCCCGCTATCCACAATCACCAGACAACCTTCCCGCCACCCACAATCACCAGACAACCTTCCCGCCACACACAATCACCAGACAACCTTCCCGCCACCCACAATCACCAGACAACCTTCCCGCTATCCACAATCACCAGACAAACTTCCCGCCACCCACAATCACCAGACAATCTTCCCGCCACCAACAATCACCAGACAATCTTCCCGCCACCCACAATCACCAGAAAATCTTCCTGCCGCCCACAATCACATGATGAAAGGATAAATGGGACGAAAAAAGAAATAATTTAGAACTCACGTGGGGGGGGTCACTTCATTGGTCAGTGTCTGGTCATTGTCTCAGAAGAGAAACAGTGTCGCCAGCGGTCAACCGTTTATTAAAGTGAGTGTTGGCCGACAGCAGGTGGGTGATAGCTGACTGGTGGGGAAGGGAGGGAGTCTGGGTTTCAGTGGCGTCCCGTAAAAAAAAAAAGAACTGTCCCAGAGGAACGGCGAAAACTAGGTGACTGTCTATGCCCACAAGCCCGTTATTGAACTCACCCCCCCCCCCACAAACACACACTCACATACACCCCACCACCACAAACGATTGTCTGTACTTTTATTTTGCTAACCACAAGGAAGGGCCATCTAAATTCTAAGCATTGTGTCATGGAATCACGGCTGAAATGTTGGGAATGTAAGAGTGGGCACTTGCACATTGATTGCACTTCCCTCTGCACATTGATTGCACTTCCCTCAGCACACTGATTGCACTTCCCTCTGCACATTGATTGCACTGCCCTCAGCACATTAATTGCACTACCCTCAGCACATTGATTGCACTTCCCTCAGCACATTGATTGCACTTCCCTCTGCACATTGATTGCACTTCCCTCTGCACATTGATTGCACTGCCCTCAGCACATTGATTGCACTTCCCTCAGCACATTGATTGCACTGATCTTGTTTTGCTTGTTGTTATTGGCTTTGTTTTTTTGTTGTCTACTGGTATTTGGTTTGTTTGCATTGGTCAACAGTTTCATGAAGTGACCAAAAACAAAAACAACAACGATCATTACTTTCGGTCAACTTCTGGACAATGTCCTTTTGTTTGATTGATGACCATTGAACTATGAACTGTGTGTATGTATATATGTATTTTTATTTTATTTTTGATGAAAGTTTGTATGTATTTTTGTGTGTATTTTTGAGTTTATGCATGTTTGTAATATGTATTAATATGTAATATGTATTAAGTGGTGTCTATGTATGTATATATGTTTGCATGTAAGTTGAGTGTATGCATGTATGTATGTATGTATTATGTATGTACGTATGTATTTATGTATGTGTGTATGTATGTAATTATGTATGTACGTACGTACGTACGTACGTATGTATGTATGTATGTATGTATGTATTTATGTATGTGTGTATGTATGTAACTATGTATGTATGTATGTATGAATGTATGTATGTATTTATGTATGTGTGTATGTATGTAATTATGTATGTATGTATCTATGTATGCATGCATGTATGTATGTATATGTAATACGTGTATGTTGTTCACAAAGAGACTACTAGCTCTAATCCAGGGCTCTCAATACGACCCGGATGTGGCTCCAGTGGTGGACGTGATGAGCCTAGAGACATCTGATTGTGCAGTCAGTCTGTGTCCACTAACGAACTGTTTGACTAATGATCAGGGCATAAGTCAGACCACCTCCCTTACCCTAGACAGTTACAAAATAAAATAAGAAGTTTTCTTTTTCTTCTTGCGTGCACCATATTGGTTTGTTTGGTTTGTTGGCCATGTTGTTTGTTGGTTGTTGGCCATGTTGTTTGCTGTATGCTGTGTGTTGTCTTATTGTTTGTTGGTAATGTTGTTTGTTGTATCCATTTTCATCATGTTGTTGGCTGTTGATGGTTTGTCATGGCGTTTGTTGTTTGTTGGTCATATTGTTGGTCGTTGTTATTCAAGTTGTTTGTTGGTTGTTGGTCATGTTGTTTGTTGGTCATGTTGTTGGTCGTTGTTATTCAAGTTGTTTGTTTGTCATGTTGTTATTCCAGTTGTTTGTTGCTTGTTGGTCATGTTGTTTGTTGGTTGTTACTCAAGTTGAATTTTGGTGGTATGTCATGATACTCATTGGCTTGATGAATTTTTTTGCAATTTTTTATGGACCGAGATTCACTTGCGTAGACCATCAGAAGACCAATCAAAGGTAGAAGATGTACTGGTAACACAATCACCATACTTGGACGTTATGATTTCAGTCCGCGAGTATGAAAGGGGTTTTTTTTCAAGAAAGGTGAATAGTTAATTGGTCTAATTTGTATGAATGTCAAGGTCCCCTTGCGGGGTCCCTGCGGTGGTTGTCTATTGGTATGATCACCTACTGAGTTCTGGCCAACATTTATATTTGTCCCAGCCACGTGGTTACACAGGACGCACAACACAACAAGAAATTGAGTAAGAAACTCATTTGTAAATTACATTACAACACCTTTATTCACATCAAAAACAAGAACATCCGCGGGCCTTGAGAAAGGCCGTAGCTTTACCAGCTACTACAAAAACAATCTATAATCAAGTAGATTAAAAGGCATTACCTGAGGTGGGTAGTTCTCAAAAGAACTTAGCTTAACCGCACCTAGGACTTCGACCTTCTCTCTCCACTGATCAGCGCTGACTGACTCTAACTAAAAGTCCCGCGACGCGCATCGGATCTCCCCGCATGCGTGCCGAGACTTCCGCTTCACTGACCAATCGCAGTGACCGTGTACGTCACAACGATCACGCATGATCAGTGGCACCTTCAAGCATGGGGAATAAAGGGACAAAGAACCCATCCCTCTCCCGCTTGAATATAACAAAGACAGAGATTATCTCCCATGTAGACATTCTCTTCCCAGGTGACAACGTGATAAGTGGGTACTAGACAGACTGACCACAGTGGCGAACAGCTGGGAAGACAAAGCCTTTGTCCATCCTATATATTATCTTATCTCACCCTCGGGTGATGAAAGCAGGGTAGGGCTTGGACTTGATTTCATTCATTAAATCACAGAATGTGACTATGAACACACACGCACACACACACACACATACACACACACATGCACGTGGGCGCATCTCTTTAAAACACACCAATGACGTAATACAGTGGTTTCCAAACCTTTTTCGGTGGTTCGCTACCCACTTTGATACGTTGTCAGTTTTTTGCGACCTACCTCTCGAGAGAGAAAGGTTAAAGTTTAAAAATCTCTATAAAATATTGTAAAATGATCTCACAACAGGACGGGCGAAGGTTCGAAAACACTGCATTTAATAATCAATGAACATTTGCAATGGCCAATATTCTACACGGGAATGTGCGATTATTTTGTGAAAAAAAAATTGTCTTTTTTTTTTCTATTACGCAATATTTTTTTCCGATTAAGCATCGATAAATCGAGTCATTGATCTGCCGAATTTAATAAACACAAATCAAAATTTGCAAAAAATTCTAAATTCAGACCAAAAAGAAAATACATTAACAGCCAATCGTTATTAATGATTTGTTTTTGTTTTGCTTATTTAACCTACAACAACAACAAATCTGGCCGGTTGTTTACATTGGCAACGCTACACATTCTCCATAGTAGTGGACCTTTCAAAATACAAAAAAAAAAACAATTCCCGTAATGACCACTGGCTAGTAGTTATCTCCTGGTCAACCAAAGACACGGTCCGCCAGCGCCGGAGGCTAGTTTCATTACGTGTTTTTTTTTTTTGAAAAATGTCACAGTACCTCACTCCCCCTCTACGCCCTCCCCCACCCCACCCCGCTCGCACCCTTACAACTTGTGACATTTTAAACACCAGCTATGACCACGCAATCAGCACGACGAAATAAAAACACTGTGTGGTGGTGGGGGGGAGTGGTAAAGGCGTCAGACCAAATGTTTAGGGTCAAGTAAACAAATTGTTTTGATCATCTTTACTTTCTTCAAACAGGAGCTGAAGTAAATCGGTCTCACCCTCCTAACTGGTTGTAGAACTACATCACCCCTCCTAACTGGTTGTAGAACTATATCAGCCCTCCTAACTGGTTGTAGAACTATATCAGCCCTCCTAACTGGTTGTAGAACTACATCACACTCCTAACTGGTTGTAGAACTACATCATCCCTCCTAATTGGTTGTAGAACTACATCACCCTCCTAACTGGTTGTAGAACTATATCACCCCTCCTAACTGGTTGTAGAACTACACCACACTCCTAACTGGTTGTAGAACTACATCATCCCTCCTAATTGGTTGTAGAACTACATCACCCTCCTAACTGGTTGTAGAACTATATCACCCCTCCTAACTGGTTGTAGAACTACATCACACTCCTAACTGGTTGTAGAACTACACCACACTCCTAACAGGTTGTAGAACTACATCACCCTCCTAACTGGTTGTAGAACTACATCACCCTCCTAATTGGTTGTAGAACTAAATCACCCCTCCTAACTGGTTGTAGAACTACATCACACTCCTAACTGGTTGTAGAACTACACCACACTTCTAACAGGTTGTAGAACTACATCACCCTCCTAACTGGTTGTAGAACTACATCACCCTCCTAATTGGTTGTAGAACTACATCACCCCTCCTAACTGGTTGTAGAACTACATCATCCCTCCTAACTGGTTGTAGAACTACATCACCCCTCCTAACTGGTTGTAGAACTACATCACCCCTTCTAACTGGTTGTAGAACTACATCACCCCTCCTAACTGGTTGTAGAACTATATCACCCCCTAACTGGTTGTAGAACTATATCACCCCCTAACTGGTTGTAGAACTACATCACACTCCTAACAGGCTGTAGAACTACATCACCCTCCTAACTGGTTGTAGAACTACATCACCCTCCTAATTGGTTGTAGAACTAAATCACCCCTCCTAACAGGTTGTAGAACTACATCACCCTCCTAGCTGGTTGTAGAACTACATCACCCTCCTAATTGGTTGTAGAACTAAATCACCCCTCCTAACTGGTTGTAGAACTACATCACCCCTCCTAACTGGTTGTAGAACTAAATCACCCCTCCTAACTGGTTGTAGAACTACATCACCCTCCTAACTGGTTGTAGAACTACATCACCCCTCCTAACAGGTTGTAGAACTACATCACCCTCCTAACTGGTTGTAGAACTACATCACCCTCCTAATTGGTTGTAGAACTACATCACCCCTCCTAACTGGTTGTAGAACTACATCATCCCTCCTAATTGGTTGTAGAACTACATCACACCTCCTAACTGGTTGTAGAACTATATCACCCCTCCTAACTGGTTGTAGAACTACATCACACTCCTAACAGGTTGTAGAACTACATCACCCCTCCTAACTGGTTGTAGAACTACATCACACTCCTAACTGGTTGTAGAACTACATCACACTCCTAACAGGCTGTAGAACTACATCACCCTCCTAACTGGTTGTAGAACTACATCACCCTCCTAATTGGTTGTAGAACTAAATCACCCCTCCTAACAGGTTGTAGAACTACATCACCCTCCTAGCTGGTTGTAGAACTACATCACCCTCCTAATTGGTTGTAGAACTAAATCACCCCTCCTAACTGGTTGTAGAACTACATCACCCCTCCTAACTGGTTGTAGAACTAAATCACCCCTCCTAACTGGTTGTAGAACTACATCACCCTCCTAACTGGTTGTAGAACTACATCACCCCTCCTAACTGGTTGTAGAACTATATCACCCCCTAACTGGTTGTAGAACTATATCACCCCCTAACTGGTTGTAGAACTACATCACCCTCCTAACTGGTTGTAGAACTACATCTACCTCCTAACTGGTTGTAGAACTATACATCTAGTTCTATTTCTGCCTGAAATGTTCTATTTCTAGTATCGATATTTTTTAATAATTCAAATTATGTATATATTGTTTTTTTTTTTAATCATCTGTGTGCCGTAGTGTCTGTAAGAAATCTGTCGTAATCCTTTTCATTATCCACCAGAAATGCACCGTAATGTGCAAGATACAGTTAAAATTATGTTATCATCATAAACAAAAAAAATTATTCTGACGTAGAAAGAACTTGATTTGTCAACATTAAGGAATGGACAGGCCGAAATGTAGCGACTCAACCTGCGTCCACACAACGAAGGTGGGGAACGGAGCGACCTGGACTGGGGGGGGGGCTTGCCTCAAGCCCTAAAATTCCGTAATTTCAACATGCGGGCAATGTCACTTCTAAAAATTTTCCGACAGATGCCGCCGCTTGGCCAAAAGACATTGGCTGTGGGGCGTTTCGGAACCGAAATTTATTTCCGCGCGACCTGACGGTATTCGGCCATCTAAACAAAAAATACAAGTGCGCTATTTTTTTTTTAGAGCGCTTGTGTACAATGTCGGTGATTCGCGCACAGATGTAGAGAGGGTGCTGCGTGCGTGTGTGGAGAGATAGAGTCCCATAGGTTCGGGATGGGGGCTGGGGGGGGGAGGACCTGGATCCAAGGTAAAGAGTTAAATTTTTACCCTGGGGCCGAAACAGATTATTTTCTATACAGTTTTGTCAAGGTGGGCGTGAGAATGTAAATAAGGACAAAGACATTGTTACGTTCTTGTGGGGGGGGGCCCAATGAAAGATACATGAGGGTGCCCCCAGGTTATGTAACATTAGATGACCTACGCATACGTTATTCGGGAACCCTTTGAGCAGTGGCGTAGTTGGAGGGGGGCATCATGTGGAGGGGGGCATCATGTGGAGGGGGGGCATCATGCCCTGGACGCTACTCACAAAAGGGGCGCCGCATTGTATATTTTACATATAATATTAAATGATTATCGAATGGGGGTGGGGTGCTAAGAAGGTATTGTGCCCCCGGGCGCGAGTTGAGCTCGCTACGCCACTGTAAGTGACCGACCGGTCACGCATGCTTATCAATGCGAATTAAATCGATTTAAAAAAAAATTCTCGCATCCTAATATTTCTGAAACTAGAGCATCGAGATTAAATTTAACATTTCACAATTCCATTGGACGGATCCCAAATTATCAATGGATGACGTCATTGAACTTATTTTTTTTTTTTTTACCCTTCGTTATTTCAAAAAAACCGTGTGGCAGAGTGTGGTTTGTGACAGTCCGTGCAAACATCTTGTGGGATATATTTATCAGTGGAGATATTTATTTTATGAAAGTCCACTGTCCGGACCTTCCCCCCTCCCCCCCCCCCAAACACACACATCCGCAGCCCCTGTACTTCATGGTAAGGGGGGACAATGTTAATGAGCATTACACAACCGAATATTTGAAGCGTTTTACGCCCACACTAAATAGATGATCCACTTCTCGGGTTCGATTTATGTTGCCTAAAACGATTCTTGCATAAATATATGAAACATTAGGGCGATGAGCTATCCGAGCTACACCTTTGTTTTGACGTGGCCACAGAATCATTTCATCCACTTTCTCTCTCTCTCTCTCTCTCTCTCTCTCTCTCTCTCTCTCTCTCTCTCCCTCTCTCTCTCTCTCTCTCTCTCTCTGTGTGTGTGTGTGTGTGTATGTGTGTGTGTGTGTAAGTGATGTCCCTGTAAGGATGAGATGAAATCTTTTAGATCCTGTAAACAACTAATGTGGCGATTTTTATGGTGCCCTTTTTTCATCCCAGCCACAGTCGATAGTGCAGTGGCCATGGAGGCCATAGTCGATAGTGCAGTGGCCATGGAGGCCATAGTCGATAGTGCAGTGGCCATGGAGGCCATAGTCGATAGTACAATGGCCATGGGGGCCATAGTCGACAGTACAATGGCCATGGGGGCAAGGATCTTAAGACATGACCTGACAATTTTTCTTGGTCCTCAACGGAGATCGAACCAGGTACCTTCAGGTCGACAGTTGAGCGCTTTACCGCACAACCATCCGTCTCTCTCTCTCTCTCTCTCTCTCTCTCTCTCTCTCTCTCTCTCTCCCTCCCTCTCTCTCTCTCTCTCTCTCTCTCTCTCTCTCTCTCTGTGTCCACCTAAGCTGTATATTTAAAAGGACTGCAAAGGTCACTCATTAAAACATGACCCAATATTATGGGCACTTACAGAGACTGTAAAAGAAATGGGCGGAACTGAGTAGAGTTGGCGGGGTTAGAGTGGGGGAGGGGGAGTATTGTCTTCACATCGACTGTCAGTGTTTTATTCTAAGCTCTTTCAGGTTTTTTTTTTCGCTTCACACAGGATTCTCGCCTTATACTGACTGGGTTCTCAAATTTGATAGAAGGAAAAGACCAAGAGCAGACATTTGATAGAAGGAAAGGAGTCTGAAAGGACCAAGAGCAGACATTCGATAGAAGGAAAGGAGTCTGAAAGGACCAAGAGCAGACATTCGATAGAAGGAAAGGAGTCTGAAAGGACCAAGAGCAGACATTCGATAGAAGGAAAGGAGTCTGAAAGGACCAAGAGCAGACATTCGATAGAAGGAAAGGAGTCTGAAAGGACCAAGAGCAGACATTCGATAGAAGGAAAGGAGTCTGAAAGGACCAAGAGCAGATAGATAAAGTTCTTATAACAGTTACCATAAATGAAATGTTCTTAAAATTTAATATGCGGACAGGATTAAAAAAAACAGAGCGGTCTGTAATTGGCCCACGGGCCTTAGTTTTCCCCCACCCCACCCTGACTTTGTCAGTGAGCAAGCTCAAAAAAGTGGATTAAAGAAGAATAAAAAAAACAAAGACAAATCTAGGACAGTCTAATTTTAGATAAGACTCAATCTAGACAAGATGTTTTGAAATCTGGCCACAGACAGTAACAACCCCCCCCCCCCCCCCCCCCGCGGTATTGACCCAACTCTCTCCACTGCGATCAGTCAATACTTTGTCCCAGCTTGTTGGTCGCAATTAGTTACAATTACTCCTAAATTCTAAGTTGTTGTTTTTTTTGTTTTATTTTTTTTATTATTTTACTCCTCATTACCCCCTTCGTCTTAGATTACCCCCCCCCCAAAGGCGTAGCGAGGGGTGGGCAAGGGGGCATCATGGCCCTGGTGCTACTCGTAAAGGAGCGCCTAATGGTATATTTTACATATCATATTATATGGTTTTCGAATGGCGGGTGGGGGGTGGGGCGCTAAAAAGGTATTATAAAGGTATTGTGCCCCGGGCGCGAGTTAATCTCGCTACGGCACTGTACTATCTCCACCACCACCACCACCAGCATGAACGTGAGTTTGTTCATGAACAAAAAAAAATTTAATACCCAAAACTCTACGCTGGGCCAACTACTCTCAACCTTTCCTTAAACCAACGAAGTCATTTTTTTTTCCTGGCACAGTGGTCGTTAAACTACCCCCCCACCCCAACCCACAGCAGGCCAGGTAAGGCTAGTTTGACACGGCCCGCAAACTCATATCTTTTATTTGTTACGATGTTTACGAACTATTTAGATCTGTGCGTATAATTATACTCTCCGTCCATTGTTTCTTTGTTGCGGCCCTTTAGTTTAAATTTTTAAAACACATTGTGGCCCACGATCCAAAAAGATTGCCGACCACTGCTCTAAATTTGTTCCGCTTGTATTAAATATGTTCTGCTTGTACTAAATATGTTCTGCTTGTACTAAATATGTTCTACATGTACTAAATATGTTCTGCTTGTACTAAGCTCTATGCTATCAATTACTACATATCAATAAACTTTAATACACTCACATTCTTTGGGGGAAATAAACCCAGACAACGCACAATTTTTACCCAAAATTCAACCCATTTAAAACTTTTTCAAAAGAAAACGAAGCCGTCTTGTGTTAAACTTATAATTTTTAAAGATAGCTCGCTCATTCAGCCCACAGTACACAATGATTTCAATTTTAACCATGGAATATTTAGAATAGAGAGTGCTGATGACGTCATTACTTTGAATATTTTTTGTTTTAAAGTGCGTGTGAAGGTTAACTAAGAGTCATAATCGGGTTTTTCCATTGCATTAATGTTAAACCTATACATGCTGCTTCGCAAATCAATTTTGTATGTTTTTGGCAGCTTTTTGCTTTTTTTAACTACCCAAGTAGTTGTGTTACCAAAAACATTGACTAGAATTTATACATAAGCTATAAATTGGTCTGTGATAAATTTACTCACAAATTTCTCGCCCCGTAGTGAATTTTTTTTTTTTTTAGGTTCTAATATTATGATTTTCAAACTGAACAAGCTCTGGAGACTTAAATAGGTCAACTCTGGCATTCTAAGAATTCAAAAAAATTCTTTATTCCAAAACATCATCAACTTGTAAACCCAGAAGTTCATTTTAAATGCTCCATTCTAGAAATGTTCGTCTAGAAAAAAAAAATGGACCCCACATCATTTCCAAAGATGGTTAACCGTTCCAACACACAAAGAGTTAAAAAAAACCAACAGCTTCAATTTTATCTCCCCTTTTTTAAAATTCTAAATACCCTCCCCTTTTTACTTTCTCTCTTACCACTCGTAAATTGTTCCGTCTAGCCACCATTGGTGTCACCTTCACTAACAACGTCTTTCAGTAAGGACAATGACATGGTGTGTGAATATCACCTTTCTAAACACCTTGACCAATGATACACAACTTTTTCTTGGGGGAGGTTCGGCGGAATATAGGGAGGTGTGTGTTGGGGGGGGGGGTAGGGAGGGACAGGAAACCCATTTTCCACTTATTTCCCAGAAGACAGTTTGGCTGACAAAGGTTGCTTTTGGTTTGTTTGGAATCTATTTTTTTTATTGGTGATGGGGAAAGGGGGGGGGTGGGGGGGGTTTGTTTTTGTTTTAAGACATGTCTGTCGTTTTATCATAAAAATGTCTGGGGTGGCTAAAGCGTTGCGAGATAGAAACTTGGGATTATGGGAGACTGAGTGGACATTGTTAGGGCGCTGTTGTCCAGACAAAACGTTGAGCTCACGGACTTGACGGATCGGTTTGATTGAGGGTTTTGATGTACTCAATCACACAGCGTCGATTTACACACACACACACACACATAGTACATGTACACACAAACACACATACAAACACATGCTATGTACATTAGACAGAGAATACAAACATCCAACACATAATACCAAACATCAAACACATATTTCAACCATCAAACACATAATACAAACATTGGAAACATAGTTCAAACATCAAAAAACATTATTCAAACATCAAACACATAATACAAACATGAAACACATGATTCAAACATCAAACACATAATACAAACATGAAACACATGATTCAAACATCAAACACATAATACAAACATGAAACACATGATTCAAACATCAAACACATAATACAAACATGAAACACATGATTCAAACATCAAACACATAATACAAAACTAACAGACTTTAGTGGGTCAACCATTTAACCGCCATGACACAAACAGGTACAGACTCGTTCAATTCATATTGTCTCATATCAAAACTACATCTGTCTGCTCCTGGTGCGACCCTTCTTTCAAATTTTAGAACCCGATGTGGCCCGCGGTAAGAAAAAGTTTGCCCCCCCCCCGGGGCTACTCTCTCGACATATAAGGGCCGTGCCGTTGTTTACGTCCATACAGCAGGGCTGCCGCAAGCTTATTCTTGACCTCTGACCTTCTCAGTAAATCGGATCACACTTTCATCCACCAATGGCGATAGCATACAGCTATTCAGATGCTAGAGATTCTCTAAAAATATCAATGAATCTATTTATTATTTCTAACTACTATGATTGTCAACACTGCACTATCTATATCTCACTTCTAAGCCTCAACTGCTCTATACGCTAATACTGACGACGTCATCCTAATTCTTTCATCTCATTGGAGGACCAATCAGAACACTGTAAATATTAATTAGGATTATTCTATTTATATCATTCATGGGTTTTTCCAATGAGAAAAACATGAAAATAACAAATACGCAGCAATATGTGCATTACTGTAAATTCTATACCTCAGATTGTCTTGGAACCCAATGATAATATACCCGTTGCTAAGTCATTTTATTAAAGCATATTATTGTACGTGCCCCGTAAATTGACCCCTCCCCCCCTCCCTCGACATGTGTTTGGGTTATGTCCCTACTATTAAAAAAACAATGAAGCAATGAATGGATACGTGCACTATGTTACTGACATCTCTTGACATCCTGATGTTTCACAGAAAGATGTCAGATAGAAAAGAGCAAAAAAAAAAAAACAATGAAAATCAGTTGCTGGAGATTTTTAAAAAAGAAAAATGATTTCATTATTGTCCCATTATCTTGCCGCTCTTCGACCTTCCCTTGTATTTGTAATCTACAAATTGCAATCTTGTATTCGGAAAATTTCATTTTGTGATGATGTGTGGAGGATTACGTGTGCATGTCTGTGATTATTTATGTGTAATGTAAAATGTGTTTGTGTGTGTTTGATTGTGTAGCTGCGCTTTATATATATATATATATATATATATATATATATATATATATATATATATATATATATATATATATTAGGGTGGCCCAAAATAACTTTTTGTCAAATTTTTTTGGAGCATTTTGTTTTTTTGTGTTTTCTATGACTTCAAAACAGCACAGAAAAAAATTCATGAATATATGACTTTATTTAGTACTGCCTCATCGACACTGAAATTTATAATAATTTTGAATGAATTTTGAATGTAAGTATGTATATGTATATATAAAGCTGACAGAAAATGCCAGAAGGTTCTGGAAAGGTTTAGAAAAAAATCAATACAATTCTAGAAGGTTCTATGAAATCTCTAGAAGGTTCTAGAAAAACGTGGAAAATTTGATAAGGTTCCGGGAAATTCTAGAAATCTCTAGAAGTTTTGATTTTCATATCAATAGCAAGCTTCATCAGTGCATTTTAATTTAGCAATACAAATCAAGTGTTATAAGATCAAATGTTGCGGCTATATAAATATCATTCATTTAGTTATGACTACTAGGTCGAAAAGTGTTGTTCATTTAACTGGCATGGAAGTTGTCACAACTCCTGTGTATTGATCTAATTGAGCCTACTGGCCAATGGTATGTTTACAGACACAGTCGTCTGGCAGTTAGTTGGTACAATTTTTTTCATGACCTATTTCTTTGCTTGTATACTGTCAAGTGGACATGCCAATGTTTATTGAGCTAGGTACTTCCCCTAATTGAACCTACTGGCCAGTGGTATGTTTACAAACACAGCCGTCTTCAATATGACATTTGGGGGTAGTACAACTTGACCGGATGTGCTGCTATTCAAGCGCTTTAAGACGTTTTGGCCAAAAAAAAGACAGGCAGAATTTAATATATGCCACTATGTTCGACAGGAGCAAAATCTCAAGCCATTAAAAGAAGAAGTCATCACATTTTGTTCAAATATCCTCCAAATGAAGGATGCTCAATATATTTGCCACGTGAAGATTACAAAGAACTTCTGACTCTGAAACTTATCTTCCTGTGAGAAATCCCCCTTCCTTGGGGTGCGACTTCATGTTCCAGGAGCTTATCACCATGCAAGGTGGATGTCTAAAATAATCTACATCATGAAGATTTATCTCTTCCGTCATCAATTCAAGCTGTCTAAGCATGAAGACATATCAATTTGCAGAATTTTGTATCTTTGCATCCTTGGTTTACATTAAAGCTTGGATTCAGTGTCCCATTCTAGCAGACGCACCTCTGAATGATTTGGATTTCATCAGCTTCTTATTGATTATAAGATTGTTTCTCCCTTCATTTCTCAGACTGCATTGAAAACGATGGGCCGACATCTCTGGTACCTTAGTGCAGGACTCATTCTTCTGGTTCTCTTTTCTCAACGTGTCTTAGTGGATGAGAAAAACAGCCTTGCTGCTTGGTTGAGGCAATTCATGGAGATGATGATCAGAAAGAAGAAAGGTGCATCCGCAGCACAAATTATCCTTCAGCACTTCATAATGTGACATTAAATGATTTTATGACCTCTTCATCGCTGCTCTTCTTTAATGCTCTTCTGCTTCCCACACATTTTTTCATCACTTATGCTTCCACCTGGCAACAAACTCCATCCTTTCAGAAGGCAACAGCAGTGGTCTCTTCCTTGAAAGTTGTCAATGTTTGTGCCGAGCGGGGAATTGCAAATCAGAGGAGGAAAAATTGTTGAACAGCATCGCAAAGAGTTTCCAGATGCAAAAAAATCAACTGTGCTGAAGAGATCGCGACCTTCTAAAAAACTTTTAAAGTGTATTTTTGAATGATGTACTTAGAACTTCTCTGCAATGCAGTCAGTTTAATGTGTCATGTAACTAGTATTATTTTACTGTTTAATTCCTACTGTGTAATATAATTGTTCTTTGTATCTACAAAACAGCATTTTAAACCTTGCAAAATTTTCATTTAACGCAACTGCCGAATACCATAAAACAAGAGATAACAAGTGCACTGAGGCAGTATTTATAGGAGCCCAAATGGTGTGAAATTTGGTATATACGTGTTTTAAATCTAAAATGCTCATGATAAAAAATCAACTTTATTTTTTGCCATTATAAAGTGAGCCACCATAATATATATTTGTAAGTATCTCAGTAAATAGGTATATGCTGAGCTGTTTTTAAGGCCACCCCACACCCCCCCGACCCCCACATCTAAAGGCGCCCCTTCGATCGTTAACTCTCTTACAGGCACTTCAACCGCCAAATATCTGTGGAAGTCTCTGTCTAGCCCCCACCCACTCCCCTGCAACCCCCGCCACCATCAACAGAACGCCTCTGTGTCCATATGTATACGAATCTAGTCTGTGTGTGTGTGTATCTATGAGTGTAAATATATATATGATATGTGTATATGAGAGTGTGTGTTTGGGGGGGGGGAGTGGTAAAATGTGTGTCCACACAAGAAATATCTAGAAAAAATGTTTTTGTCCTGGGAAATGTTTTCATGTGGTAAACACACAAAAAAAAAAACTCAAAATTCCGGAATGGTGAAAATTCCCAGGTGATTTCGGATGTTCTCGACTTACTTTACAAGATCCAAAAAGAAACAAAAAAAAAAGTTTGAAGCTAAAATGTTTGATGTAAATTGGATGGACGTCGTAGACAACAGATCAAAGGTCGTGACCTTGGCGAGGTGGCTGACATTTCCGTAGATCCCCTCCCCCCCCCCCACCCCAGGCCAATGTCATGCACTGAAGTGAATGTGTGCACGTGAGAGTGGTGATATAGTTGTGGCATCCGGTCATGCGCAACGAGTGCAGTTTCACGTCTGCTCGGATGGGGATCTTACAGGGGCGTGCGCGGGGGGGCCCCCGGGGATCTACTTACAGACAGACATGGATGCAGACAATCACATGTATACAACCACACAGATACAGTCAGACAGACTCACACAAAGACAAACACTGACATTTTCGCTGCGTCATACAATCATACAGATACAATCAGACAAGCTCAGAGTGCGTCATACAATCATACAGATATAATGAGACAGGCTCAGAGTGCGCCAAACAATTATACAGATACAGTCAGACAGATTCAGATACACATCAAGTCAAACACCGCCATGCTCCGTGCATCATACAATCATACAGATTCAATAAGACAGACAAACACAAAGACAAACACTGACATTTTCGCTGCGTCATACAATCATACAGATACAATAAGACAGACACACACAAAGAAAAACACTGACATTTTCACTGCGTCATACAATCATACATATACAATCAGACAGACCAGACTGCGCCAAACAATCACACATTATTATTGACATTCACCCTATAGTCCAGAGTTGGCTGCGCATGAGGTGAATGAGAGCCAACTTCCAGTTACGCATACGGTTCAGAAAATAAAGCGTGCGAGAAGCCACCCCCGTCGTCGACCTCAAGTGTTGCCGCCCCTGCCGTACAACAACGAGAAGGGATTGAGGCTATCATTGAACTAGTACGTGTATCCGACCCCACTGTAGTAGGAGAAACCTCAAACAACATAATATGGAAAAAAAACAAATGTCCAAGAATTACTAGACCTTTTGAGATCAATTCTGAGATTAAGAAATTCATTGATGATAATAAAAGCTTGAATAACAACAACAACAACAACAAAAACTCTTTAAGCCGAAAATCTTATTTATGAAGAAGACAGAAAATATAAAAATTGAAGAAGTCTTACAGCAGCAGAACATTTTTTTTTAATCCTGAAAGCTCATTTTTATGTTTTGTTTTGTTTTAGAATCAACAGATTTGAACAGATGATGCGTAAATAGAAAAATATATTCCAGTAACGGTGGATAGATTCTGATCGATTGACGGATAGATTTATGTCATAGGAGTCTATTTATTTTGGTCTCTTACCATTCAGATCTATGTTTACCTCTGGGGGAGGGGGCTTTTTTTTCTAGAAAGATCTGCATTCTGTTGGCAATGAGTTCGAATCCCAGTAGGTCACTTAGCTATGTGTACAGATTTGTGGCCATTGTAAATTAGGGCGAGGGTAGGCAAAAGTTGGGTACAACAAATTTGACCCGCGGGCCGCATCAATAGCAGACGGGTGTTGTCGTCGTCATGAATTGAAATACTTTAAAGGTAAAACGTCTTCTCACGAAAAGCTAGTGCTGCGGGCCGGGGTTAACTGCCCGACGGGCCGCATTCTGCCCTCGAGACGTAGTCTACTCATGCCGACAGTAGGCCTTGGTAAAAAAAAGGGCATTTCAAATATTATCCCACGAGTAGTTTACATGATGAAAAGACAAACATCTCAACTTTGCAATGACTTCAGTCAATACTTCCTTTTACTTCTTACCATCCAGATCTGACTTCATCATTCTGTCTCACTCTTCCGCCTCCCATATTCCCCCCCCCCCCCCCAAATAATTTTTTTTTCCCCAAACTGTCTTTTCCTACCGTCACACGTAATAACTCAAAGAATATTCCCGCAAATGTCTCCTATAACAGTCTTTACATTGCTCATCTAGATCAGCGATTCTCAACCCGTGTGCCCCGAAACAATGGTATTCAATGAAACAATGGTATTCCTTGAAACAATGGTAATCAATGAAACAATGGTATTCAATGAAACAATGGTATTCAATGAAACAATGGTATTCCTTGAAACAATGTTATTCAATGAAACAATGGTATTCAATGAAACAATGGTATTCAATGAAACAATGGTATTCAATGAAACAATGGTATTCCTTGAAACAATGGTAATCAATGAAACAATGGTATTCAATGAAACAATGGTATTCCTTGAAACAATGGTATTCAATGAAACAATGGAATTCCTTGAAACAATGGTATTCAATGAAACAATGGTATTCCTTGAAACAATGGTATTCCTTGAAACCACTTCATGTGTCACGCAAATATAGTAATTATGTACTATTTTATATACAGCAAAAAAAAAAAGAATTTTTGGCCAGCCCGATTCGCGAGGATTTTCTTTTTGGTTAACATTACAATTTTTTTTTTTTTGGAAATAGTGTTCCTAATGTCAATCTGTTCTACATCTTTTTTTTTTTAAACCAGAAGATTTAACTTATGTGAACGTTTTATTTATTAATTTATTTATAAGTGTAACAAAAATAATTTTTTTCTGTAGGAATTTTCTTTTTTTTTAAATAAATTTAGTTTTCATGACTTTAGATACACGGGGAACCACTGCTCTGTGCCTGACACAAAGAAGCCCCAGAAATGATGACAAGAGATTTACGCCTCGCTCTCTCATTCCCCCCCCCCCCCACACACACATCATCTTCTCACCCCTTCCAACAGTGTATCTATAACACCCTGGAACCAACACCTATCTATGTACGACAGGGAAAGATAACAATAATAGGATTTCTTACATCACACGGTTAACGTTCGTGAATGGAAACAAAAAAAAAATGTATTAAGCTTAAAAAAAATATATTAAAAAGTAAGTCCGGTATTTGAGGTGAAAGACGAAAAATCATGGGTTTGTTTGTTTATTTGTTTATTTGTTTATTGGGGGGGGGCGATGTTATTTTGAAGGTCGAAATTTTGACAACTGTTGAAGTGCTCAATGAGACTTATATTAATTAAGGCAAATGTATGTTTTGTGTGTGTTTGTGTGTGTGTATATATATATATGTATATATATATATATACGTATATATATATATACGTGTGTGTGTGTGTTGAGAAAAGGGACACAAATGTAAACGTGAAGAAAATAGATAACGGGGGATAAAGATAATGGTGGATGATGGAGAGAAAGAAGGCCCGAAAGGAAGAAGACGGAGAGAAAGAAGGCCCGTGAAGAGGGTGTATAAAGGAAGAAGACGGGGATGTCGTTATGTCTATCTATCTATCTGTCTATTCGTCTGTCTATTTGTCTATCTGTCTGTCTGTCTATCTATTTCTCTGTTTGTCTATCAATCTTTTCGGCTGATTATTTGTCTGTTTATCTATTTGTCAGTCTGTCTATCTATCTATTAGTTTATCTGACTATCTGTCTACATATCTGTCTGTCTATTTATCTGTCTGTCTGTCTATCTAACTGTCTGTCTGTCTATCTGTTTGTCAATCTCCAGCGACGAAGAATCTGCCATTAAGATGACCTCAGTGGCCGCAAGTAATAGAAGTGACCCAGCGTGAACCCCACCCCCTTCACTCCACTGACTATCGATACTAACCTCACCTTGCCCGCCACCACAATATCACCGGCTGGAAAACGACCTTCAAATGTCTATTTAACTTTTATAAATCCGGTGCATGAAGATGATTAAGTTAAGTTACAAAATTATATTAGAGTTTTCAGCATTTTTGTACTTACCCCCCCCCCCCCGTTGTCACTTGCCACAAAATAAATAATGTGTTGAACCCTGAACTTTAAATTAAAGAAAATACATACGTGTCCATGGCCAGAACTTTTGAACTGGTTAATAAAATTTAATATTTGTTCAGCTATACTGAGATCTATCGTTACATCAGCATTAAACAACTTTCAATTGTTATGATTCTGTTTCTTACTGCTGATTTACTTATTAAAAAAAAACCCAAATATTTTGATGGTTTTTTAAGCAGTTAATATAACTGTATATTTAACCTTTGTTGGCAATCCCCACAGCAACCAACCACAAATAGTCAAAAGTTCATAACTACACGGCGTGTGATAAAAGTACAAGTCTGTTTTTTTTTTTAAAAATGTGAGATGAGACAAGAGATCAACAGATTCTGAATCTGACTAATCTCGTGTTACGGTAATAAGATTAAATGAACATAATGGGGGGTGGGGGGGGAGAAAGTCTTTTGTCTCCTGCTGTTTGCCATATATGGGACTTAACAGGGGAGAGAAATCTGGATACGTGCGATTAAGTTGTTTTGATAAAGCGAGCTGCGCAGTTCAGATTCTTCAGTTCTCACACATTACACACACACACACTTTCTCTCTCTCTCTCTCTCTCTCTCTCTCTCTCTCTCTCTCTCTCTCTGTCTCTCTCTCTCTCTCTCTCTCTTTATTAGTCGGTTTTTTTATGTGTCTGTCTTCGTGTCTTTCTTTGTGTCCGTCTATGTGTCTGTCTATGTGTCCATCAGCGATGTCCGTTGAAGTGTATCTTTATGAGACATTTTACTGTCACATTGATGTTACAAAAACTAAAGATATAGGTCTCCCCGTCCTACTCCACGCCCTCATCGAAGGACACAAGAGACACATGAGACACATGAGACACAAGAGACACATGAGACACATGAGATACATGAGACACAAGAGACATATGAGACACAAGAGACACAAGAGATACATGAGATACATGAGATACATGAGATGCATGAGATACATGAGATACATGAGATATATGAGACATATGAGACACATGAGACACAAGAGACACATGAGACATATGAGACATATGAGACATATGAGACACATGAGATACATGAGATGCATGAGATACATGAGATACATGAGATACATGAGATATATGAGACATATGAGACACATGAGATATATGAGACATATGAGACACATGAGATACATGAGATGCATGAGATACATGAGACACATGAGACACATGAGATACATGAGATACATTAGTTGCATGAGATACTTGAGTCATATGAAACACATGAGACATATGAGATACATGAGACATATGAGATACATGAGACACATGAGATACATGAGACACATGAGCCATATGAGATACGTGAGACATATGAGACACATGAGACACATGAGATATATGAGACACATGAGACATGTGAGACACATGAGACATATGAGATACATGAGACATATGAGACACATGAGACATATGAGACACATGAGACATATGAAACACATGAGATATATGAGACACATGAGATATATGAACATATGAGACACATGAGATACATGAGATGCATGAGATACATGAGACACATGAGACACATGAGATACATGAGATACATTAGTTGCATGAGATACTTGAGTCATATGAAACACATGAGACATATGAGATACATGAGACATATGAGATACATGAGACACATGAGATACATGAGACACATGAGCCATATGAGATACGTGAGACATATGAGACACATGAGACACATGAGATATATGAGACACATGAGACATGTGAGACACATGAGACATATGAGATACATGAGACATATGAGACACATGAGACATATGAGACACATGAGACATATGAGACACATGAGATACATGAGACACATGAGATACATGAGATACATGAGATACATGAGACATATGAGACACATGAGACACATGAGATATATGAGACACATGAGACATGTGAGACACATGAGACATATGAGATACATGAGACATATGAGACACATGAGACATATGAGACACATGAGACATATGAGACACATGAGATACATGAGACACATGAGATACATGAGACACATGAGACACATGAGATACATGAGATACATTAGTTGCATGAGATACTTGAGTCATATGAAACACATGAGACATATGAAACACATGAGATATATGAGACACATGAGATATATGAGATACATGAGACATATGAGATACATGAGACACATGAGATACATGAGACACATGAGCCATATGAGATACGTGAGACATATGAGACACATGAGACACATGAGATATATGAGACACATGAGACATGTGAGACACATGAGACATATGAGATACATGAGACATATGAGACACATGAGACATATGAGACACATGAGACATATGAGACACATGAGATACATGAGACACATGAGATACATGAGATACATGAGACATATGAGACACATGAGACACATGAGATATATGAGACACATGAGACATGTGAGACACATGAGACATATGAGATACATGAGACATATGAGACACATGAGACATATGAGACACATGAGACATATGAGACACATGAGATACATGAGACACATGAGATACATGAGATACATGAGATACATGAGATACATGAGACATATGAGACACATGAGACACATGAGATACATGAGACAACGAGATATGAGACATATAGGCCTCTGTCGGTTTCGAAATGTATTTTTATGTATTTATTTTGCTGCAAGTTGGGCCGGGGGGGGGGAATAAGTTAAGTCAACTTAAGTGGGCCCCTTACCTCAGTCGTCATAATCTAGCAGGAAAGGGTTAGGGGCGGGCTTGGGGGAGGTGTGTTCTAAACTTTCCGACTGTGTGCCTGTTCAACTCCTGAAATAGGTTCAAAACCTCTTAGCATCAGATGTAATAAGCATTAATACTTGAAGGTGTGTGTGGGGGGGGGGCGGGGGGTACAAAGCATTGATCAAAAGAGATATTGAGGGCTGATGGGGGGGGGAGACTTACAATCTGTGTAAGTGTGTGTGTGTGTGTGTGTTTACGTCTGTGTGTGTGTTTACGTCTGTGTGTGTGTGTTGTCAAACTATTCGTCTTTCTTTTATAAAATAGAAATAAATAATCCATGGGTCTCCAAGTTTCGTCACCGGATCCCAACTAAAATGTAGAGCAGCGGCGGACCGCTCACCACCACCACCACCACACTTCATTTCAGCTGTCATGGGGTAAATAAAGATTGCTCTGCTTCGTTAATCGCATCGCTCAAAATCAAGTTGTTATCTGGCCGAATCAATCAAATTATCCAAGTGTGATAATCTGCTGGTTGCAAATATCATGTCAGCCAGCTGAAACAAGAGTCTTAATAATCACGTCACCCAGTGGAAATAATCATCAAAGTGAAATAATCATAACATCTAGTTGAAATAATCGTCAAACTGAAATAATCCTGACATCTAGTTGAAATAATCATCAAACTGAAATAATCCTGACATCTAGTTGAAATAATCATCAAACTGAAATAATCATAACATCTAGTTGAAATAATCATCAAACTGAAATAATCATGACAGCCAGTTGAAATAATCATCTAAGTAAAATAATCATGAAACCCAGAGGAAAAAATCATCTAACTGAAATGAACACATCCTCAAAAATGACATATTCGTCTGATTAAAATGATCATTTAAATGCAATAATCACATCATGGAAGTGAAGCATTCATCGTGTGGCAGTGTGGCTATTACGTGTATCACCCAGTATGTTTTATCCCCCCCCCACCCACCCTCTGTTTTATACGCTTTAGTTTCACTTGTTCTTCTTGAGGTTGTCTTTTTTTTTCGGGTATGTCATATTTCCCATGTAAAAGGGGAATTGGAAATGAATGACCACTAATCGATGTTCAGTCAGTCTGTTTACATGAAGTACGCACTCGGCGTAAAAAAAAATAGATGACGCTGTTGGTTTCTTTTTAAGTCATCTATATTTCTGTACATATTTGTATCACCTTAAGACTTTGTAAATGACAAATGAATTACTTTACTTTACAATAACTTTCGATAGACTTTAGTCTACAGGTTAGGTAGATTAGCATCATGTTCAACTGATATTTCAAAACAATTATAATATTTTTTTTTGTCTTAAACTTAAAAATAAGGCTTGAATTAAACGTTCTAAAAAGTAGTGTATATACATAAATCTAAAAAAAAAAAAATAGCGATTTGGGTTCTGCGTTAAATCGAAAGTAAAGAAATAACACAACAGTATTCCAGTTTAAAATACAATCATAAAAAAAAATCGGATCTGCCCGAAACCAAAAAATTACAAAGCCTACCGATCAAGCCTAAGGGGATATAACTCTATGCAAAGGTTTTACAAGGGTACAGCTAGTACATATATATTATACCTTAGATCATGTAAATCTGTTAATGATAATTGATTTCAAATTTCCCAAAACGTAATCCAGACGCAAATGTAGTCTGCTGCTAGACAGAGCAACTTAAATTAAACTCTACAAAAAAAAAAAACAACAACACAATACAGCTATACAAGATCTAAAAATTGAGTCAAATCAAGTTCTTTTTTAGGAAAATAAGCACACCTCTGACGGCGTATTGAACGCAACAATCGCTTCTGACGGCGTATTGAACGCAACAAAGCCATGAAACTTTACATTTCTTTTGTTTTAAATTAAAACTGATTAAAGCTACCTTTACAATTATAATCATCGTCAGTTGATAAATTATGGCACAATTTTTAATTTGATCAAACAGGCAAATCATCTTCTTATATTCCAGATTTTTTTGTATAAACGAATCACACCGTGAGCGGCCAAATGTAATTTTACACATTTGTTGATTTAAAAAAAAAAAACTTTTGGTCTAGCAATCTAAATTTTTTTTCATTGATTCGGCAGGATTAAAACAAAAAAAAAATGATTTAGCTGATTATGCCGACTATTGATACCACCAAATGTTGGATTTGCAGTGTTGTATTGTCAAAGTCAAATCTCATTCTACTTAATCTCTGATTCTTCAACCCATTCAACAATGTCCTTCTGAGTATTCTGTTTCAACAACTGCTTACTGTGAAAAAAGGATTTAGTGGATCTAATACCAGAAGTAAATACAGTGGCGTAGCAACGGGGAAAATCATGCCCCCCGGGCGCTACTCACAAAAGGGCGCCAAATGGTCCAAAAAACATAATATTATATGGTTTTCGAATTGGGGGTGGGGGGAGGGGGAGGGGGTAAAAAGCTAGTGTGCCCCGGGCACGAGTTAAGCTCGCTACGCCACTGAGTAAATATAACTGTTTTATTCAGCTATATGGACCCCAAAATGCAGAGCCGTAGCTAGCCACTGAGGCGAACAGTGAGAGTTGTATTTTATGACTTTCGGCGCCCCATCCTAGTTCAGCGCCCTATTATGACAGCACAGCCTGCATTACCCTTCCTATCCTACTGCCAATAGATACATTTGCAACGCTCCAACCCTAAAAACCGGAGAACAGCTGTTTTACAATATCATCAATAAAAACCGTTTAATATTCATAAGTAAACCTAAAAATCAGAGAACAGTACTTCTACAATGTCATCAATAAAAACCGTTTAACATTCATAAGTACACTTAAAAACCAGAGGGAATAGCTCTTCTATATAGTCCTCAATATAAAAAAAACCGTTTATCTAACATTCATAAGAAAAACTAAAAAAAATCGATAATCGGGAAGATGTTATGCAAGAAAGTTGCATAATTAATTATGGTTGTATTAAATCAAATAGCAGGGAGCATTTATTTTACTTTTTATTTTTGCCCTACGGTGCTCAGAACGGGTAACAAGGACCACAGATTAGACCAACGACTTGAATAATTGATTGGGTGCTGGCGCGTATGCAAATAGATGCGCCAACGTTTGGTTGGTGGATGGAATATGAATTTTTAAAAAAAAAACAAAAAAACGGTGTGTGTTGATTGGTGAAATGTTTGAGAATGTGTGTTTGAGTGTGTATGTGTGAGTGTGTGTGTTGTGTTCAAATATCTGTTTGCCTATGTGTGTCTGTGACTGTTACTACATGCACGTGTGTGTGTGTGTGTGTGTGTCTGTCTGTGCAAAATGTTTGGCTGTCCCTGTATGACTGTTCCAGTATGTGTGTGTCTGTGTGTGAGAGAGAGAGAGAAAGAGAGAGAGAGAGAGAGAGAGAGAGAGAGAGAGAGAGAGAGAGACAGAGAGAGAGAGAGAGAGAGAGAGAGAGAGAGAGAGAGAGAAAGAGAGAGAGAGAGAGAGACAGAGAGAGAGAGAAAGAGAGAGAGAGAGAGAGAGAGAGAAAGACAGAGAGAGAGAGAGACAGAGAGAGAGAGAAAGAGAGAGAGAGATAGAGACAGAGAGAGAGAGAGAGAGACAGAGAGAGAGACAGAGACAGAGAGAGAGAGAGAGAGAGAGAGAGAATATATAGCTTTTCTTGTGTCTGAATGAATAGACAGTAGATTGATAGACAGACTGAACGAATAGACAGAGTGAACGAAGACGTATAGACGTACTTAGGATGTTGGGTGAGTGGATCGAACGAACAGGTCGAACACCGACACACATTAAATTCAAAATCACAAGCCCATTCACACGCTGGCCAGATTTTTCAACGACTCAACCTAAGTTTTTTTTTTTTTTAAATCAATGATTTTATTTTTTGGCTTGAAAAAAAAAAAGTAGTAAATTTTTTTTTAAGAAATGTCGAATTTCGCAAGAAATGTTTCATTTTATTTAAGGCAACAATTTCTAAATCTCCAGTTCCAAAAGCCTTTTTTTCTTTTCTTAGCTTTTAGCTATACTAGTCCTATACGTCAGATAAACTTTTTTTAACCAAGGCTTGATTAAACAGCTTTGAAATTTATTTATTTTTTTGACTTCACATTTCGAAATTTTGTTTATGAAAGAATAGATAATTTTTTAGATGGATTATTCGTGGCATTTGGGAAAAAAATAAAGAATAGATTTTGTTGCTTTGATTATTGCTTTGGTTTAAATTATTTTTTTTTATTTTGGTTACAAAATGTTGCCTGTCGTAACAATGCAATTTTTAGAACAACTAAAATAGGATTTTAGGTTACTGAATAGAAGGTGTAGACAGGCAGAGAATAAACAGATGAAATTGATTGGTTGCCATGATTGACTGCATTTGATTCGTCGCGTGTATTGATTTGCAATGATTGATCGCATTGATTGATTGCATTTGTTGATTTGCATTGATTGATTGCATTGATTGATTTCACTCATTGATTGCATTGATTGATTGCATTGATTAATTGCATAGGTTGATTGCATGGAATGATTGCATTTGGTTGATTTGATAGATTGGTTTCGTTGATAGATTGCATTGATCGATTGCAATGATTGATTGTTTATTTAGTCTAAAATGGATGGAGTCAACTTGTTCAATTCATTAATAGAAACTACTGATGTAAGGCAATAGTAAAATGATTAGTTTTAAAAAAATGGAATGAATAAATAAATGGATATATTGATTTAGCAAAATAATTGATTTTTAAGTGACTATTGAGATCTCTACCCCACCCATACCACAGCTACCCCTCAAGGGCTGTGGTCAGCGGAGCGCGATCAAAGCGCTCGGGAGCTGGACTAAGGTGCGACTTCCCGCCCTTGGTCACTGCCATCGTCATAGCGTGTTTCCGAGGGCAGTACCTTGGTCACCGGCCAGCGCACCCCCCCCCTATTCCCCACCCACCGGTTTCGAACGGACAAGCGAGTTTTTTAAGTTAGTTTTGGCAGTGTTGTGGGACGGATGGCCGAGTGGTGTAGATACTCGACTGTCGACCTGAGAGTCCTCGGTGAAACCCATGGAATCTTTCCAGGAAAAACTTGGTACAAAGTCGTACAACAATGGGTACCTGACTTTAAGTTGGGGAAGTAAAGGCGGCTGGGCATTGTGCTAACCACACAATCCCTTCATATGCCGAGGTTATAGAAACAGATGAACTCTACACTTCGTCTGCTAAGGGAACTTTACTTTACTTTATTTTTTGGCAGTGTTGGATCGGAGTTTTGACAGAGAGCTAGTTTTGTAGATTCAGAGATTGAAATAGATAAAATTTTACTAAAAGTGCAGTCACGAGTAGCTGAAATAAAAGATCAACTAAATTTATAATAGATGTTTGAGTTTTATCTGTTTATATGACTGTGCGTTTGAAAAATCCATCAACATTTAAGAATTATATAGAAAGAGTCCGTAACAGTGACTAACAAATGTAATATTGACGGGAAAAAATAAAACCGTCTTTTAACGGGAGACATTGAAGGACATTCTCACCAGAGATAGATCGAACCCATGACCCTCCCATCAACAGTGGCGAGTTTTACACTGCTCTACCCTCCGTGACCCCTTCTTCCCCGCCCCACACTTAATACAAACACACAAAAACTTAGTGTGTATGTATGTGTGTGTGTGTGTGGCATGTGAGGGTGTGTGTATGTGTATGTTATGTGCGTAATGACAAATGCAAAGATAAGATGCACAAAAAAGAATCAAGCTGCTTTCCACGTGACTGTAGCCCCCCTCCCCCCTCCCAGCCCCATGCCCGACCCCCAGCTTTTCCATTTGACATTTCATTCTCTGTAAAACTGACGTGGACGACACCAGAACAGAGCAATGAACTATTTCATTATTTGTCTTGTTTTTTTTTTTGGTTTCCACGCCCCCCCCCCCATCTGGACCAGCGGAGACTCATTTTTGGATGTCTCGTCATTAACCTGCTCGTGTTGGTTGGTATCTTGTGTGATTGGAATACACCTGTTTAGTGCTGAAACAAACTAATGTAGTAAAACTGTCCACCATTAAGTAATAAAGTATTAAAGTCAGTTATAAGTCAGAAGTAACACTGAAAAAAAAATATAGTGCGGTAAAACAGTACATTTGTTTTGACACGGAAACAAAAAAGTGCCGGTGTGCGATCCGCCAGAATAAAAGCACCGGGTAATGACTTGGGGTTCTACTTCCATTGCTACTCCTTTGATTGGATAATATATATACAGTGGAATCCGCTTAATTGGGGCACAGCTTATTTGGGACAAATCTCACAGAAACCAAAGCAAGAAGCCAATAGTAAATTTGTTTGTTTAATTGGGACAGCCGCTTAGTTGGGACAAAAAATCTCGGTCCCGATGTGTCCCAATTAAGCGGAATCGACTGTATTACATTCAAAGTATTAGTGGATTGTTAATACATTACTTATCACGTAACTGTACCGGCATTGAATTTTGTGTTTGTGAGTGTACGATTTAGTGGGATAACTGATCTAGATATAAAACAAAGAAACCCGATCGTTGGATTAGTGTGTTCTTTCAGTCTTGACGTGTTATTTTTGGATGAATATCGACATGATGAAGTTGTAGGTTGTATATTCATTACTGCGGGGTTGAGACGGTCGAAGAAATATATGGAGAGACTAGCTGAGTTGTAACTGTGAACTAGTCATTGCAGGTTGTGAGAGACTAGCTGAGTTGTAACTGTGGAACTAGACATTGCAGGCTGTGAGAGACTAGCTGTGTTGTAACTGTGGAACTAGTCATAGCAGGTTGTGAGAGACTAGCTGAGTTGTAACTGTGGAACTAGTCATTGCAGGCTGTGAGAGACTAGCTGTGTTGTAACTGTGGAACTAGTCATTGCAGGTTGTGAGACGAGCTGTGTTGTAACCGTGGAACTAGTCATTGCAGGTTGTGAGAGACTAGCTGTGTTGTAACTGTGGAACTAGTCATTGCAGGCTGTGAGAGACTAGCTGTGTTGTAACTGTGGAACTAGTCCATGCAGGTTGTGAGAGACTAGCTGTGTTGTAACTAAGGAACTAGTCATTGCAGGCTGTGAAAGACTATCTGTGTTGTAACTGTGGAACTAGTCATTGCAGGCTGTGAAAGACTAGCTGTGTTGTAACTGTGGAACTAGTCATTGCAGGCTGTGAGAGACTAGCTGTGTTGTAACTGTGGAACTAGTCATTGCAGGCTGTGAGAGACTAGCTGTGTTGTAACTAAGGAACTAGTCATGGCAGGTTGTGAGAGACTAGCTGTGTTGTAACTAAGGAACTAGTCATGGCAGGCTGTGAGAGACTAGCTGTGTTGTAACTATGGAACTAGTCATGGCAGGTTGTGAGAGACGAGATGTGTTGTAACTAAGGAACTAGTCATGACAGGTTGTGAGAGACGAGCTGTGTTGTAACTAAGGAACTAGTCATGACAGGTTGTGAGAGACGAGATGTGTTGTAACTAAGGAACTAGTCATGACAGGTTGTGAGAGTCTAGCTGTGTTGTAGCCCAGGAACTAGTCATTGCAGGTTGGGCGCCCCAGCTACGAATTCTGGGGACCCTGATACAAATATGACAACCGGTGGGGGGGGGAAGGGCGGGGGGAGGGGGGTAAACCCTCTCCTCGCCCCAATGCAAGTAACACCACCCAAAGAGTATAACATAAAATGACGTAAGGGACAGTCGCTCTGAAAGTAATCTTTAAGACATGCTTTCTCCGTCGGTACAATCCCCCCCCCCATGCAAAACAAAAGACTTATTATCATACCCTCGTTGCATAAAATATCAGCCGTTTATGTTATAACCAAGCTGGTTATAGTGAAGCGCTGCCTGGATGCTAATGGAGAATCCATTATAAAGATATATACTGGGGAGGGGGGGAAGGGGGGAGAGAGAGGGCTTAAAAAATAGAAAAACTAGGACAGACAGATGAGAATGTGCAAAGGAGGGGGAGGGGTGTGTGGTGGATGAGGCATACAGTGATACCACAATAGACATGGATTTGTGTGTGCGCGCGTGTGTATGTGTGTGTCCGCAGGTCCGTTGGACAACGAGTATCACTCCCTGTGACGTGATACCAGGGCCAGGTCCAACCGTTTACACGCGCTGGTCTCGCGCTGTGACGTCAGTGATCAATATGATGAGATACGTAAAGAGGAGGAGGAAAAAAATATAGATATTAAAAAAGAAAAAATGACACAACCTTGGGAATGATTTGAATCTTTCGACTAGACCGTGGGAGTGGAGGGGAGGGGTGGGAGGGGGTGGGGGAGAGAGAGTGAATGTTGAAGATTTTTTTTTTTAATTAGAATAAGACACGAGTACATTTGGGGGTTTGTAAGCGTATCAAAAGAGTAGTACAATGGATAGATAGATAGATAGATAGACAGACAGACAGACAGACAGACAGACAGACAGACAGATAGATAGATAGATAGATAGATAGATAGATAGATAGATAGATAGATAGATAGATAGATAGATAGATAGATAGATAGATAGATAGATAGATAGATAGATAGATAGATAGATAGATAGATAGATAGATAAATAGATAGATAGATAGATAGATAGATAGATAAACCTGAACAATATAACAAAAGACTTTTTTATGTCAAATAACTAATAAAATAGTAGGTTTGAAAGTGAATCCATGGTGATAGTCTAATGTAATCGTCGGTGCAAATTTAACTCAATGACTCGACATTACTTGAATAGCCTCATGTCGGATGATGCAATATCGTCTATGTAACATTATGTCGAATGCAACATCATGTCAAATACGACATTATGTTAGATGGTAAATTATGTCACATACAGCATTATGTCATATGCTACATTATGTCACATACAAAATTATGTCAAATACAACCATATGTCAGATGCAAAATTATGTCACGTACAATATTATGTCACATACATCATTATGTCACATACATCATTATGGCAGGTACAACATTACGTCAGATGCAAAATTACGTCACATACAGAAATATGTCACATGCAATATTATATCACACAAACAGTATGTCCTCACACCAACGTTGTGTCAGACGAAAATTGTGTCATATATACAACATTTAATTATGCATACAATAATCACATACAACATTGAGCTCACACACACAAAATGACACATCCAACATTAAGTCCACATACACAATGTCAAATGCGACTGTATGTCAAATACACAACATTATGTCACAACTGTAGCCCACCAGTCCATTAGACCAGCTAACCCCACAGCTTTGTCCCACAACCAACTTTACCTAATATACAACATTACATTTTCCTGGATGTAGTCCGTATTTCATAAGATTATTGCCGACGGCATTGAAGATCTAATCAGAAAAAAAAAAATTTCTCTTTATATATATACTCCCACCACCCACCACCACCTACCCCTCCACACAAAACGCCCCTGTAGTACAAATTCTGAATATGTTAGCACCACCCTGAATCACGCAGCGCCGCACAGCACCGTACCCAACCTTACACACACACACACACACACACACACAGCGAGGAGAATAGTGGTCAGTTCACACACACATACACAGCGAGGAGAATAGTGGTCAGTTCACACACACACACAGCGAGGAGAATAGTGGTCAGTTTAAACACAAACTGATATCCACCAGACCTTACCGAAAAAATCGATATATCTGTTCAATACATCCCCCACACACACACCTTTTCATGACTAAACCAACATATGTTGTTGTTTTTTTTTTACTGTTTATTTGGATGAAGGATCAAACGGACAATGGTCAGTCAATAGGTCATTGATGAAACGGACATTCGTTGTACAGAAAAATGTACTGCTTACTTGTTTTTAAAATTTAATTCATTTGAAATGTCGTTTTGTAGATTTATTTTTTTAAATGTGTGCGTGTGTGGGTGGGGGGGGGGGAGGGGGAGGGAGGGGGGTTGGGTGGTAAATTGTTCAATTAATTTATTTTGTTCACTGGGACTTTTGAACATAGTTGTTTTGTTTGTTTTTAATATCGGTTGACGTTGTTAGAATGGCGATTTTTAAAAATGGCGCTGTTTAGAATAGGGGTGTTTAGAATTGGCGAGTCTAGAATTGGGTTGTTAAGAATGGCGGTGTTAAGAATGGAGGTGTTTAGAATGGATGTGTTAAGGATTGGGGTGTTTAGAAAAGGGGATGTTTAGAAATGGAGGTGTTTAGGTATGGAGGTGTTTAGATATGGTGGTGTTTAGAAATGGAGGTGTTTATAATTGATGTGTTTAGAAAGGGGGTGTTTAGAATATGGGTGTTTAGAAATGGAGGTGTTTATAATTGATGTGTTTAGAAAGGGGGTGTTTAGAATCGCGGTGTTAAGAATGGCGGTGTTTAAAATGAGGGTGTTTAAAACGGTGGTGTTCAGCTGACGTCGCTGTTAGTCCATAGATAACTGTTATTGACGACGCCATTAATTACACTTCTCGGACATCTCATTTCCTCGCTGACCATCTGTAGCTCTAAATTTACACACCCACCACCCATCCCCCAGCCACCCGCCCGCCCACCCACATCATCATCTTTTCAGCCTGGCCCACGAGGCTCGCCAGGTCTGCCGAAAGGAAAAGATGTGCTAACTCAGGTCAGTCTGACATTTTAAAATACGTGTTATTGAGGATCAATGACTTTTAAGACAAGACTTATTTCTTTTAAATCTTATTCTCTCTTTCTCTTTCTCTCTCTCTCTCTCTCTCTCTCTCTCTCTCTCTCTATCTATCTATCTCTATCTCTCCCTCTTTCCCCATCTCTCTATTCCCTACCTCTCTTTACCACCCCCCCCCCAAACACACACTCTATTTCCATTACACGTTTTCGCCTCTCCACTTCATCTATTTCTTTCTTTCATTCTTTAGACTTCTCTTTTACATTCTCTCATTCCTCGGCACAGCTAAAACAGCTAAACACACTCTCTCTCTCTATCTCTCTCTCTTTTTCTCTCCCGCCTATTGTTTAAGATCAATCTTTGGTGTAATTCTAAATTCGTGACAGGCATTCCATTGAAACACGTCCTAGTCTCCTGAGTCCACAATCTTCGCCACCCCGACCCCCCCCCACGCCCGCGTCGCCCCCATCTCCAAAATCACACCGGCTCCGACCCGCCCTGCCATCCATCTTTCGATGTTTGTCTGCCTGTTTGTCTGTCTGTTCGTTTGTTTGTTCTGTCTATTGCTGGTAGCTGTTTTTCCTAATTATTACAATTTGCTTTTGTTACAATAATACAGAGTAGATAATGTTGACAGAATAAATGTGCAGAGAAAGAGAGAAGAGAGAGAGGGGGGGGTGAAAGAGAGGAAGATAGATAGATAGAGAGAGAGACAGACGGTGAAGAGATCACATTTTCATCCAAATAAAATGTTCTACCAAGAGTGACCACGCATGAGGTCAGCTAGTACTATTAAAAAAATCTTCTAGCTTTCAGCCACTCTAAACAATGAAGCAGGTTTTTTTTTTATTTTTTTTGGGGGGGGGGGTCTTATTTTAGACCTTTATTTTTTTTTTAACTTTTGAGGCAATGGGCCCCGTTTCGTAGATCTGTGTGGCCCCTAGGCAAAAGTAGTTATGGGATAACGCAAGGTTTCATATGAATTTGTTATGCAGTGGGGTCCCATTCGTACTTCCGATGGGGCCCCATTGGCAAAAGTGAGCCCTACGCCGTAGCCTGACCATCTTTTCCTTAAGACCCATTCTGCCAGGGTCGTGCACGCGTGAGGTCTATGGCTAACTAATGAAGTCTCCCACTATAAGATTTTAGCCAAGTGAACAAAAAAAAAAGATTTGAAGATAATATTTTACAAAAAAAATTGCGGTACACTACGAGCCACATTATATGCAACTTGGAGCCTCTTCCGGGCCACGTTTGGGCCACTTTTTGGGATTAATTTTGATCCATGTATTCTAGTTTCTTGCCCTTCCCCGGGCATCTGATCTGAACAAACCTCTATTATTATGAATACACTGAACTGTTTGCCTTTTTTTTACGTTAAACTGAGTTTCAAGTCTGAAAAGGTCATGCGAACTAGGATCACACAATTATTCCTTACAATGGGGAGATAATTTCAGAGAACATTTTCCTGAGTTAGAAGGTTTACTTTTTTTTTTAATAGAAAAATTACAATTGTACATTTTTTCTTTAAGTCTTGATGGGAAAAAAAGAACTCCTCGTGACGTATGTCTCGTAAACAAGATTTTTTTTTAAATATCAGGGAATATGAACTTTTAAATTTTGAAACAAAAAATAATTGTTTTTATGTTGTTATGGATTTTTATTTCATACTAACTGTACCCTGCAAAAACTTTTGTTTAGAATTATATCCCCTTAGGCTTGATCGGTAGGTTAAAGGTTATTTTTTGGTTTCGGGCAGTTCCGATTTTTTCATGATTGTATTTTAAACTGCAATACTGTTGTATTAATTCTTTACTTTCGATTTAACGCAGAGCCCACATCGCTTTTATTTTATTACACATATGTCTGTGTTGTTGATGTTTCGTTCATCTACTTTATAGAAATCAGAACACAGTTTTAATTAGCATCTTTGGATTATCTTTCTTTAAATTGGCTATAAGAGTTGCGTGTTATTGGGGGAGGGGGGGGGGAGGGGGGCGACGGCACGCCATATTGCCGAAGAACAAAAGAAGTGCACGCTGATTGGTTGTCACGTTAGCCAATCAGTCACGATAAATTAGTTTGCTTAGTTTCCATCATCAGATTGCTGGCCAATTAGCTTGAAAAAAAGGGGGGGGGGAGAGAGAAGGGGAGAAGATAACGAGGTAGGCGAGAGGAGAACGTGTGGATGGGGTGGGGAGATAATAGTCGTCAAAAGTGATAACAAATGCTGCGAATAATGTACTGAATATTATTGTTGCTGTTGTCATCACAGATTTTGCGGCAACTATGGGGGGGGGGGGGGGGAGGTTCAGACCTTACACCTATTAATCAATCCAGTGTTTATATATGTGTGGCGCGTGATCTTCTCTGTAGTATGACTGGGTGATACTGTTTATTCTTAGCTGCGCGGTTGATTAGAAAATAATAGTAATGAATAAAATAGAAAAGCTTGATCGATTCTCTAATCGATATTGGTCATACTCTTCTATCTCTTCTAATGAGATATTGGTCATACTCTTCTATCTCTTCTAATGAGATATTGGTCATACTCTTCTATCTCTTCTAATGAGATATTGGTCATACTCTTCTATCTCTTCTAATGAGATATTGGTCATACTCTTCTATCTCTTCTAATGAGATATTGGTCATACTCTTCTATCTCTTCTAATGAGATATTGGTCATACTCTTCTATCTCTTCCAATGAGATATTGTCATTCTCTTCTATCTCTTCTAATGAGATATTGGTCATTCTCTTCTATCTCTTCAAATGAGATATTGGCCGACCTCGCGGCACCGGGCAGAATTTAGAATGTCCCTTTGAAAATAGATATTGGGCTCAGCTGATTGCACTGACCGTATTTGTGTTGGTGAGTGTCTTTAGCACCTGTGTGGGGCGTGGGTGTCTTTATTATCTGTGTGTTTTGTGTCTTTGGCACCTATGTGGGGTGTGAGTGTCTTTAGCGCATGTTTGGGGATAAGAGTCTTTAGCACATGTGTGAGGTGTGAGTGTCTTTAGCACCTGTGTGAGGTGTGAGTGTCTTTAGCACCTGTGTGCGGTGTGTCTTTCTGCTCTCTGTCTATGTCTCTCTCTGTGCCTCTCTCTGTTTCTCTCTCTCTTTCTGTCTCTCTTTCTCTCTCTCTTTCTCTCTCTCTCTCCCTCTCTGTCCCTCCCTGTCTCTCTCTCTCTCTTTCTCTCTCTCCTCTCTCTCTCTCTCTCTTTCTCTGTCTCTCTCTGTCTCTCTGGTTGTGCGACCATAAGTCTTCCATTCATATTGCATCTTTTAAATTCAATTTTCTTCCAATGTCGGGGGAAATTGGGGCTGGGTTGAGGGGGGGGGGGTGTTCAAGAGATGAATATAACAAGGTAGATAACTCGGTACACGATGCGGGCGACAAAAATGAGCAGACGTGAAACCAGATGGCGGGTTTGGGTGCCACAGACCAGATTGTTGTGTGAAAAAAAATGTAATCTTACAGAAATGACGAGATAGACAGACGGCGTACAAAACACGTTTTTGTTTTTTTGTGTTTATTAGTGTCCATCTTGCTATTCAAATGTTCGGATGAAAGCTATAACACATGCCACTTTCATGAACGCAAGATTTAAAAATGCTTAGCGTTAGCGTAATATGAGTAAACAAAATCGGAGTTATACAGTGCCGGCTTTAGGCATAGGCGATATAGGCAGCTGCAAGGAACGGCAAATTTCAGCAAAATAAAAAAAATTAAAAATATAAAAATTGAAAATAAAATAAATGAATTTGATAAAGTGTAGAATTAAATAAGAGCACAAAATTGCTTAGAATGGCGACAACAAATAAGTCACGTGGATTAACGCTCTTAATTTATTACATCACTATCATGACATCACTATTTTCAAAATTATTTTCTTATTTTGCATTTAACAAAATTAGATTCAGATATAATGGAGGATCCTGCTAAATGGCCAGATATAAGTGATGATATTCGTTGTTTTCTTATTCAGCATGATCCAAAGCAGATCAAATTTGAGTCTGGTTATCCAAAAGATGAAAGTGGGAGACAATTTTCTAATTACCACTATACACGCAAACTGGCTAACGGAGAAACTTTAAAAAGGAAATGGTTGATGTATTCTACGCCAGTAGATAAGGTATATTGTTTTTGTTGCAGAATATATAACAGGAGTGAATCTGCCTTAGCAACACATGGCAGTTGTGACTGGAAAAATATGTCAAGTATATTGCAGGATCGTGAAAAATCTCCAGATCATTTAACCAGTTATCATGATTGGAAAGAACTAAAAATGAGGATAACAGATAATAAATATATTGGATAAAAGAGAGGTTTTCAAATATTGCAAGGACTTTCAATTAGCTTTAACATCTGAAAACGAAGATTCATCAGACATCAGTGCAACAGAACTGTGTGATGAATTATTTGCTTTATCAAGGAGAATTACAAAAAATCAAGCCCTAGAGTTATATTAGACTATCTATGTGGAAGGGGCTTGGTTGCCTAGAGTTATATTAGACTATCTGTGTGGAATGGGCGTGGTTGCCTAGAGTTATATTAGACTATCTATGTGGAAGGGGCTTGGTTGCCTAGAGTTATATTAGACTATCTATGTGGAAAGGGCTTGGTTGCCTAGAGTTATATTAGACTATCTATGTGGAAGGGGCTTGGTTGCCTAGAGTTATATTAGACTATCTATGTGGAAGGGGCTTGGTTGCCTAGAGTTATATTAGACTATCTATGTGAAATGGGCTTGGTTGCCTAGACTTATATTAGACTATGTGAAATGGACTTGGCTGCCTAGAGTTTTATTAGACTATCTATGTGGAATGGGCGTGGTCGCTCTTTTTCCGAATGTGTACGTGACATTGCGAATTTCGCTTACACTCCCGATAACAGGGGCGAGTGCAGAGAGAAGCTTTTCGAAGCTCAAACTCATAAAAACATATCTTCGTTCTACCATGTCTCAGCATCGTTTGGTTGGTTTTGCTACAATATCTATAGAGAAAACGATTCCAGAAGATTTGGATCTGACCGAGGTAATTGAAGAGTTTGCCTCTGCAAAAGCTAGAAAAGCATATTTTTCTTGAATTCTCTTCAATCTTTTTAATGCTTAATAAACATACCATTTCATTTTGTTTTATTTTTCATTACTTTTTTTAACTTAGCCAAAAAAAAAAACTTCCTAAAATACACTACGTATATATACAGGTCTATACTTGAAACCATTTAACTTTTTTTTTAAGTTGCCAAATTATAAAAATTTGTTATGAAGAATGAATACCAGTAATACAGCTATAAATACATCATATTTTTATGTTCATAACTTGGATTTACTTCAAAATAAATAGCATTTATAGAGTTTTCTTAGAAAAATGAAACTAAAAAGGAGCGGCATTTTTGTCCTTGCCTATATCACAAAAATGTCTAAAGTCCGGCACTGGAGTTATATGTTTACTTTACAAGTTAAGATGTTGTTGTGTACTGTTTTGCTTACCGACACAGTTTATATAGAAGTACAGAAAAACAGGAAAAACTAATTCCTCTTTTTTTATTTGGTTTTTGTTGCAAACAATTGTTGTCTTCCCTTGTCAGTTTTCTTTGCCAGAGAGAAAGATTCTAAAGTGGGTCTCAAAAAATGTATGTCATTCTTACTTTAAATACCCCCCCCCCCCCCACCATTGATTTACAGGATAGGGAAAAAAAATTAATAACAAATGTATTGAGAAAAAATATTCAAATAAAAAGATTTGTCTGAAAGGCATAAGGCCAGGACCGTCTTGCTTTGAGTATGGGCCCCTATGAGAACTCGGACACGGGTGGGCGGCATCGCTCGCAAGTGTAAGAGCCCCCATACGAATTGAACACTTGAAATTTAATCCTTGTAGGCACATCCCGGGCAGAAGGAAGGGGGGGCGGGGGCAATACACGGATTTTCCCGGCAGTTGGCAGCGGTGGAGTGAGGGGGGGAGAGATAGGGGTAGTCCAACGCTGTTAATAATGGGCCTCCACCTACAAACACAATCAACTATTAACCAGTCCCTTTTTTAAAAAAATGTCACTCATCGGCAAATAACAATAACGTACAAAATGGATGTACTAATGAAGTGACAGGAGACACTCGTTTGACTTCACTGATGTCGGGCGCACTGCTAGGAATGACAAGTGTGTGTCTGGTGGACTTGTTCGCTTCTATCGATGTACATACAGATAATGAACTTTGACCTCGGGAACATTACAGTGATGGGCGGCTGCCGGATCAGTAATAAGGAGGGAGGGAGAGGGGGGTAAAGTTAATTGTGCCGTTAACAAAAACAAGAACTAGTGGCATTGCATGTAGATAAACTTATAAATAGACATATAGTATGTTGACAAAGACAGACAAGATAGATAGACAGACAGACAGACAGACGGACGGACGGACAGACAGACAGGCCTTTGTTTGTGTAATTCCAGATTTTCTTAACTCCAGCACATTACCCTTGGTGCAGTGAAAGTGAAGGGACCACGGTGAACGCACCAGTACACTGACCGCGGTCCCAGCCGATGCAGTGCCGCGCCACCATCAGCATACATCGACTTCGCTTGATGGCCACTGCTTTGTTGTGGTTGTGTGTGTTGTGTTTGGGGGTGGGGGAGGGGGGATGTCCTTGTAAAGATGCGCAGACTCTAGTAGAAGTACATTCCCATAACCAGAAATTATTCCGTGGGCGATCGATAATAATCTATAAGTGAAGAGGGTGGTTGTAGGGAAAGGGGGGAGGGGTTTGTTTTTTTAAAAATAAAAAATCTGCTGTACAGAGTTGTTTTCCTGTGTAGTATAACCAGTTGTGTCCCTTGTTGACGCTGTGCTCAATACATCAAGTGAAGATAATAAATTAATAAAGGGGAGAGAAGGCAGTATTGTTTACGTATCACAATCGTCTCCCATTTGGCTAAAGAAAAATAAAATATAACCCGTTAACCCAATCCTCCCTACATCTACTATTTTAAAAAAAATGGAAATATTGTACGATTTTTTCCGTTACCATGGAGACGGGTGCGTGACACAATAAACGGCAGATTACAATAGAAGTTTGGACAACTGGTCAGTATGGCAGACAATGTGGAAATATTGGAAGTTGTTGTTTTTTTTATTTAGTGCGTGGGCGTCACTGATGAAGGGAGACAATGTATGCAGCGCTGGTCAAGTTTATTTTTTTTTTGTTTTTTTTTTTTGCATTATGGCGAGATAGTGAAGCAACAGTGATAAAAGATTGTCCTGAAAAATGGACTGCTGCGGACATTTTAAAGCGACCAATCTAAAATAAAAATGATAGATAGATAGATAAATAGACAGACAGAAAGACAGACAGACAAACAGACAGACAAACAGACAGACAAATAGATAGATAGATAGATAGATAGATAGATAGATAGATAGATAGATAGATAGATAGATAGATAGATAGATAGATAGATAGATAGATAGATAGATAGATAGATAGATAGATAGATAGATAGATAGATAGGTAGGTAGGTAGGTAGGTAGGTAGGTAGGTAGGTAGGTAGGTAGGTAGGTAGATAGATAGATAGATAGATAGATAGATAGATAGATAGATAGATAGATAGATAGATAGATAGATAGATAGATAGATAGATAGATAGATAGATAGATAGATAGATAGATAGATAGATAGATAGATAGATAGATAGATAGATAGATAGATAGATAGATAGATAGATGGTGCGTTAACGTCAGTACGATTTCTGAATTAAGTCTGTTAATTTCACTAGTGCAATGCGAGTGATTAGTTGAGTGCCATGATTGAATGCGCACGTTCGGTGATTTGTGGTGCACCATGATTGAATGCGCACGTTCGGTGATTTGTGGTGCACCATGATTGAATGCGCAAAGAAGGTAGGGTGAGCTTTTAAGACGTTCGTAGTCCAACTGAGCCTAATCTAATCATATTCAGAGGATAGTGAATGTTATGTGATATTGTCTAGTGCAGGTGTCGGCAACCTACGGCGCGCGAGCCGCATGCAGCTCTTTCGATGTCAAATTGCGACCTAATCAAATACCATAATATTGAGAAAACTATTTTAGCGGCTCTTTAAAAAACTGAGAAAATTGTAAATTATAATTATAGAAACAGTACATGTGTAAAGAAAGTCGTAATTTACTTTCAAGTGAATGTTTGTTGTGTATATTGTACATGGTCGCGCGAGGACCCTCATGATAGGATGAAACAGCCGTAGCCCCACCAGAAATAACACGACTAGCATTGGGTAATGTATGGCAAATGAGACCGACACTGAGTCAGTTAGGGTAGACGGAGGCACCACGAGGGAACGTCTTCCCTCAGGCAAGCGGCCAGATATTAATGATACCGAGACTAATACATGCCAATAGTTCATTGTGCTTTCTAATACCTTAACATCAATCAAATTTATAGCTTATATATATATATATATATATATATATATATATATATATATATATATGTATATATATATAATCGAAAGTAAAGAATTAATACAACAGTATTCCAGTTTAAAATACAATCATAAAAAAAATCGGATCTGCCCGAAACCAAAAAATAACCTAGCCTCAGACCCGTAGCGAGCGGGGGGGGGGGGGTGCCGCGCCCCCGCGTTTTGTCTGCCCCCCTGCGTTTTGTCTGGCCCCCCATGCTAATTTGTTCTACTTAGTAAAATGTATTACCTGCCCCCCTGCTGTAGAATGCCTGGCTCCTCCTATAGAATTTTCACGCTACGGGGCTGCCTAGCCTACTGATCAAGCCTAAGGGGATATAACTCTATGCAAAGGTTTTTGCAGGATACAGCTAGTATAATATAATATCTGTGTTCCATTAATGTGTGCACGCGGGAGGGCCCACAGACATTAATAAAAAAAAAAGAGCGCACTCAAATTATGTTTAGCAGGTCTGTATACCGCTATGTTGCGCCTTCGGTAAACTGGATGCTATTATAAAGTTCCCCTTTCGGTTAATTGGGTAACAACATTTGATGGTGTTACACAGCTAAGTTCGATAAATTATAGTGAACGCAGCAATCATACAGTTCAGTTCGATCAGGGCATTGAAATAAAAAAAAACCAGATCTGACAGCCGGCACACACGCCAAGTGTGCTGTATCATATCCCTACACCACTTCCTGCTCTATGACAATCTTGTCATAGCCTCCCGCCGGAAGTGGCTGGTGTTGACCTAGTAGCGTCACACTCTTAACTCTCCAGGAACCGTAACTCTAGTTATAGGGATGATGCAATGCTTGGAGTTTGTCTTATTTCTTTCATCCTCTGTACCATGCTCTGTACATTCAACCTTCTGGTTAAATGCGGTTGCCTCCGGTTAAATGCGGTTTTATGGGTTTTCGACAATATTTTAGCCTAGATAAATATTGACTCGTTGATTGTCTCAGTCTTCTCCTTTATCGTCGCTGCTAAATTTCACTCATTGTAATTGGGGGGGGGGGGAGCTCTCGTATAGAGAATAATATCTGCCAGTAAGTCATCCATCCCTACAGGTCGTCTTCATTTCGCCAAGAAAAGAGTTCTTTTAGAAATTAATGAGTTCTGGTTCAATAAATATTGATTCTTCTTTAGTGTCTTAATTTAAGTACCTCCTGTGGCAGGAAAGTATCAAAGTACTATCTTTCGGACAATGCAAAAGTGGATGAAACAAATGATTTAATGTTATATATACTTAAAAACAATTAATCGCAAAGGTATGGTACGGTTTACATATGTGATATCAATATCTTTACAAATATAATAAAAATAATGTCAATATATCGTATTATACATAAATACCATAAAATAATTATTTTTTAAACTTATGTTTATATTGTTTTGTATAAAGTAATTATAACTTACTTGTGGGCTAATAAACATGATTTTAAAATAAATTAAACGAAGATTATCTCCCCTCCCTCCCCACAAACAATCTTAGATGCATAGCTCTAGTTTTATTTGCTTAAATCTTGTTGAAATCAATGAAACAGAATACACTGTATATCAAATATTCCGAATATAATATTGAAGACTCAACCATTGTGTAACAGGGTAAAAAGTTTATTCTGATTTTTTTCAATCATTTCTAAACAAACGTTTTGATGTATTTCATTAAATTAAAAAAAAAATTTATAAATGAAAAAAAAAAACGGCTGAATTGCATTAAAAAGAATTTTCTGTTTGTTACAGTATGGCCATGTCCCATAGGGAAATATTTACTCAAACAGTGTGTAGCAGTGTTATGTAGCAGTGTTGTGTAGCAGTGTTATGTAGCAGTGTTGTGTAGCAGTGTTATGTAGCAGTGTTGTGTAGCAGTGTTGTGTAGCGGTGTGTAGCGGTGTTATGTAGCAGTGTGTAGCAGTGTTGTGTAGCAGTGAGTAGCAGTGTGTAGCAGTGTTATGTAGCGGTGTTGTGTAGCAGTGTTGTGTAGCAGTGTTATGTAGCAGTGTTGTGTAGCGGTGTTATGTAGCAGTGTTGTGTAGCAGTGTTATGTAGCAGTGTTGTGTAGCAGTGTTATGTAGCAGTGTTATGTAGCAGTGTGTAGCAGTGTTGTGTAGCAGTGTGTAGCAGTGTTATGTAGCGGTGTTGTGTAGCAGTGTTGTGTAGCAGTGTTGTGTAGCAGTGTGTAGCAGTCAAATCCGCGACAGGAGAGCCAGCGCTCTAGGACAGCAAAAGAAATGATTACACGCGTCGCCATGGAAACATATGCAAATTAGCAAATGCGCCGTCGCTTAAGGAAATCCAAGGGATCGGTCATAAATGTCCAAGAAATGTAAAACGAAACAAGGGGAGCGCACAGGACGTTGGGTTGCAGTCCAGTGCCGTCAATACAGTGGAAATCATTCTTGGACCATGTGTTGCCTGTGTCATTCTGGCTCTATCAGTATAGCAGTGGCGTAGCGAGCTTAACTCGCGCTCGGGGCACAATACCATTTTAGTGCCCGCCCCCCCCCACCCACCCACCACCCATTCGAAAACCATATAATATTTTATGTAAAATATACCATTTGGCGCTCCATTAGGAGTGGCGCCCTGGGCATGATGCCCACTTGCAACACATCAATACAGAAGTAGTCATTCTAGCAACACATCAATACAGAAGTAGTCATTCTAGCAACACATCAATACAGAAGTAGTCATTCTAGCAACACATCAATACAGAAGTAGTCATTCTAGCAACACATCAATACAGAAGTAGTCATTCTAGCAACACATCAATACAGAAGTAGTCATTCTAGCAACACATGAATACAGTAGTAGTCATTCTAGCAACACATCAATACAGAAGTAGTCATTCTAGCAACACATCAATACAGAAGTAGTCATTCTAGCAACACATCAATACAGAAGTAGTCATTCTAGCAACACATCAATACAGAAGTAGTCATTCTAGCAACACATCAATACAGAAGTAGTCATTCTAGCAACACATCAATACAGAAGTAGTCATTCTAGCAACACATGAATACAGTAGTAGTCATTCTAGCAACACATCAATACAGAAGTAGTCATTCTAGCAACACATCAATACAGAAGTAGTCATTCTAGCAACACATCAATACAGAAGTAGTCATTCTAGCAACACATCAATACAGAAGTAGTCATTCTAGCAACACATCAATACAGAAGTAGTCATTCTAGCAACACATCAATACAGAAGTAGTCATTCTAGCAACACATCAATACAAGAAGTAGTCATTCTAGCAACACATCAATACAGAAGTAGTCATTCTAACAACACATCAATACAGAAGTAGTCATTCTAGCAACACATCAATACAGAAGTAGTCATTCTAACAGCACATCAATACAGAAGTGAAGTCATTCTAGCAACCATATCAAAAATACAGAAGTAGTCATTTTAGCAACACATCAATACAGAAGTAGTCATTCTAGCAACACATCAATACAGAAGTAGTCATTCTAGCAACACATCAATACAGAAGTAGTCATTTTAGCTCTATCATTTTATACAAAGTTATTATTTATTTATTTTTGGCTTCTTCGACTCCCCCCCCCCACACACACACACACTTTTTATTTCAATTTTTTTTTAAAAACGGTCATTGTATTTATCTCCCCAAAAGGATGTGTAGAAAGACCTTAAGACATAAGAGTACGAGAGTGGAGGTAGAAGACCACGGAAAGGGAAAAGTGGAGAAGAGTAGAATGGCAGGAAAGGACCCTAAATGGGCTGTAGAAACAATGGAAGTAGAAGAACGAAAATTGTAATGTTGCTCAATATTAAAATGAAATGTCCTTATCACCTAGTAAACTCCTGGTCAGACATAACCCTAACTTCTTGTCAGACATAACCCTAACCCTAACTCCTGGTCAAGACCTGACCCTAACCCTCATCTCCTGGTCAGACACCTGCTAACCCTGTACTTTGTGTCCATATCCAGGATATAACACTGCTAACTCTATATAGACCAAATGTCATCTGTATTTAGCAGTCTATCTATCAATTTAAACCAAAAAAAAAAAACCAACATGTTTCTATCTCATTCAAACTGGCAATGTACAATTCTTTGGGCCGGTCAATCGTAACCAATGGCGTAACTGTGGGTATGGGGGGTGGGGGTTAGAAGGGGGGGGGGCCCAACCTTAGCGGGGATTAGTTTGCTGCCAGCCGGGCTGAAATCTGAAATCTGCCTTACTTGAATTGTCTATATTCATTTTGGCACATGAATGAGCCCCCCCCCTCCCCTAGCCTCCCATTGCGCCAGTAATGCTTGATACGCCACTGTATCCTATTATATTATAGCCACACCAGCTGACATACCACGGGGGAGGGGAGGTACAACGATATACAAAGTATATCTGTTGAACTTTAACCTTTTTACCTTTCTGAACTGGGGGAAAAAAAAACAAAGCAAACATAAATTGACTTAGCAAATGGCTAGTGGGTTAGGTTCTTGCACTTTTATTTATCTTCCTTTTCACTCTCCTCTCTATATCTCCAGGTGTCATTCTAAATTACTCCCCTTTTGTATGTCTCTATCTAACCGCTGAAACTTTTCTTTGTGTCTATTAATGTGTTAAATGTGAAAGATAGATAGATTAGATAGATAGATAGATAGATAGATAGATAGATAGATAGATAGATAGATAGATAGATAGATAGATAGATAGATAGATAGATAGATAGATAGATAGATAGATAGATAGATAGATAGATAGATAGATAGATAGATAGATAGATAGATAGATAGATAGATAGATAGATAGATAGATAGATAGATAGATAGATAGATAGATAGATAGATAGATAGATAGTCAAGAGAAATCAATATCTCGCACTGATGAGTTCATTGCTTCATCTCTAATCATCACTGACATAACATGGATGGCTTTCTGCAGCTCACTAGTGACATCTATGTGTGTGTGCGTGCGTGTGTGTGTGTTATAGTAGGTAGAGACCAGGTGAATGAAGGACAAGTGCAGCCATCGATTAGTGTCACCTTGACCTCTGCCTCAACAACATTTGGCGCGGCTTTTCCTGAGGTCGATCAGTGACAAATGGTTTCTGACCGATGTTATCACGTGATTCCGTTTGCGCTTTGAACAGCTTTGATCGGTTTCAACAGTACGTGGATTTGTTTGTAGGCTACCTAGTAGTTAATATAATGAGGTTATTGTACTACGTAGTACGCACCACAGATTAGATAGAATACAGATGGCGAAGAAGCCTCGTTTTGAAACAATGCTTTCATCGCCGCCATTAATGATATTTACTCTCATCAGTCCATTCATTGAATAGAAATGTTTATTATAGATATAAAATTCCTTAAAAAAAAACATGAACTCATGAATTAAATAATATATTATCATTTTTTTTATATTTTTAAAGCAAATTGAAATATTTTTTATTCATGTTTCATGTCTTGAAAAAAGAAAACAATTTGGTTTTTTTGAATGGAAAACGTCATTGGAAACAAAAGCGAATAACAACAACGACGCGAGAGTTTTTAACACAAAACCGAGAACTATTTATATAGAGATGTGCTGTCTGTATGATATATAATAATCTGTGGTGTACCACTTTAATTATTAGGTTGGTTTCACGCTCACGGGACGTGTTTTCCATTTGATTTACGCGAATCTCGCGTTATTTCCATTTGTTTACCGCTAAATATACGACGTCAAACCAAAACGTGATCGCGCGGTACTCTTTAATACTGTCACTGATTGACTATGTGTTCGTGAATGATTATGGGCATCGGCGTGTCTGATTGTTTTTGCCAGCACGGGCTTCTTAACAGTAGTAATGGTCAGCTACGGCTAGGTTGGGAGAATGGATCGCGGATTACGTGGCTACGAAATGTTTTGTTTGCTGTTGTTATTTTTTTTTCATAGGGAGCCGCCCTAAGATCTATGACGTAACAGGATACAGTGGTGCCCGAGGTGGACTAAAGACCACATGCATCCCCATTCACAATCAAAAAAGTACTAATGTAACACAAGTACTAACGGACGACAAGTACTAACGGACGACAAGTACTAACGGACCACAGGTACTAACAGACCGCAGGTACTAACGGACCGCAAGTACTAACGGACCACAGGTACTAATGGAACGCAAGTACTAACGGACGACAAGTACTAACGGACCACAATTACTAACGGACCACAAGTACTAACGGATGTCAAGTACTAACGGACCGCAAGTACTAACGGACGACAAGTACTAACGGACCACGAGTACTAACGGACCACAGGTACTAACGGACGACAAGTACTAACGGACCACGAGTACTAACGGACCACACGTACCAACGGACCACAAGTACTAACGGACCACGAGTACTAACGGACCACAGGTACTAACGGACGACAAGTACTAACGGACCACGAGTACTAACGGACCACACGTACCAACGGACCACAAGTACTAACGGACCACGAGTACTAACGGACCACAGGTACTAACGGACCACAGGTACTAACGGACCACAGGTACTAACGGACCACAGGTACTAACGGACCGCAGGTACTAACGGACCGCAGGTACTAACGGACCGCAAGTACTGACGGACGACAAGTACTAACGGACCACAATTACTAACGGACCACAAGTACTAACGGATGTCAAGTACTAACGGATGTCAAGTACTAACGGACCGCAAGTACTAACGGACCATAAGTACTAACGGACCATAAGTACTAACGGACCATAAGTACTAACGGATGTCAAGTACTAACGGACCACAGCAGCTGCCCCCAATGAAGACGGAGAGATAGGTGTACGACCCCCCATGCGCTTTCCTCTAGTTACGCCACTGCATAAAGCCTTTTAACAAAATTAATCTGGAAACATATTGTATAGAATACCATGACAGAGACCAGCATAATGTATAGGCAGACTCTAAACCAGTGCGGGGGGGGGCAAAAATTTGGAGTTGCGGGCCACATCGAGCAGATGGATGGAGTGTTGACATTAGAGGCCTAGCGCCGTGGTTCACTCTTAACCGCTTGGAGCCGCGGGGGGGGGGGCCGAATTTAACAGGCCGTAATTAGCCCATGGCTGCTCTAAAACCCTAATCATATAGACATACGCCACTGTGGCGACGATTACTAACGGCTCCCCAAATAGTTTTGACCTGTTTACACCATTACACTTGTCCGTTGTGCCCAAGTGGTCATTTACTGTTTGCCTTTTACTGGTTGCAACTTACTGGAGTTTTCAGCCAATGGCAACACAGAAAGGCATTCTCATCATTTAGAGATCATCTTTCATTCAAATGAAATTACCCCCGGGGAAGGGGGGGTGCGCCGGAGGGGCGCGCGGACTCAGTATCGGCATATTTCCACCCGGGTCTGTCCCCTCCCCCCCTCCCACTCCTTCCTTTCAAGTATACGCACACGAGGCAACGGCGACCGTTAACACAATTTATGTCCATAAAGGTCATGTGATGTAGATATTGTATGTCGGGTGCGAGTTACATCCCAAACATTGTTTGTGTACAGGGAGTCAGTGTGATAGGGCTACGTTTGTGTACAGTGAGTCAGTGTGATAGGGCCACGTTTATGTACAGTGAGTCAGTGTGATAGGGCCACGTTTGTGTACAGTGAGTCAGTGTGATAGGGCCACGTTTGTGTACAGGGAGTCAGTGTGATAGGGCCACGTTTGTGTACAGTGAGTCAGTGCGATAGGGCCACGTTTGTGTACAGTGAGTCAGTGCGATAGGGCCACGTTTGTGTACAGTGAGTCAGTGTGATAGGGCCACGTTTGTGTACAGGGAGTCAGTGTGATAGGGCCACGTTTGTGTACAGGGAGTCAGTGTGATAGGGCTATTTTGATATGTATGTAGGTGTGTCGGGTATGTAGGCTGGTAGGTAGGTAAGTGTGTGGATGGTGGATATGAACTTAAATAGATTGTGCTCTTTCGGATTTGTTTTATCACATCTACACGGAAAGAAAGAGAGAGAGGGAGAGAGAGAGAGAGAGAGAGAGGGGGGGGTATAGTGTGTTATAAAAACCCCGTAAGAGGAAAGTATCTCCATTACATATAATTCTCTCAACAATATTAGGTTTAGACTTAATGATTTTGAACTCTGGTAAAAAAAAAAGAGAATAGGGAGAAAGAAAGAAATGTATGCCCTATAGATGAAATAACGAGAGGATAGACAAATGATTGTATTACTAGAAGATATCAATCAATACATGACATGCCAGAAGTTAAAGCCATCTGGTGCGAGAGTATAGCGATGGAAGATTGTTGGGCAGCGTTCAGTGAATGATTGTTGCGGTATGAATTACATTGTGCATGGTCATCTTCCTCATAATCGTCAATAATTTAATATTTATCAAGCGTACATTAGTGTAGCGTTTGGTATAATTGAGAAAAGGTGATTGGATGGATTGATGGATGTATCGATGGATGGATCTTTGAATCTGTTCAATAAAATCAACGTCACAACCTTGTATGACGTCATTTCCTTAGATCTGACCAGCGGGTCACTAGTTAGCGTAATGACGTCATCGTCCAAGCACGGTATGGACCGCTCCGACCCCTTACCCCCTTCCTTCCCCCTCCCCGCCCCATCACTACTACAATCTCGTTCTCCCCCCACCCCCCCACCCGCTCCCCTTTTTCAAACTACCTGCCTATAGACGTCATTGTTTGTGTGTATGTGTGTGTTTACGTGTGTAATTCCATCAGAATAAAGTTTTGTGAATCGTGGCAGCAATAAGTGTGTTACTATTTTTAGGTTGTACCTGAGAGAAATATTCTGTTTGTATGCAGGTTGGTTTGTTTGTATGACGGTTAGACCAACCGTATGTAGGTTGGTTTGCTTGTATACGGGTTGGTTTGTTTGTATGCAGGTTGGTTTGTATGCAGGTTGGTTTGTTTGTATGCAGGTTGGTTTGTTTGTATGCAGGTTGGTTTGTATGCAGGTTGGTTTGTTTGTATGCAGGTTGGTTTGTATGTAGGTAGAAAGAGCCGTACCCTGAGCCGCGTGTGGCTTTGATGAGTCACATTTTGGGCCACTAGGATAAACGTGTTTAAAATACTAACAGATGTCCTCAGTTCTAAAGGGGGCCATCGGGGCAGATCAGGTGTAGAATTCACCTGTTTCTGTAACCGCGGCGTACAGATGGGATTATGTGATTAGTGCAACACTCAGACACCTTAACTTCCACCAGGTTAGGTCAGGTAGCCATTTAAAGCTGCGCGGACTTGAAGCAATTTTTAAACTTTCACCAGGAAAAAATTCCCTAAATCTTTCACAGAGGATCGAACCCGGTGCGCTCCGGACGACAAGCTCAACACCGTGGGGACGGGTGGTCGTGGGGTAAAGTGCTCGACTTGCCGCCACCTAATGGTTACACTTTTATTTGTTTGGTTTTTGTTTTTTTTAAGGGAGTTAGATGGTTCCGGTTGGTTGCATCTGCATTGCTCTCTCTCTCTCTCTCTCTCTCTCTCTCTCTCTGTCTTTCTCTCTCCCTCTCTCTCTCCCTCTCTCTCTCCCCCTCTCTCCCTTTCTCTCTCCCTCTCTCTCCCTCTCTCTCTCTCCCTCTCCCTCTATCTATCTATCTCTGCACACATACATACGTACACATACACACACACACATATAATTTATTTCGTTTATCACCTTCACATCTGAAGTGTGAACTAATCCGACTCCAAAAAAAAAAAAGAAAAATTCGTACAAAGCGGGTTACATACATTACGACATTACGACGGTACATGTACTATTAGCTCATAATTTCTTTTCTTTACAACGGATTCAATCGGAATAGAACAAATTAGATCTTTAGAACTCTCCTAGACTGTTTTTTGGAAGCGTCAAAAATACAAAACAAACTCACAGGCCGAAATAGGAAGAAAAGAAAAAAAAACTGAAGGGGAATAAAAAAAAAAACAAGCAATTAAGCCTGTTCCATTCTGGACACAGGACGTGTTAGCGCATTTTCTTGTTATGTATCAGTACGTATGTTACTTTCAGTAAATATTTGTAAATTTTGGAAATGTTTATAAATTCAATTTTGTAATTCATATATCTGTAAAAAAAATATTATGAAGACGTTTCTTCATATTTGAAAAAAAAATATTTTCTCTTAAATCTAACTACAAGTGGTTTGTGGTTACTGAAATAGGACTCATAATTGAAAACATTCGAAATTGTAGTCATTTAATCGTCCGAAAACTCCGTCAATTGTTGCATAGCTCTGATACTTTCAATTAAACTCAGACCACAAGCTTACTATTTCATTTGATGAGTTTCTTAATAAATCTTGGTGAAACTACGTGCTGCAGTATTTCGCACCAAATGAATGGGTTATTGAACGTACAAGGTGTAGAATGGGGCCATATATATAATATATAAGCCCCTTAGGAGCCCTGAAGCCTGGCCCTCAGAGGTCCTATCGCGAAATGAACTTTTGATGTACACATGGCAGGCCAAGACCTACAAAATGATATATACATCATGGGTCTAGAACTTATGGTTGCTGAGATATAGGGCGCTCCATTATTAATATAGCTTATATAGTAAAAAAAGGTACTTTATAAGGCCCCTTTTACGGCCCTGAGAGGTCAGATCGCGAAATGGAAAAAAGTCATTTCTTGGCAGGCCAAGACCTACAAAATGATATATACATCATGGGTCTAGGACTTATGGTTGTTGAGATCTAGAGTGATGACGGACAGACAGACAGACAAAACGGGGACAATAGAGCATTTTTTTTTTCGAAATGCTCTAAAAACTTGTTGAGGTGTTCCTTTATTTTATTTTTTGTAAGAAGTGTAGAAAAAAAACTATAGCCCGATCCTCCACCCCCTCCATTCCCCTCCTCCCCTCCCCCCGAACTTAAGTAATGGATTGCGGTCAAAGTATTCTGGCTGTCATACAAGACCCACAGACTTGGACACACTCTTACACAGACACTGCGACAAACACACACACACACACACACATATATATATATATATACTTATAAGAGGCATTTGTTGTCTGTCTGTCTGTCTGTCTGTCTGTCTGTTCCCTTATAACTCAAGATCCAGATAACCAAATAATGTGAAATTTGTTACACATACACATAATTACATGAGGAAGGTTATAGGATAGGTTTCGTTTCATCTCGATGTGTAGTTTAATTTTAATTAATTTTTTTTTAATTTTAGTATTTTACCATATTAAAGTAATCTCGACGGCGCCATAAATAAAATTCCTCTGTGACGTCATTTCCCGAATAGAGCTTGCGCGCATAACCTATTAAAAATTGAGATTACGTTTGTGTGGCTCGCTAGCACAGTCGGTGACTCGCTTGGCCGTGACTTAAGTGTGGGTTCAAATCCCGACAGTGAAATTTTTTTTTTTTTTTTCATTTTTTCAATTTTTTTTTTCGGAATAATCTCTATACTTATAAGACGCATTTGTTGTCTGTCTGTCTGTCTGTCTGTCTGACTGTCTGTCTGTCTGTCTGTCTGTTCCCAGAGAGAGAGAGGGAGGGAGAGAGAGATAAAGAGACAGAGAGGGGGGCAGGTGGGGAGAGAGAGGAAAGGAGGGTAGGAGGGAGGGGGAGAGAGGGAGGGACGGGGGATGGAAAGGGGGGAGGGAAGGAGGGGGAGAGAGGGAGATGGGAGAGGGAGGAAGAGGGAGGGAGAAAGAAAGGGAGGGAAGGAAAGAGAAAGGAACGAAGGGAGAGAGGGGGTAGGGAGGGAGAGGATAGGGAGGGAGAGAGGGTGGGAGAGAGAGAGAGGGAGAGATAAAGAGTGAGGGGGCAGGGAGAGAGAGAGGGAATGAGGGAGAGAGGAAGGGGGAGAGAGGGGGAGGGAGAGAGAGGGTGGAGAGGGGAGGGAGGGGAAAGGAGGGAGAGTGGGGTTAGGGAGGGAGAGAGAGATAGGGAAGGAGAGAGGGAGAGAGAGGATGGGAGTAATGTGAGGAAGAGATAAAGAAAGAGAGGGGGCAGGGAGGGAGAGAGAGGGAAGGAGGAAGGGAGAGAGAGGGAGAGAAAAAGGGGGGATGGACAGGGGGAGAGAAGGTAGGGGAGAGGGGAGAGAGGGAGATGGGAGAGGGAGGGAGGGAGAGAGATGGGAGAGAGAGGGAGGGAGGGAGAAGGTTATAGGACAGGTTTCGTTTCATCTCGATGGGTAGTTAAATTGTAATTATTTTTTTTTTATTTTAGGATTTTACTATATTGAAGTAATCTCGACGGCGCCATAAATAAAATTCCTCTGTGACGTCATTTCCCGATTCGAATAGAACTTGCGCGCTGGTGCTGTATTGTGCCTTTGTGATGCAAAGAATTGTTGTTGTTTTTTCATGCTCCCTGATTTGTACAGTTTGAGGAAGATAAAGGAATGAAGAAGGATTTTAGAAGAAGTGTGAAGCCATAATAATAAGTATATATATATATATATATATATATATATATATATAGAGAGAGAGAGAGAGAGAGAGAGAGAGAGTGATAGGGAGGGAGAGACATAAAGAGAGAGAGAGGGGGGGGCAGGAGGAGAGAGAGAGGAAAGGAGGGTAGGGAGGGGGAAGGAGGGGGAGAGAGGAGGCAGGGGGATGGACAGGGGGGAGAAAAGGAGGGGGAGAGAGGGAGATGGGGGGAGAGGGAGGGAGAGAGATAAAGAGTGAGGGGGCAGGGAGGGAGAGAGAGGGAATGAGGGGAGGGAGGAAGGAGGAGAGAGGTGGAAAGGGGGAGGGAGGGAGAAAAGGGGGAGAGAGGGAGATGGGAGAGGGAGCAGGGGGAGAGGGAGTAGGGGGAGATGGAGAGAGAAAGGAAGGGAGGGAGAGAGGGGGTAGGGAGAGAGAGAGGGAGGGAGGGAGAGAGAGAGAGGGGATAGGAGAGAGGGAGGGAGAGAGATAAAGAGTGAGGGGGGCAGGGAGGGAGAGAGAGAGGGAATGAGGGAATGAGGGGGAGGGAGGAAGGAGGAGAGAGGTGGAAAGGGGAGGGAGGGAGAAAAGGGGGAGAGAGGGAGATGGGAGAGGGAGCAGGGGGAGAGGGAGTAGGGGGAGATGGAGAGAGAAAGGAAGGGAGGGAGAGAGGGGGTAGGGAGAGAGAGAGGGGGAGGGAGGGAGAGAGAGAGAGGAGATAGGAGAGAGGGAGGGAGAGAGATAAAGAGTGAGGGGGCAGGGAGGGAGAGAGAGGGGAATGAGGGAGGGAGGAAGGGAGAGAGGGGGGAGGGAGAGAGAGGGTGGAAAGGGGAGGGAGGGAGAAAAGGGGGGAGAGAGGGAGATGGGAGAGGGAGCAGGGGGAGAGGGAGATGAGAGAGGGAGTAGGGGGAGATGGAGAGAGAAAGGAAGGGAGGGAGAGAGCGGGTAGGGAGAGAGAGAGGGGAGGGAGGGAGAGAGAGAGGGGAGGGAGGGAGAGAGAGAGGATGGGAGAGAGGGAGAGAGATAAAGAGTGAGGGGGGCAGGGAGGGAGAGAGAGGGAATGAGGGAGGGAGGAAGGGGGAGAGAGGGGGAGAGAGAGAGGTGGAAAGGGGAGGGATGGAGAAAGGAGGGAGAGAAGGGGTTAGGGAGGGAGAGAGGTGAGGGAAGTATAAAGGGAGGATGGACGTTGGGAGAGAAGGAGGGGGAGAGGGGAGAGAGGGAGATGGGAGAGAGATGGGAGAGAGGGAGGGAGAGGGAGGGAGGGAAAGGGAGAGAGGGGGGGGAAGGAGGGAGGGAGAGGAAGGGAGAGAGGGGGTAGGGAGAAAACAGAAGGTAAACAGAAAACCTTATTTTAAACCCGGGCAAAGCCGGGTACTTGCAACTAGTATATATATATATACTTATAAGACGCATTTGTTGTCTGTCTGTTCCCTTATAACTCAAGATCCAGAAAACCAAATAACGTGAAATTTGTTACACATACACATAATTACATGGGAAAGGTTATAGGACATGTTTCGTTTCATCTCGATGGGTAGTTTAATTGTAATTAATTATTTTAGTATTTTACTATATTAAAGTAATCTCGACGCCGCCATAGATAAAATTCCTCTGTGACGTCATTTCCCTATGATACATTTTTAAAAGAGGAGTAACTCCCGGAAACTTTAATTGTAAACATGATGAAATCAAAAGTCATATCTATTTACCTATCGTTTTATGTATTCGGAAGATTAAAATTAAAGGTGCACTTTAATAAACCGAAATACGTTAATTAAAATGTTTCTGTGACATTATTAACATTATTTATTATTTCAATTATTTTAGTATTTTGCGGGTGTTTTAAATGTTATTGCATTCAAATTGTATCAATGCACACACAGGGAATCCCCTGTATTTGCGTACCAAGTGACGGAGAAGAAAGGATTAGGGATGGAAAAAAAAATATTGTTGTTTTTTTTTATGCTGCAATTACCCGGCTTTGGCCGGGATTAAAATAAGGTTTTCTGTTTATTTAAGAAGCGTAATTTGACGTTTAATTGTACAGAGAGAGGGAGGGGGAAGAGATAAAGAGAGAGGTGGGGCAGGGAGGGAGAGGGAAGGAGGGGCAGGGAGGGGGGGAGAAGGAGGGAGGGAGAGGGAGGGTTGGAGAGAGAGAGAGGGAGAAAGGGAGGGAAGGAAAGAGAAAGGAAGGGGGAGTAGGGAGGGAGATAGAGGGGAGGGAGGGAGATAGAGGGGAGGGAGGGAGAGATAAAGAGAGAGGGGGGAAGGGAGGGAGAGGAAATGAGGGAGGGAGGGGGAGGGAGAGAGAGGGAGACGGGAGAAAGGAGGGAGGGAGAGAAAGGGGAGGGAAGGAGAGAGGGAGATGGGAGAGTTAGGGAGGGAAGGAGGGTGAGGGATAAAGGGAGGGAGGGAAAGAGAAAGGGATAGAGGGGGTAGGAAGGGAGAGAGAGGTTAGGGGAGGAGGAAGAGAGAGAGGAAGGGAGAGAGGGGGGTAGGGAGAAAACAAAAAACTTTTTTTAAACCCGGGCAAAGCCGGGTACTTGCAACTAGTATATATATATATATATATATATATATATATATATATATATATACAGTGAATTCCGCTTAATTGGGACACCGCATAATTGGGACAGCCGCTTATTTGGGACAAATCTCAAAGGAACTAAACCATGAAGTCAATAGTAAATTTGTATGTTTAATTGGGACAGCCGCTTAATTGGGACAAAAAGCCTCGGTCCCAATGTGTCCCATTTAAGCGGAATCGACTATATATATATATATATATATATATATATATATATATATATATATATATATATATATATATATATATATTGCTATACGCACACACATGCATAGCAGACGTAAGAAAAATATCAGAGGACGTCTAGAGTGGAAATAGTGCGCAATTACTACGCCGATATGTAAGCAAATGGATGTGATCAAAAGTAAACATCCTATGGTGGGGAAAAATAGTCCCCCATTTTTTTTGTTGTTGACATTTCTGTCAGATTTTGTTTGCTTTGTTGTTGTTTTTTTTTACGGGTGATCGTTGTGTTATTTTGTGTGGTTGCCCGTCCATTTCTGGAGTGACTGATGAGACTGATTAGTGGCTAATAGGAAAATAGAAATGTATAAAAGAAAAACAACTGGGAACTTGAAAAATTGCTATGTTCAGTTTTAACGTTTATCAATTAAAAAGTTAAAGATGTCTTGAGATCATTGGCTGTTGTTAAAGAGGTCGTGAGATCATTGGCTGTTGTTAAAGAGGTCTTGAGATCATTGGCTGTTGTTAAAGATGCCATGAGATCATCGGCTGTTGTTAAAAAGGTCGTGAGATCATTGGCTGTTGTTAAAGAGTTCGTGAAATCATTGGCTGTTGTTAAAGATGCCGTGAGATCATTGGCTGTTATCAAAGATGCCGTGAGATCATTGGCTGTGTTAAAGATGTCGTGAGATCATTGGCTGTTGTGAAAGAGGTCGTGCTAATTGCGTAAATTTATTACAAGTCTGCTTATATTGATATCAGAGGTTCGTGAAGAGGTTAATTTCTGTATGAGTCCAGCTTAAACCGAGTGGTCAGCCTTAGCTAATGGCCAGGCTAGAAAGATTGAGGTGAGGTTAGCGATATTATAAAGTTATTTGAAAAATAAATTAAACCATGACCCGTTGTTTTTTTTTTGTGTGATGATATTTGATTTTTTTTTCGCTCCTATTAAAACACAACAGTTGAATTTTTTTTATACTGTATCATTTACATGAGACCCGATCGAAACCTGCACTATACCTGCTCTATAACTGCTCTATAACTGCTCTACCACTGCTCTACAACTGCTCTACCACTGCTCTATAACTGCTCTACAACTGCTCTAAACTGCTCTACAACTGCTCTATAACTGCTCTACCACTGCAATATTACTGCTTTACCACTGCTCTACCACTGTTCTATAACTGCAATATTACTGCTCTACCACTGCTCTATAACTGCTCTATAGCTACTTTACCACTGCTCTGCAACTGCTCGACTGCAGTTGTCAAGACAGAACAACGGTTGTTGTTGTTGTTTTTTAATCTATTTCTAAAACTGATTAAAGGTTTTGAATAAGATCTGAACACGTAACGTACGTCTCATATGTTAGACTGACTACCTCCCGACCAGCGATTACTTCCATCTCACGTTCACTGACGTACCAGATTCATACCTAAGATGTATTTCTTTTTAACAATTTTTTTTTTTTAAATCCTGGCTGTCAAAATGTCCTACTGATAAAAGATGATCCCTGCTGTTTACTAAATAAACTTATCTTTCAAACATATAAATAAACAAAACAAAAAGAAAATCTCAGAAAAACAACATTTCATCAAAATATTACCAGTTCTTATTTAAAAAATTTTAATATTTCTATGGTAGTGATTTATTAAGTTTTATTTTACTTTTTTCTTGACCAAACGACGATTCCCGCAAGTCCGCTGTTTACATGATTTGATCTCGTTTTGAAAATGAGGTAATAATAACAAATACAAAATGCAAATTAGTTTTGTCGTCCCTCATTGAACTTTAACGAAACAAATACAACAACATGCGGAACAGAGGTAGCAGAGTTGAGAGCAAGGACGGAATGAATCCAAGTTATGCCATTGGCTATTTAAATCGATACACAGATATATAGAGAGAAGGAGAAGAGGACGTGAACTCTTTAAGAGGAGTGAGAGGGAGGCAGTCTTTTCTTCTTCCCGCGTGTAAGCGAGATAGAGAAATTAGGCTCGGGGATTAAAGGTCACTGGGGGGGGGCAGGGGGTGTATTATTATCCTCAAGCATCGTCCAAACGGCTGGAACCGGATTGCTTAATTAGTTAGCACATTATCAGCACTGTCCAGCTGCGGGGTTAGGAGGTTGGGGGGGGGTCGTAGGTGGATTAGGAGGAGAGGCTTAAGGGAGTGTGGAGTAGATATTTATTTAGACTCCCAGCTATCCGGCCTACTGTGGAAATGACCATGAATAATACTGGGCAAGCCGGGTAGGCCGGGACTGTAAAAATAATTACATTTCGTCCCATCAATTTTTATTATTGAAATTTTTTTCATTACGGCGGACGTACAGATGGACAAACAGATGGACAGGCCGACCTTCCGACAGACAGACATTAGACAGACAGACAGACAGACAGACAGATAGATAGATAGATAGATAGATAGATAGATAGATAGATAGATAGATAGATAGATAGATAGATAGATAGATAGATAGATAGATAGATAGATAGATAGATAGATAGATAGATAGATAGATAGATAGATAGATAGATAGATAGATAGATAGATAGATAGATAGATAGATAGATAGATAGATTCACTGATGATACATTTATTCAATGATGTTGCTGCCACTTTAACTCACAATGTGGAAAGAGAACATGATAAAATCTACCCATCAGCAGACATATAAGACATTATAAATCATGTGCATCATGAATTTCCGTTTTGTGAGGCACATGCAACTCTAAGATGCCCATATCTCATTCCTATATTGATCATGTAACAACTGGGGGAGGGGGGCAGCCTTAGAGTGACTTACTAAGATCGCCTTCACCAGTAGAGCCGTACGTAATATAAAGCCGTACCCGCACTGTGAAGGACTCGAGTGTGCGGCGACACCTGGGACACGGACCAACTCATCGCCTTCTGTCAGACGCCAGCAGCTACACACACCTTAAGTTACCGGAATGAAAGTATGGCATCGTATACTGTGGGGGGGGGAGGGGGCGGCATCTAAACGCAGTGTCACTGCCCTGGAGGAAGGGCCGTTAAGTTGGATAGGAAAACTATTCAAACTCATTGCCCCCCCCCCCCACAAAATGGGCCGCTCCGTTCATTATTCCCATTAAATCAATTGTTTAGAGGGCGCCGGCATCCCTAACGCCGGGCCCTCAGGACGTAACTGTCGTCTGTATATCGTATAAAAAAATAGTTTTATCGCGGGGAGTACCCCACCTAGGCGCTAGGCATCGGGCGTCTGTAAAGCTGCTACCCACGGGTGTGTCAGCCAACGACATTCAGATCACTCCTAACAATCAGATTAAGTGGCGTAGCAAGGGGTGGGCAAGGGGCGGGGCATCATGCCCCGGGCGCTACTCACGAAGGGGCGCCAAATGGTATATTTTACATATATTATATGGTTTTCGTATGGGGGAGGGGGGCGCTAAAAAGGTATTATGCCCCGGGCGTGAGTTAAGCTAGCTACGTCACTGATCAGATCCCAATACATATCGAGTTATGCGAAAGCTTCTTAGAAAACCCATATTTAAACAAGAATATATTTTTAAAAAAATCACTCCTGTTCTAATCATCTAATGTCAACTAAAGCATTGACCTACATAATCCTCTATTTAGTTCAACCTGGTGTACACAATCTGAGGTAATATTGATTGTCGTCTGCTGAACACGTGTACTTTAATGAACTGAAACAACTAATTCTGTAAATGAACTAACACGTGGTTTGGTGGGGGGGGGGGGGGATTTTGAAATGTTTTATTGACTCAATCGGATAAAAGTTTGAAAAATTAAATCAATGTTGACATTTCCTCAAACTATCGAATGAAATGTCAACTTTGTAAAAAGAAAAGTCAGTCTGGGGACTTAGGCATGTTAGTTTGTTTTTTTTTCTTTTAATTCAACAAATAAACAAAATTATTTTACTGTGAATGTATGGTGTAAGACCAAAAAGTCTAAACTCGTTGTAACAGTAGGTAAACAATGAACATTGTTTTTTTTTTAGTTGGCATTTGGTCTAATTTGTTTATAGACAACGTTTTTATTCTACGGTGACTTTTTTTTTTCATTCATACTCGGAGATGGACAGACAAGATTGGTTACGCCTCGATTGCTTTCTGCTCTCCATCATTCTTTTTTTTTTTTCGATTACTTTTATTATCTCTTCGTCTAAAAAAATCTGCCCTGCTGGCATTGGATGTTTGTTTCGTATCTGATGTTTGTTGTTCCTGATTTTTTTGTATCAATCGGTCTAAGCTTCTGGGAGGGGTTGGAGGGGGTGGGGGGTGGGGGTCGCTATTTTACATCAGGGTATATTTAGGGGGGGGGGGCCGTAGCGAAAATGGAGAGGGAATAAGAAAGCCTAAATGTGTATCAAGCATTAAGACCACTCACATTACATGTAGAATAACTTGACACTTGGAGATGGGTTGATCAAAGAACGTGGTTGGGCTCTAATTTAATGGTTGGCCTTAAGATTGAAATGCACTGTACGCCCTGACGGTCCCGGGTTTGATCTCCAGTGAGAACCAATGAATTTTTTTTTTTCAGATCATGGTGAAAGTTCCCATCATGTTACACGTGGCGCCTTTAAGGACATTGCACCGTCGGCTATGGCCGTGGGGGGGGGGGGGGAAGAAGGGGGAGGGGTGTTAGTAGGGCCCCACAACAAAAACAGGACCGTGAGTGGTATGTAGGCTCTTAGCGATAAACTTCTCATGTAAAACAAACAACTGTATTCAAAAATAAAGTTTTTATTTTACTGTAAGATTTTATATACAAAAAAAATAAAATGGCGAGATAATGTCTTCACCCTGACTCACCCACATCTACAACCACTCACTTAAGAAACCACTGGTTGTTCCCCCCCCCCCCTCTACTCCACACTAATTGTTGTCTCCCCTTGTCCCACCTAACTTGTTGTCTCCCCTTCCCCTACTGACTTTTAGAAGTTAAATTATCACTTTTTATATACACACACCCACACTCAGACCGCGCTGTGACGTCACTGGTCAGTCACCACGTGACCAGCGAACCGTCCATTGACCAAACGATCTCCACACGCACACACACACACACACAATAGCGCACCTCTGCTGCGACGACCTGGACGTGAAGAGTTTAATCTCCCAATTTGATATCTATCCCCCCCAGGGGGAGGGGAGGGTGAGGGGTCAACCAGCTGGCTCCTCCCACGAGTCACATTTTGATCAAAGATTAAACCGACTGGAGTGGCCCTAGAGTTGACGCTCCTAAATTACCGGTCATTTCACGATGGTAACGGTCATTTAACGATGGGAAAGGTAATTTCACGATGGTAACGGTATTTCATGATGGTAACGGTCATTTCGCGATGGTAACGGTCATTTCACGCAACATATATATCTCTATACTTATAAGACGCATTTATAACGTGAAATTTGGTACACGTACACATAATTACGTGGGGAAGGTTATAGGACAGGTTTCGTTTCATCTCGATGGGTAGTTTAATTGTAATTAATTATTTTTATTTTAGTATTTTACTATATTAAAGTAATCTCGACGGCGCCATAAATAAAATTCCTCTGTGACGTCATTTCCCGATGATCGAATAGAACTTGCGCGCTGGTGCTGTATTGTGCCTTTGTGATGCAAAGAATTGTTGATGTTTTTTCATGCTTCCCGATTTGTACAGTTTGAGGAAGGTTAATAAATGAAGAAGGATTTTAGAAGAAGTGTGAAGCCATAATAATATGTATATATATATATATATATATATATATATATATATATATATATATATAGAGAGAGAGAGAGAGAGAGAGAGGGAGGCAGGGAGAGAGAGATAAAGCGAGAGAGAGGGGGTAGGGGGAGAGAGAGGAAAGGAGGGTTGGAGGGAGGGAAGGGGTGAAGGAGAGAGGGGGAGATGAGAGAGTGAGGGAGAGAGGGAGAGAGAAAGGGAGGGAGGGAAGGAAAAAGAAATGAAGGGAGGGAGAGAGGAAGCAGGGAGGGGAGATAGAGGGGAGGGGGAGAGAGAGGGTGGGAGAGAGGAAGGGATAGAGATAAAGAGAGAGGGTGCAGGGAGGAGAGAGAGGAAATTAGAGAGGGAGGAAGGGGGAGAGGGGGAGAGGAGGAGGGGGATGGGAGAGGGAGGGATGAAGAAAGGAGGGAGGGAGAGAGGGGGTAGGGAGGGGGAGAAAGGGGAGGGAGAAGAGGGAGAGAGAGGATGGGAGAAATGGGAGAGATGAGAGATAAAGAGTGAGAGGGGGCAGGGAGGGAGAAAGAGGAAGAAGGAGAGAGAGGGAGATGGGAGAGTTAGGGAGGGAGGGAGAGGGAGGGATGGAAAGAGAAAGGGAGAGAGGAGGTAGGGAGGGAGTGAGAGGGGAGGGAGAGAGAGGAAGGGAGAGAGGGGAGTAGGGAGAAAACAGAAGGTAAACTGAAAACCATATTTTAAACCCGGGCAAAGCCGGGTACTTACAGCTAGTATATATATATATATATATATATATATATATATATATATATATATATACATATACATACATCAATATACATCAGTATACAGTGCCGGTGGCGCCATCTGGCTCTTGATACCCTAATGTCTGGGTGGTGCGGTGGTAGCTTAGCCGGATCTTCCTGCTGCAGCAACGACCTGCACGCTTCTCTCCCGGGGTGCCTCTATGACCATTGCACCACAGGCTATGGTGGGGGATGAAAGAAGAATGGCACTACATAAAAAAAAGACAGTATGCATCGGCGGATTATAGGATCACAAGGTGATTAACAGCTCATCCTTTCATGGGAACACAATCTACAGCTCCAGTCTTTGTAATGCAAGTGTCATACAATTAAAAAACCAGACCGTAACACAAAGTGTGTCTTTACAAAACTATGAACTCATTTAACTGTTATAAACCAACCGAGGAAACAATCAACCCATTCTACTTTAGCTGACCTGGTGCTGTGTAGGTAATCGATTAAATAAATTCAAACATCACTGAAGGACAGTATCGACTCTTAATGATTCAAGGATTGAAAGTGTTCGTAATATCGTAATGAACTGACAAAGGGAATCGATTCCTCCTGAAATACGTTTTTATTGGCTTGTTGTTTGTTTAATTCTTTGTTTTTTCATTAAGTAATTTTTAACAAACTCTGGCAGTTGAAGAAAACTTTACAAAATGTCTACTTATTGTTTACGGGTAAATACATTTCATTAATACACTACAAAATAAAAAAAAATATATGATTTTTTTTAAAACAATTTTATCTGGCATTGGTAGTTGTAGACATTTTTTTTCCCGAAATTTGTGTTTCAGAAAACACGTATATTATTTAGCCGGTTAATTAAAAAACTACAAACTTCCAACAAAGTTCAATCTATCAATGAATTAAAACAAAACAAATCCACATGAAACACTCATGGTGTGTTTGGCGTCGATTTGTTTTAGCTCCGTCGGCTGCGTTGCTATGGTAACACTCGACCTAGAGACGGAGGTAAGGGGAGAAAACCGATTGCTTTTTGAGAAGTTTCTTCCATTTTACACTTAACTGCGTTAGTAAAAAGGAAATTAATTTTAATCGTTTATAAAATGTTAAACAACGGTTCCCATCTATACCAGTGTAAGTTTGAAAAAAAATATATAGCTTGCTTCAAGTAAGCGGATCTAAAATTATTGAAATCAAGTACCCCCTTTTCAAGAATCATATATTGTATTAAGATCTTTGAACCTATTTTCGTTAGTTTCTTTTAAGTGAATGTTTCTTTTAAGTGATATGTATCTTTACAGTTAATGAAATTTTCATGGAGCGCCTAGAGATGTGAATTTAGAATCCCCGGTGGTGAGTAGAACACTTTTTGAGAACCACTGCCTTTAGGTAATTTACTGTTTTAACCATTTTAACTTAGTGGATGTTTTTCATTTTTTTTTGTTTTTATTTCAATGAAAGATTAGAATTTTTGTTGTTTTTTTTTTACGTTTAGAGATCTAATTATGTTGCTTAGAACAAGATGAGAGAATTACGTTTTAATAAGTTTGTGGGGTTTTTTTTAAAACTTTACCAAACAACCTTTGACAGCTTTATGTTTATGTCTTGACTAAAGATGGAAAACTACAGTCATCGCCGGTAAAATGCGTTATTTGTGTCCGGGGCGAAACTCAAAAATACCGCCCGTCCAAAGTGGGCCGCAGTGAAGTTATCAAACGTTGACCGGTCCGTGGCGAGGTTGGGGGACCAATGCTATAACCCCCACCCCACTACTGGTTAAGCGTATTTCAATAGTAAGCCAGGTTAGTGGTCCCGGTTTTATGAACGCCGCGTTCAGTTTAGGTGTAAAGGATCGGTGTGTTGTCCAAGTACATGTATATTGGGAGTAGCCATGTCTGACTTAATGCATCATTTCATTTCTCTTCTCTTTTGTATAGTGTTGTTTTAGTCCCAGGTCATATTTTAGTTTCAGTTTTTATTTAGTTTTTTCTGTAATAATTTCAGTTTTCGTCTAGTTTTAATCTTGCTGCTAATTTTAGTTTTAGTTTTAGTTCTCGTTGACGAAAAGTCAACATTTTCGTCAACGAAGGTTTTAGTTTTAGTTTTCGTCAACGAAAACAACACTACTTTTGTAACTAGGACACTGCTCGTTTATTACAGCTGTCACGTTTGGGGTGTACGCGCATGCGTGGATTAAAGAAGGTTGTGTTAAAGGGTAGCCACACAGATATGCTGTTTACGACACACATATGATCAAATATGTATTGAGCTGCATAATTAGAACAGGCGGACCATTCGTCATATGTTTTAATAGCCATGGATCAGCTAGCGGAAAAGTAGGCCAGAGAATTCACCAGATACTGAATTAGTTGTTTAATTCAAAAAAACTAATGGCTCACTAATGAATTGATGTAGCTAGTGATCATTTAACGAGCTTACCAGTGAGTTCAACTACGAAACATTATAAGTGAACACTTTTTCAAAGGTATCTGGAAAAAAAAAATAATCTCGCATCGTTAAGCATGTGTTCCTGATTTCTATCTTCAAGCTGTGTCAAATATTAAACAAGAATTTGTAACTAAAATAAAGAGCTAATCGAATACGTGTACAAACCCGTATAGCCGACATGCGTAAATACAAAGAACTTCTTATTTTTAAAAAAAAAGATATGAAGTGACGTCATCCCTTTAGTTCTTAACACGATCAGGGCAAACGAAGTACATTTACACAAATTCGTCTGCTTCTGTAGCCAATGCATTTTGAGGAATTGTGTGGCTAGCACAATGACCAGGCGCCATCACTTTCCCCCCAACTGCCCAATATATAAAGCTAGGTGGAAGAAGGGAACTTGGCCTGGACCTTATGAACATACCAATTACTGCCAGGATCGAACCTTGGACGCTCAGCTCAAAAGTCAAACGTAGTACACTAAAGTCCTTTCGTTACACCATCCAAATATTTTGTCCGCGGGGAAAAAAAATATAATTTTCACATTTGGTACGAACAGATTGTCAATCACACATGTCAATCACACATGTCAAACCCACATGTCAATCACACATGTCAAACTCACATGTCAATCACACAAGTCAATGACACATGTCAATCACACATGTCAATCACACATGTCAAACACGCACGTCAATCACAATGTCAATCACAGATGCCATTTCTGTAACGATCAAATCAAATATATCAATATTTTAAGTTGAAAGCTAATCTGTGGCATTGTTTATGTTGTATTGTTGTTTTTAAATCAGACCATAATCAATACATTCTAATACATTAATATCTGATTGGCGAGGAATTCAACGTGTATCATGGACAATAAACAATATCGATCTTCTTTAAATGATTGAAAAATACGGTTGCCCAGTATGATCTAGACCGGGGTGGGGCGAACCTATGGCACGCGCGCCACAGTCGACACGCGGACCTTCATCAGTCGGCACGCGACTAAAATATCACTTCCTTTAATTTTAATTGGCACTTTGTTATAAATGAGTGTTTGTTTGTTTGTTTGTTTTGGTTGAATTTGGGGCAGGCGGCCCAACAACGGTTCGTCACCACCTGATCTAGACCCGCCGTTCTCAACTGATGGTACGCGTACCTTGAATGAGGTACGACAAAGTTTATGATTCGTACGCATTGACTTATAATTTTCGTTTTAAAACAGCCAGTAGTTTAAAGAACTTACTTGTGATGGCTGTACCGGCGGACATACTTTCGCAACCCTTTGGGGTACAGTCGCAGACAGGGTTGAGAACCGGGGGTCTAGACTGTACCGGTTGGCAACCTTTCGGAACTCACAGTCCACCACATTCTTGAGATTTTTTTCCCGCGTACTTCAAATTGACGAGTTCATTCCCAAAGACAATTAAATTGATGAGTTTATTCCCGTGTACCTCAAAATTGACGAGTTGATTCCCGCGTACCTCAAAATTGATGAGTTGATTCCCGCGTACCTCAAAATTGACGAGTTCATTCCCACAGACAATTAAATTGATGAGTTTATTCCCACAGACAATTAAATTGATGAGTTTATTCCCGCGTACCTCAAAATTGACGAGTTGATTCCCGCGTACCTCAAAATTGATGAGTTGATTCCCGCGTACCTCAAAATTGACGAGTTTATTCCCACAGACAATTAAATTGATGAGTTTATTCCCACAGACAATTAAATTGATGAGTTTATTCCCGCGTACCTCAAAATTGACGAGTTGATTCCCGCGTACCTCAAAATTGATGAGTTGATTCCCGCGTACCTCAAAATTGACGAGTTCATTCCCACAGACAATTAAATTGATGAGTTTATTCCCACAGACAATTAAATTGATGAGTTTATTCCCGCGTACCTCAAAATTGACGAGTTAATTCCCGCGTACCTCAAAATTGATGAGTTGATTCCCGCGTACCTCAAAATTGACGAGTTCATTCCCACAGACAATTAAATTGACGATTCATTCCCGCGTACCACTAAATTGACGAGTTAATTCCCGCGGACCAATAAATGTATATCATTGTTTTTCCCATGTACCACTTGAATATTAGTATGAGGCTGAAAGTTTTTAATTTCAAATTTTAAAAGTCAACAATACAAGAACTTACATTCAATAACCCTTTTCACTTAAGAACGTTACTGACTTTGTATGTCTCGCGGGCCTTACCGGTTGCCGACCACTGATTTAAAGAATATTAATCGCGCGTTTTAATATTGTATATGAATATTGCATGTAATTTTTTTTATGTGAATGTGTTATGAACATGTTTGTTTACGTATCAAAATGGATATTCCAAATGTATTGTCTTTTTGGTATATAACAATGATCTGATTATTAAACCTTCTATTTTATATTTTTTTTTACCGGTGCATCATATCTGTCGGTTCCAACAGATGTTTATTTTCAGTTTCAAATGAATGATTATGTAAATATAAATAAATGTAAGGTTGCATCTTACCTTAGTTTTGAGAAATAAAATAATCCAACCAAATGGAAGCAGCTTGTGTCAGCTGAATTGAACTTCGGGGATAAAAACCATCAGTTTAGTAAAATCAGAAAGTGTCAGGCTGAATAAACACCTACAAGATGTTTAAACACCTTCAAGATGTTTAAACACCCTAGAAGTTTTTTTTTTTTTTAAATCATCAAAAGGCGTGTCTACAGAAATGTGGACGCATTCAGGAAAAGCCGCTCTCAAGGGGGACAAGTAGCGAGTTATCAACACCTTTAATTGACACTGACAGTGAATTTGTTGTCAAATCTAAATGCCGTCTGCTGAAACAACTTCCGGTGCTGTTCTTGTTGTTTGTTTTATCTTAATATAATAATACTTAAATATTGATCCACAAGTCAGTATTGAAATTGTTTTGAATTGATTAAAAGTTGTTGTTTTTTTTTGGTTCAATTAGTAAACAAGTATGCAAAATGTGCAAGACTTCTTTGATAACAATTCTTGGACCCCTGAAAGAGAAACAAAGATTGACAATTGGTTCCTTAATTAACAAAATCATATCTAACGTACTAATTTGTTTCGGAAAGTAGTACAAAAAAAAAATTTAATCGGAGAGTATCACAATTTATTTTGGCATGATTTTGTGATCTCTCCTTCCTGGTCTGAGAGACATACCATGATCCACGGGGGATGGATCATAGGGGTTCTCTAGTCAGGAAAAAAACCCATTACTTTTAGAATAGGTTTGATTGAAAATTAAGTCTCAAATCTCAACCTATCGTCTTTTAAGTTTGTTATAACTTAACGTCAGAAGCACACATTTCTATGGCGAAACTTATTGAATGTGACATGTTGAGTTCAAGTTAACAATAAACATACAATTATATATATATACATATTCATTGTGGTGACGTCAAACATCGACATGGTCTTTCTTTATTTTTTCCCGAGTATTTTGCCTCCGGTCAGTTGCGTTTATCTGTCTATTGCAGAGAGACAAATGAACATTTATATAGTCAATCAGTTCATATTGTTAAACAAGCCGGTATAATTTATTGATGGCATTTTGTGCGTAGACTGCAGTCGGGGTTTTTTATAAAGTGATGTCTGGGGATTTCACCAATTCGGCTCTCTACTGAATTATTTCAACAATGGTTAAAGTCAATATCGAGTGTAAATGCTGCTGATAGTAACGAAGCTCCAGGAATGTGGGACAGCTGTCTCTCGGACTAGGTTTAGGTTGGTGATAGTCTAATGAGGAAGAACATATCTAATGTTGTGACCAATAAGGTTTCATCTTCGCAAGTCTCGTTTCAACGGAGGTCGGAAAATTTCGAAAACGAAAATCACGGACTTGAGGAGACAAATGGGGATATGAGGAAGTATAATTGAATTAGACATATATTATGGGATAAGTTGTAGTAGATAAAATATTTTGACATACACGTAGTAACATTTAAACAGATGGATAGACTGAATGATTTATGATTACTCGACTGGCAGATAGACAGATTAAAGATAGATGGATTACAGACAGACAGACAGCAAGACAGACATACGGCAAGACAGACAGAAGGCAAGACAGACAGACGGCAAGACAGACAGACCTTTAGATAGATCGATAAACTGACAGACACACAGAGATATATAGATAGATAGATAGATAGATAGATAGATAGATAGATAGATAGATAGATAGATAGATAGATAGATAGATAGATAGATAGATAGATAGATAGATAGATAGATAGATAGATAGATAGATAGATAGATAGATAGATAGATCATAAATCCTATCCACTCTGATGAAACCTATATTAATGTCTGCAACATGTAAGCTACATTAATCAATTTTTCTTACGAGAATACATTCCACCCCCCCTTCCCCCCTTCCCCCCGTGGTTGTACTGTCTCACGATGGCTATCTCCACATAAACCCCATTTTCCGCTATTCATAATCCAAACACGTAACGATCAAATAAATAGCATTTTTTTTGTAAAGATGTCCGAATAGACACTTCCCCCCCCCCCCCCCCAAAAAAAAATAAGAAAGTAAAAAGAAATGAGATATATGTTTGTTCCCTTTTCATAACCACTCTTCATTTTTTTTTTACAAACTCTTGGCAGGCTGTATGGGTTTTTAAAAACCCAGATCCTTTTCCTGTATTGCGCAGGCGGAAGTGGGAGATAAGATCTTGAGTTGAATGACACATGGGATAGGATCACGTGGTGTGGACATGTTTTTTGAGAGAGAGAGAGAGAGAGAGAGAGAGAGAAGAAATCCACTTTTGCAATGGATAGTGTGTGTGGAGAGGTGGACAAAGGAGTTCGATTCTCCATAGATTTGTGGATTTATTGCAAAATAAGAAAGAAAAAAAAATAATGTCAGCAGATCTCTTACCGAACGAAGGATTGGATTTGATGGCGATAATATTGGCTGTTGGATTAGTCAAATTTAATTAAAATATTTTTTTGGTTGTCCGGACAGATAGGTCAGTGGTCTAAAAACTGAAAATACATAGCCTACACATGCACACACACACACATACACAATGTAGCATATGATTTAAAAGGAATTTCAATATGTGTGAAGGGGTGTGGGGGGCGGTGGGCATGGGCGTATTTATGGGGGGCAAGGGGGGGCATTTGCCCCCCCCCCTACATTTTGAAAAAATGTCATTTAAGAGGGGGGGCATTTGCCTTCCCCCCCCCCTTACATTTAAAAAAATGTCATAAAGTTGTTATTTGCCCCCCTGGAAAATTTTTGCCCCCCCCCTGGAAAAATTCCTAGCGACGCCCATGGGGGTGGGTAGCCTAGGCTGCGACCTACTTGACCTGTCCATTGTTACATGGATAGAAAAAGGCCAATGTCTATAGATAAAGGATCTCATCTCAGCACGTCATGACACTGGCCTACATCGGTAAACACTCTGGCTATTGAGAAGCCGTTTCATGGTCCACACACTGACCAGCTCGTGGCACTGACCAGCTCGTGGTCCACACACTGACCAGCTCATGGTCCACACACTGACAGCTCGTGGTCCACACACTGACCAACGCAAGACCCACACACTGACCAGCTCATGGTCCACACACTGACCAGCTCATGGGTCACACTCTGACCAGCTCGTGGCCCACACAATGACCAGCTCGTGGTCCAAACACTGACCAGCTCATGAGTTACACACTGACCAGCTTATGGTCCACACACTGACCAGCTCATGGGTCGCACACTGACCAGCTCATGGTCCACACACTGACCAGCTCATGGTCCACACACTGACCAGCTCGTGGCCCACACACTGGCCAGCTCATGGTCTACACACTGACCAGCTCATGGTCCACATACTGACCAGCTCGTGGCCCACACACTGACCAGCTCATGGTCCACACACTGACCAGCTCGTGGTCCACACACTGACCAACGCAAGACCCACACACTGACCAGCTCATGGTCCACACACTGACCAGCTCGTGGCCCACACACTGACCAGCTCGTGGTTCACACACTGACCAGCTCATGGTCCACACACTCAACAGCTCGTGATCCACACACTGACCAACGCAAAACGCACACACTGACCAGCTCATGGTCCACACACTGAACAGCTCATGGTCCACACAATGACCAGCTCGTGGTCCACACACTGACCAGCTCGTGGCCCACACACTGACCAGCTCATGGTCCACACACTGACCAGCTCGTGGTCCACACACTGACCAGCTCGTGGCCCACACACTGACCAGCTCATGGTCCACACACTGACCAGCTCGTGGCCCACACACTGACCAGCTCGTGGTTCACACACTGACCAGCTCATGGTCCACACACTCAACAGCTCGTGATCCACACACTGACCAACGCAAAACGCACACACTGACCAGCTCATGGTCCACACACTGAACAGCTCATGGTCCACACAATGACCAGCTCGTGGTCCACACACTGACCAGCTCATGGTCCACACACTGACCAGCTCGTGGTCCACACACTGACCAGCTCGTGGCCCACACACTGACCAGCTCATGGTCCACACACTGACCAGCTCATGGGTCACACACTGACCAGCTCATGGTCCACACACTGACCAACGCAAGACGCACACACTGACCAGCTCACGGTCCACACACTGACCAGCTCGTGGTCCACACACTGACCAAGGCACGACCCACACACTGACCAGCTCATGGTCCACACACTGACCAACGCAAGACCCACACACTGACCAGCTCATGGTCCACACAATGACCAGCTCATGGTCCACACACTGACCAAGGCACGACCCACACACTGACCAGCTCATGGTCCACACAATGACCAGCTCGTGGTCCAAACACTGACCAGCTCATGGTCCACACACTGACCAGCTCATGGTCCACACACTGACCAGCTCGTGGCCCACACACTGACCAGCTCGTGGTCCACACACTGACCCGCTCATGGTCCACACACTGACCAGCTCATGGTCCACACACTGACCAGCTCATGGTCCACACACTGACCAGCTCATGGTCCACACACTGACCAACGCAAGACCCACACACTGACCAGCTCACGGTCCACACACTGACCAGCTCATGGTCCACACACTGACCAGCTCATGGTCCACACACTGACTAGACCATCGACCTGATTCTCAATACTGGCTGCCCACGGGCCAAAGAGAAAATGTAAAAAAAAAAATAGACACAAAATGTGATAAGAGGGCAGTGGACGAAGCTGCTCAACTGTGGGGCGCCATCAATGGGCGACAGGTCGATCCGCTGACTGCCCTCAGGCACTACGCCCTAATGGCCTTTTGTGTTATATTCGTTGAGATCTGGGGTGGGGTGGGGGAAGTGGTTGAATAAGTGGGTGTTATTGCCATGGAATAAAAAAAATAAGTGTCTAATCATTTCTTTTTTATACCTCCCTTTTTATCTTTCTTTCTTTCAATGTTCGATTTTTTTTTCTTTTATGCCCCATCCTTCTCTCATTCAATGTATCGTCCTTTCTCTCTTCTCTCCTTCAATTTCTCATCCTTTCTTCCTCCTCTTCTTCAATTTCTCATCCTTTCTTCCTTCTCTCCTTCAATTTCTCATCCTTTCTTCCTTCTCTCCTTCAATTTCTCATCCTTTCTTCCTCCTCCTTCAATTTCTCATCCTTTCTTCCTTCTCTCCTTCAATTTCTTATTCTTTCTTCCTCCTTTTCTTCAATTTCTCATCCTTTCTTCCTCCTCTTCTTCAATTCCTCATCCTTTCTTCCTCCTCTCATTCAATTTCTCATCCTTTCTTCCTCCTCTCCTTCAATTTCTCATCCTTTCTTCCTTCTTTCCTCCACTCCCTAGCGATGACTCAATACAAGAAAGCACGGACATCGTTTTAGTAGGAGTAAGGCCCTAGGCGCAAAGGGACGGGTTGGGGGGGCGTGGTTATTCAGATGTCAGGGGAGAAATTCTTTAAAGAGCCCTTTACATCCAAAGGAGCACTTTGTTCTGTATGTGTGAAACTTCAACATTATCATCGCTTGCTATCAAGATGCGGATAACAATTATTTGCCATAAAAAATTATGCCTTATATTTCTTAAATTCTAAATTTTAGCTTTTTTTTTATTTCAAAAAAAATTTCATCAATTTTATATTATTAATCGAGAAAAGCTTCGCACATAAATTCTAGTCATAATGAAAACAGTTCAGAAACAATCGTCGACATTACGTCACGAACGGAACAATGTGATTTCACACAAAAACTTTCACCGGAAATTGGTTTTCTGAGATTTCAATAAAAATAAAAATCATAATAATAAATAATTTTTTTTTTAAAAGTAAAATGAAAACCAATATGATGGGGGAGTGTTCATTTGAATCGCAAGTCTCATTTTGCCAACTTCCGGTTCTGTTTAATTGAATATTTTCTTTAGAATTTTAAATTGTTGTTTTCTTTTTTCAAAGAAATCATTTTCGGCTTATTCTGATCATTATGTGATTTGAATCAAAAACATAATAAATCTGTGAAATGTGGATTTTTACATAACGGAATGAAATAAAATTTAACGATTTAAAATTACCCTTTATTTTAAACTTAGGGCCCGTATAGAAATACGTAATTACTGTAAAACATCTCCTATGTTTACCATCACTGTCTAGATATTACTGTAAAACACCTCTACATTACGAAAATAGCCAAATATTACTGTAAAACATCTCATCTGTAAAATAGTCGTGGAAACAATTAGGGCTACAGTCAGGGATACAGTCATGGCTACAGTCATGGCTACAGTCAGGGCTACAGTCATGGCTACAGTCATGGCTACAGTCAGGGCTAAAGTCATGGCTACTGTCGGGGCTACAGTCAGGGCTACAGTCATGGCTACAGTAAGGGCTACTGTCGGGACTACAGTCAGGGCTACTGTCAGGGCTACTGTCATGGCTACAGTCAGGGCTACAGTCACGGCTACAGTCATGGCTACAGTCAGGGCTACTGTCGGGGCTACAGTCAAGGCTACTGTCGGGGCTACAGTCAGGGCTACAGTAAGGGCTACAGTCACGGCTACAGTCATGGCTACTGTCATGGCTACAGTCATGGCTACTGTCGGGGCTACAGTCATGGCTACAGTCATTGCTACAGTCAGGGCTACTGTCGGGGCTACAGTCATTGCTACTGTCGGGGCTACAGTCAGGGCTACTGTCATGGCTACAGTCAGGGCTACAGTCACGGCTACAGTCATGGCTACAGTCAGGGCTACTGTCAGGGCTACTGTCATGGCTACAGTCAGGGCTACAGTCACGGCTACAGTCATGGCTACAGTCAGGGCTACTGTCGGGGCTACAGTCAAGGCTACTGTCGGGGCTACAGTCAGGGCTACAGTAAGGGCTACAGTCACGGCTACAGTCATGGCTACTGTCATGGCTACAGTCATGGCTTCTGTCGGGGCTACAGTAATGGCTACAGTCATTGCTACAGTCAGGGCTACTGTCGGGGCTACAGTCATTGCTACTGTCGGGGCTACAGTCATGGCTACTGTCGGGGCTACAGTCAGGGCTACAGTCAGGGCTACTGTCGAGGCTACAGTTATGGCTACAGTCGGGGCTACAGTCAGGGCTACAGTAAGGGCTTCAGTCATGGCTACAGTCATGGCTACTGTCAGGGCTACAGTCGGGGCTACTGTCGAGGCTACTGTCATGGCTACAGTCAGGGCTACTATCGCGGCTACTGTCAGGGCTACAGTCGAGGCTACAGTTATGGCTACTGTCGGGGCTACAGTCATGGCTACAATCAGGGCTACAGTCATGGCTACAGTCATGGCTACTGTCATGGCTACAGTCGGGGCTACTGTCAAGGCTACTGTCGGGGCTACTGTCATGGCTACTGTCGGGGCTACAGTCATGGCTACAGTCAGGGCTACAGTCATGGCTACTGTCGGGGCTACAGTCATGGCTACAGTCATTGCTACAGTCAGGACTACTGTCGGGGCTACAGTCATGGCTACAGTCATTGCTACAGTCAGGGCTACTGTCGGGGCTACAGTCATGGCTACTGACGGGGATACAGTCATGGCTACAGTCGGGGCTACAGTCAGGGCTACAGTCAGGGCTACTGTTGGGGCTACAGTCAGGGCTACAGTCATGGCTACAGTCAGGGCTACAGTCGGGGCTACAGTCGGGGCTTCTGTCGAGGCTACAGGCATGGCTACAGTCAGGGCTACAGTCAGGGCTACAGTCATGGCTAATGTCATGGCAACAGTCATGGCTACAGTCAGGGCTACAGTCATGGCTACAGTCATGGCTACTGTCAGGGCTACAGTCGGGGCTACAGTCATGGCTACAGTCATTGCTACAGTCAGGACTACTGTCGGGGCTACAGTCATGGCTACAGTCAGGGCTACTGTCGGGGCTACAGTCATGGCTACTGTCGGGGATACAGTCATGGCTACAGTCGGGGCTACTGTCGAAGCTACTGTCATGGCTACAGTCAGGGCTACAGTCAGGGCTACAGTCATGGCTACAGTCAAGGCTACTGTCATGGCTATAGTCAGGGCTACAGTCATCGCTACTGTCGGGGCTACAGTCGGGGCTACTGTCGAGGCTACAGGCATGGCTACAGTCAGGGCTACAGTCAGGGCGACAGCCATGGCTACTGTCATGGCTACAGTCATGGCCACAGTCAGGGCTACAGTCATGGCTACTGTCAGGGCTACAGTCATGGCTACTGTCGGGGCTACAGTCATGGCTACAGTCAGGGCTACAGTCATGGCTGCTGTCGGAGCTGCAGTCATGGCTACAGTCAGGGCTACAGTCATGGCTACAGTCAGAACTACATCAGGGCTACTGTCGGGGCTACTGTCATGGCTACAGTCAGGGCTACAGTCATGGCTACAGTCAGGGCTACTGCCGGGCCTACGGGCATGGCCACAGTCAAAGCTACCGTCAGGGCTACAGTCAGGGCTACTGTCGGGGCTACAGTCATGGCTACAGTCATAGCTACAGTCGGGGCTACAGTCAAGGCTACAGTCATGGCTACTGTCGGGGCTACAGTCATGGCTATAGTCATCGCTACAGTCAGGGTTACAGTCAGGGCTACTGCCGGGCCTACAGTCATGGCTACAGTCAAGGCTACTGTCAGGGGCTACAGTCAGGGCTACTGTCGGGGCTACAAAGTTATGGCTACAGTCAGGGCTACAGTCAGGGCTACAGTAAGGGCTACAGTCATGGCTACAGTCATAGCTACTGTCGGGGCGACAGTCATGGCTACTGTCGGGGCTACAGTCAAGGCTAATGTCACGGCTACAGTCATGGCTAGAATCATGGCTACTGTTAGGGCTACTGTCACGGCTACAGTCATGGCTACAGTGAGGGCTACTGTCGGGGCTACAGTCAGGGCTACTGTCATGACTACAGTCAGGGCTACAGTCATGGCTACTGTCGGGGCTACTGTCATGGCTAGAGGCATGGCTACAGTCAGAGCTACAGTCATGGCTACAGTCAGGGCTACTGTCATGGCTACAGTCAGTGCTACAGTTAAGGCTACAGTCATGGCTACTGTCATGGCTATTGTCAGGACTACTGTCGGGGCTACAGTCATGGCTACTGTCAGGGCTACAGGCATGGCTACAGTCAGGGCTACAGTCATGGCTACAGTCATGGCTAATGTCACGGCTACAGTCAGAGCTACAGTCATGGCTACAGTCATGGCAACAGTCAGGGTTGCAGTCATGGCTATTGTCATGGCTACAGTCATGGCTACTGACGGGGCTACAGTCATGGCTACAGTCATGGCTACAAACAGGGCTACTGTCATGGCTACAGGCATGGCTACAGTCAGGGCTACAGTCATGGCTACAGTCAGAGCTACAGTCATGGCTACTGTCAGGGCTACAGTCAGGACTACAGTCATGGCTACTGTCGGGGCTACTGTCATGGCTAGAGGCATGGCTACAGTCAGAGCTACAGTCATGGCTACAGTCAGGGCTACTGTCATGGCTACAGTCAGTGCTACAGTTATGGCTACAGTCATGGCTACTGTCATGGCTATTGTCAGGACTACTGTCGGGGTTACAGTCATGGCTACTGTCAGGGCTACAGGCATGGCTACAGTCAGGGCTACAGTCATGGCTACAGTCATGGCTAATGTCACGGCTACAGTCAGAGCTACAGTCATGGCTACAGTCATGGCAACAGTCAGGGTTGCAGTCATGGCTATTGTCATGGCTACAGTCATGGCTACTGACGGGGCTACAGTCATGGCTACAGTCATGGCTACAAACAGGGCTACTGTCATGGCTACAGGCATGGCTACAGTCAGTTCTACATTCATGGCTACAGTCAGGGCTACAGTCAGGGCTACAGTCAGGGCTACTGTCATGGCTACAGTCATGGCTAAAGTCAGGGCTACAGTCATGGCTACAGTCATGGCTACTGTGGGGGCTACAGTCATGGCTACTGTCGGGGCTACTGTCATGGCTAATGTCATGGCTACAGTCATGGCTACAGTCAGGGCTACTGTCAGGGCTACTGTCATGGCTGCAGTCAGGGCTACAGTCATGGCTACAGTCAAGGCTACTGTCATGGCTACAGTCAGGGCTACAGTCATCGCTACTTTCGGGGCTACAGTCGGGGCTACTGTCGAGGCTTCAGGCATGGCTACAGTCAGGGCTACAGTCAGGGCTACAGCCATGGCTACTGTCATGGCTACAGTCATGGCTACAGTCAGGGCTACAGTCATGGCTATTGTCGGGGCTACAGTCATGGCTACTGTCGGGGCTACAGTCATGGCTACAGTCAGGGCTACAGTCATGGCTGCTGTCGGAGCTACAGTCATGGCTACAGTCAGGGCTACAGTCATGGCTACAGTCAGGGCTACAGTCAGGGCTACTGTCGGGGCTACTGTCATGGCTACAGTCATGGCTACAGTCAGGGCTACAGTCAGGGCTACAGTCATGGCTACAGTCAAGGCTACTGTCATGGCTATAGTCAGGGCTACAGTCATCGCTACTGTCGGGGCTACAGTCGGGGCTACTGTCGAGGCTACAGGCATGGCTACAGTCAGGGCTACAGTCAGGGCGACAGCCATGGCTACTGTCATGGCTACAGTCATGGCTACAGTCAGGGCTACAGTCATGGCTACTGTCGGGGCTACAGTCATGGCTACTGTCGGGGCTACAGTCATGGCTACAGTCAGGGCTACAGTCATGGCTGCTGTCGGAGCTACAGTCATGGCTACAGTCAGGGCTACAGTCATGGCTACAGTCAGGGCTACAGTCAGGGCTACTGTCGGGGCTACTGTCATGGCTACAGTCAGGGCTACAGTCATGGCTACAGTCAGGGCTACTGCCGGGCCTACAGGCATGGCTACAGTCAAAGCTACCGTCAGGGCTACAGTCAGGGCTACTGTCGGGGCTACAGTCATGGCTACAGTCATAGCTACAGTCGGGGCTACAGTCAAGGCTACAGTCATGGCTACTGTCGGGGCTACAGTCATGGCTATAGTCATCGCTACAGTCAGGGTTACAGTCAGGGCTACTGCCGGGCCTACAGTCATGGCTACAGTCAAGGCTACTGTCGGGGCTACAGTCAGGGCTACTGTCGGGGCTACAGTTATGGCTACAGTCGGGGCTACAGTCAGGGCTACAGTAAGGGCTACAGTCATGGCTACAGTCATGGCTACTGTCGGGGCGACAGTAATGGATACTGTCGGGGCTACAGTCAAGGCTAATGTCACGGCTACAGTCATGGCTAGAATCATGGCTACTGTTAGGGCTACTGTCACGGCTACAGTCATGGCTACAGTCAGGGCTACTGTCGGGGCTACAGTCAGGGCTACTGTCATGACTACAGTCAGGGCTACAGTCATGGCTACTGTCGGTGCTACAGTCATGGCTACAGTCATTGCTACCGTCAGGGCTACTGTCGGGGCTACAGTCATGGCTACAGTCATTGCTACAGTCAGGGCTACTGTCGGGGCTACAGTCATGGCTACTGTCGGGGCTACAGTCATGGCTACAGTCGGGGCTACAGTCAGGGCTACAGTCAGGGCTACTGTTGGGGCTACAGTCAAGCCTGCAGTCAGGGCTACTGTCGGGGCTACAGTTATGGCTACAGTCGGGGCTACAGTCAGGGCTACAGTAAGGGCTACATTCATGGTTACAGTCATGGCTACTGTCAGGGCTACAGTCGGGGGTACTGTCGAGGCTACTGTCATGGCTACAGTCAGGGCTACAGTCAGGGCTACAGTCATGGCTACAGTCAGGGCTACAGTCATGGCTACAGTCAGGGCTACTGTCGGGGCTACTGTCAGGGCTACAGTCAGGGCTACAGTCATGGCTACAGTCATGGCTACTGTCGGGGCTACAGTCATGGCTACTGTCGGGGCTACAGTCGGGGCTACTGTCGAGGCTACAGGCATGGCTACAGTCAGGGCTACAGTCATGGCTACTGTCATGGCTACAGTCATGGCTACAGTCAGGGCTACAGTCATGGCTACAGTCAGGGCTACAGTCATGGCTGCTGTCGGAGCTACAGTCATGGCTACAGTCAGGGCTACAGTCATGGCTACAGTCAGGGCTAATGTCATGGCTACAGTCATGGCTACAGTCAGGGCTACTGTCAGGGCTACTGTCATGGCTGCAGTCAGGGCTACAGTCATGGCTACAGTCAAGGCTACTGTCATGGCTACAGTCAGGGCTACAGTCATCGCTACTGTCGGGGCTACAGTCGGGGCTACTGTCGAGGCTACAGGCATGGCTACAGTCATGGCTACAGTCAGGGCTACAGCCATGGCTACTGTCATGGCTACAATCATGGCTATAGTCAGGGCTACAGTCATGGCTACTGTCGGGGCTACAGTCATGGCTACTGTCGGGGCTACAGTCATGGCTACAGTCAGGGCTACAGTCATGGCTGCTGTCGGAGCTACAGTCATGGCTACAGTCAGAGCTACAGTCATGGCTACAGTCAGGGCTACAGTCAGGGCTACTGTCGGGGCTACTGTCATGGCTACAGTCAGGGCTACAGTCATGGCTACAGTCAGGGCTACTGCCGGGCCTACAGGCATGGCTACAGTCAAAGCTACCGTCAGGGCTACAGTCAGGGCTACTGTCGGGGCTACAGTCATGGCTACAGTCATGGCTACAGTCGGGGCTACAGTCAAGGCTACAGTCATGGCTACTGTCGGGGCTACAGTCATGGCTATAGTCATGGCTACAGTCAGGGTTACAGTCAGGGCTACTGCCGGGCCTACAGTCATGACTACAGTCAAGGCTACTGTCGGGGCTACAGTCAGTGCTACTGTCGGGGCTACAGTTATGGCTACAGTCGGGGCTACAGTCAGGGCTACAGTAAGGGCTACAGTCATGGCTACAGTCATGGCTACTGTCGGGGCTACAGTCATGGCTACTGTCGGGGCTACAGTCAATGCTAATGTCACGGCTACAGTCATGGCTAGAGTTATGGCTACTGTTAGGGCTACTGTCACGGCTACAGTCATGGCTACAGTCAGGGCTACTGTCGGGGCTACAGTCAGGGCTACTGTCATGACTACAGTCAGGGCTACAGTCATGGCTACTGTCGGGGCTACTGTCATGGCTAGAGGCATGGCTACAGTCAGAGCTACAGTCATGGCTACAGTCAGGGCTACTGTCATGGCTACAGTCAGTGCTACAGTTAAGGCTACAGTCATGGCTACTGTCATGGCTATTGTCAGGACTACTGTCGGGGCTACAGTCATGGCTACTGTCAGGGCTACAGGCATGGCTACAGTCAGGGCTACAGTCATGGCTACAGTCATGGCTAATGTCACGGCTACAGTCAGAGCTACAGTCATGGCTACAGTCATGGCAACAGTCAGGGTTGCAGTCATGGCTATTGTCATGGCTACAGTCATGGCTACTGACGGGGCTACAGTCATGGCTACAGTCATGGCTACAAACAGGGCTACTGTCATGGCTACAGGCATGGCTACAGTCAGGGCTACAGTCATGGCTACAGTCAGAGCTACAGTCATGGCTACAGTCAGGGCTAATGTCAGGGCTACTGTCACGGCTACAGTCATGGCTACTGTCATGACTACTTTCTAGGCTTTTGTCATGGCTACAGGCATGGCTACAGTTATGGCTACAGTCATGGCTACTGTCAGGGCTACAGTCAGGACTACAGTCATGGCTACTGTTGGGGCTACTGTCATGGCTAGAGGCATGGCTACAGTCAGAGCTACAGTCATGGCTACAGTCAGGGCTACTGTCATGGCTACAGTCAGTGCTACAGTTACGGCTACAGTCATGGCTACTGTCATGGCTATTGTCAGGACTACTGTCGGGGCTACAGTCATGGCTACTGTCAGGGCTACAGGCATGGCTACAGTCAGGGCTACAGTCATGGCTACAGTCATGGCTAATGTCACGGCTACAGTCAGAGCTACAGTCATGGCTACAGTCATGGCAACAGTCAGGGTTGCAGTCATGGCTATTGTCATGGCTACAGTCATGGCTACTGACGGGGCTACAGTCATGGCTACAGTCATGGCTACAAACAGGGCTACTGTCATGGCTACAGGCATGGCTACAGTCAGGGCTACAGTCATGGCTACAGTCAGGGCTACAGTCAGGGCTACAGTCAGGGCTACTGTCATGGCTACAGTCATGGCTAAAGTCAGGGCTACAGTCATGGCTACAGTCATGGCTACTGTGGGGGCTACAGTCATGGCTACTGTCATGGCTAATGTCATGGCTACAGTCATGGCTACAGTCAGGGCTACTGTCAGGGATACTGTCATGGCTGCAGTCAGGGCTACAGTCATGGCTACAGTCAAGGCTACTGTCATGGCTACAGTCAGGGCTACAGTCATCGCTACTGTCGGGGCTACAGTCATGGCTACAGTCAGGGCTACAGTCATGGCTGCTGTCGGAGCTACAGTCATGGCTACAGTCAGGGCTACAGTCATGGCTACAGTCAGGGCTACAGTCAGGGCTACTGTCGGGGCTACTGTCATGGCTACAGTCAGGGCTACAGTCATGGCTACAGTCAGGGCTACTGCCGGGCCTACAGGCATGGCTACAGTCAAAGCTACCGTCAGGGCTACAGTCAGGGCTACAGTCAGGGCTACTGTCGGGGCTACAGTCATGGCTACAGTCATGGCTACAGTTGGGGCTACAGTCAAGGCTATAGTCATGGCTACTGTCGGGGCTACAGTCATGGCTATAGTCATGGCTACAGTCAGGGTTACAGTCAGGGCTACTGCCGGGCCTACAGTCATGGCTACAGTCAAGGCTACTGTCGGGGCTACAGTCAGGGCTACTGTCGGGGCTACAGTTATGGCTACAGTCGGGGCTACAGTCAGGGCTACAGTAAGGGCTACAGTCATGGCTACAGTCATGGCTACTGTCGGGGCTACAGTCATGGCTACTGTCGGGGATACAGTCAAGGCTAATGTCACGGCTACAGTCATGGCTAAAGTCATGGCTACTGTTAGGGCTACTGTCACGGCTACAGTCATGGGTACAGTCAGGGCTACTGTCGGGGCTACAGTCAGGGCTACTGTCATGACTACAGTCAGGGCTACAGTCATGGCTACTGTCGGGGCTACTGTCATGGCTAGATGCATGGCTACAGTCAGAGGTACAGTCATGGCTACAGTCAGGGCTACTGTCATGGCTACAGTCAGTGCTACAGTTAAGGCTACAGTCATGGCTACTGTCATTGCTATTGTCAGGACTACTGTCGGGGCTACAGTCATGGCTACTGTCAGGGCTACAGGCATGGCTACAGTCAGGGCTACAGTCATGGCTACAGTCATGGCTAATGTCACGGCTACAGTCAGAGCTACAGTCATGGCTACAGTCATGGCAACAGTCAGGGTTGCAGTCATGGCTATTGTCATGGCTACAGTCATGGCTACTGACGGGGCTACAGTCATGGCTACAGTCATGGCTACAAACAGGGCTACTGTCATGGCTACAGGCATGGCAACAGTCAGGGCTACAGTCATGGCTACAGTCAGAGCTACAGTCATGGCTACAGTCAGGGCTACTGTCAGGGCTACTGTCACGGCTACAGTCATGGCTACTGTCATGACTACTGTCGAGGCTTTTGTCATGGCTACAGTCATGGCTACAGTTATGGCTACAGTCATGGCTACTGTCAGGGCTACAGTCAGGACTACAGTCATGGCTACTGTCGGGGCTACTGTCATGGCTAGAGGCATGGCTACAGTCAGAGCTACAGTCATGGCTACAGTCAGGGCTACTGTCATGGCTACAGTCAGTTCTACAGTTATGGCTACAGTCATGGCTACTTTCATGGCTATTGTCAGGACTACTGTCGGGGCTACAGTCATGGCTACTGTCAGGGCTACAGGCATGGCTACAGTCAGGGCTACAGTCATGGCTACAGTCATGGCTAATGTCACGGCTACAGTCAGAGCTACAGTCATGGCTACAGTCATGGCAACAGTCAGGGTTGCAGTCATGGCTATTGTCATGGCTACAGTCATGGCTACTGACGGGGCTACAGTCTTGGCTACAGTCATGGCTACAAACAGGGCTACTGTCATGGCTACAGGCATGGCTACAGTCAGGGCTACAGTCATGGCTACAGTCAGGGCTACAGTAAAGGCTACATTCAGGGCTACTGTCATGGCTACAGTCATGGCTAAAGTCAGGGCTACAGTCATGGCTACAGTCATGGCTACTGTGGGGGCTACAGTCATGGCTACTGTCGGGGCTACTGTCATGGCTAATGTCATGGCTACAGTCATGGCTACAGTCAGGGCTACTGTCAGGGCTACTGTCATGGCTGCAGTCAGGGCTACAGTCATGGCTACAGTCAGGGCTACAGTCATGGCTACTGTCGGGGCTACAGTCACGGCTACTGTGTCATGGCTACAGTCATGGCTACAGTCGGGGCTACAGTCAGGGCTACAGTCATGGCTACTGTCGGTGCTACAGTCATGGCTACAGTCATTGCTACCGTCAGGGCTACTGTCGGGGCTACAGTCATGGCTACAGTCGGGGCTACAGTCAGGGCTACTGTCGGGGCTACAGTCAGGGCTACTGTCGGGGCTACAGTTATGGCTACAGTCGGGGCTACAGTCAGGGCTACAGTAAGGGCTACATTCATGGTTACAGTCATGGCTACTGTCAGGGCTACAGTCGGGGGTACTGTCGAGGCTACTGTCATGGCTACAGTCAGGGCTACTGTCAGGGCTACAGTCATGGCTACAGTCAGGGCTACAGTCATGGCTACAGTCAGGGCTACTGTTGGGGCTACTGTCAGGGCTACAGTCAGGGCTACAGTCATGGCTACAGTCATGGCTACTGTCGGGGCTACAGTCATGGCTACTGTCGGGGCTACAGTCGGGGCTACTGTCGAGGCTACAGGCATGGCTACAGTCAGGGCTACAGTCATGGCTACTGTCATGGCTACAGTCATGGCTACAGTCATGGCTACAGTCAGGGCTACAGTCATGGCTACAGTCATGGCTACTGTCGGGGCTACATTCATGGCTACTGTCGGGGCTACAGTCATGGCTACAGTCAGGGCTACAGTCATGGCTACAATCAGGGCTACAGTCATGGCTACTGTCGGGGCTACAGTCATGGCTACTGTCGGGGCTACAGTCGGGGCTACTGTCGGGGCTACAGTCATGTCTACTGTCGGGGCTACAGTCGGGGCTACTGTCGAGGCTACAGGCATGGCTACAGTCAGGGCTACAGTCATGGCTACTGTCATGGCTACAGTCATGGCTACAGTCAGGGCTACAGTCATGGCTACTGTCGGGGCTACATTCATGGCTACTGTCGGGGCTACAGTCATGGCTACAATCAGGGCTACAGTCATGGCTACAATCAGGGCTACAGTCAGAGCTACTGTCGGGCCTACAGTCATGGCTACGGTCAAGGCTACTGTCGGGGCTACAGTCAGGGCTACAGTCAGAGCTACAGTCATGGCTACAGTCATGGCTACTATCGGGGCTACAGTCATGGCTACTGTCATGGCTACAGTCATGGCTACAGTCATGGCTACAGTCAGGGCTACAGTCATGGCTACAGTCAGGGCTACAGTCAGGGCTACAGTCATGGCTACTGTCATGGCTACTGTCGAGGCTACTGTCATGGCTACAGGCATGGCTACAGTCAGGGCTACTGTCATGGCTACAGGCATGGCTTCAGTCAGGGCTACTGTCATGGCTACAGGCATGGCTACAGTCAAGGCTACAGTCAGGGCTACTGTCATGGCTACAGTCAGGGCTACAGTCATGGCTACAGTCTGGGCTACAGTCATGGCTACAGTCATGGCTACAGTCAGGGCTACAGTCAATGCCAACGCAGGAAAAAAAACCTCATGCACCCTATCAAATCTGATGCTACCACCAGACCACCCGAAGTATACAATGCAAAATAATAATAATAATAATTTACATAGATTGGTACATGTTTTTGTTTAAATGTAATAAAAAGAAATTTTAAAAAAATATTGTATAGGGGAGGGGGGTGATTTACCTGGCTGGGCCAATATTAGGTCTTTTGAGGACCCTTGACAGGGACTTTTTAGATACGGTAAGGCCGGACTACATAGGTACATGGACGGGGCAGATGGACCAGCGGTGATGGGTGGAATGCACTTCAGATATATTATTCATAATACTTATTCTGTAGTATTCTATGTTAACCTGTAGTTTGTGACGCTACGCTATCTGTGTTTACTGTGCTTGTATAGCTGCTGTTCATGTGTTCTAGTTCTATGCTGTGTGTTTTAGTTCTATGCCATGTGTTCTAGTTCTATGCTGTGTGTTCCAGTTCTATGCTATGTGTTCTAGTTCTACGCTGTGTGTTCTAGTTCTATATCATTTGCTCTAGTTCTATGCTATGTGTTCTAGTTCTATGCCATGTGTTCTAGTTCTATGCTATGTGTTCTAGTTCTATGCCATGTGTTCTAGTTCTATGCTATGTGTTCTAGTTCTATGCTATGTGTTCTAGTTCTATGCTATATGTTCTAGTTCTATGCTATGTGTTCTACTTCCATGTCATGTGTTCTAGTTCTATGCCATGTGTTCTAGTTCTATGCTATTTGCTCTACTTCTATGCTATGTGTTCTAGTTCTATGCCATATGTTCTAGTTCTATGCTATTTGTTCTAGTTCTATGCCATGTGTTCTAGTTCTGTGCTATTTGCTCTAGTTCTATGCTATGTGTTCTAGTTCTATGCTATTTGTTCTAGTTCTATGTCATGTGTTCTAGTTCTATGCTATATGTTCTAGTTCTATGCTATGTGTTCTACTTCCATGTCATGTGTTCTAGTTCTATGCCATGTGTTCTAGTTCTATGCTATTTGCTCTACTTCTATGCTATGTGTTCTAGTTCTATGCCATATGTTCTAGTTCTATGCTATTTGTTCTAGTTCTATGCCATGTGTTCTAGTTCTGTGCTATTTGCTCTAGTTCTATGCTATGTGTTCTAGTTCTATGCTATTTGTTCTAGTTCTATGTCATGTGTTCTAGTTCTATGCTATGTGCTCTACTTCCATGTCATGTGTTCTGGTTCTATGCTATGTGTTCTAGTTCTATGCTATTTGTTCTAGTTCTATGTCATGTGTTCTAGTTCTATGCTATGTGCTCTACTTCTATGCTATGTGTTCTAGTTCTATGCCATGTGTTCTAGGTCTATGCCATGTGTTCTAGTTCTATGTCATGTGTTCTAGTTCTATGCTATGTGTTCTAGTTCTATGCTATGTGTTCTAGTTCTATGCCATGTGTTCTAGTTCTATGCCATGTGTTCTAGTTCTATGTTATGTGTTCTAGTTATATGCTATGTGTTTTAGTTCTATGCTATATGTTCTAGTTCTATGCCATGTGTTCTAGTTCTATGCCATGTGTTCTAGTTCTATGATATGTGTTCTAGTTGTATGTCATGTTAAAATATTGTATGTTTACAGCGCTACGTTATGCTTGTCTTTTATATACTTTAATGTGGATATTATACCAAACTATATGTTATACTATACTATTTTATTTTAAACTATATTAGCATATATTATATTATGATATACTAATCAATTATACTATACGTTAATTATGTTGTGATTTTATTAATTTAGATAAATTGATGGACGGACGGACGGATAGACGGATAGATAGATAGATAGATAGATAGATAGATAGATAGATAGATAGATAGATAGATAGATAGATAGATAGATAGATAGATAGATAGATAGATAGATAGATAGATAGATAGATAGATAGATAGATAGATAGATAGATAGATAGATAGATAGATAGATAGATAGATAGATAGATAGATAGATAGATAGATAGATAGATAGATAGATAGATAGATAGATAGATAGATAGATAGATAGATAGAAACGGGACGTGTAGATTCATTTATCCTAAGGTGCGGTCTCCAAACGTACTACTGATCCCTGCCCCGGGCAGAGATTCCACCTGATTACTTTTTGGAGAGAGAGAGAGAGAGACAACCTTATCTCGGGATAAAGGGAGAGAAGAAAACTGTTTCCCAGCAGACCTGTTGTATGTTGCTGGTCTTACATTGTGTCCGGGTCAAACAAGACCAGAACTTTTTTTAAAATTTTAACTTGAACAAGAAAGCCGGCTTAGTTGTAAAAAAAAAAGAAATACAATTTAACGAGAAATGATGATCAATAATAAACTGTTAAAATATCTAATGAGCAACATAAATAGTAAATAAAAACTTTAAACACCAAGTGTGGCACATAAACAGTAGATATATCTTTAATCCAAATAAGGTCATTACGTACTCTCAATAAAACGAAATTTCATTTATACGAACATTAACTAGTGCAACAAGAGGCGGACTGTTCAATCATAGAATTATTCATTCACTATTATATGTATCACTATTCAATCATAGAATTATTCATTCACTATTATATTTATCACTGTTTAATCATAGAATTATTCATTCACTATTATATTTATCACTATTCAATCATCCAACTATCATTCAGAATTATATGTATCACTATTCAATCATAGAATTATTCATTCACTATTATATTTATCACTATTCAATAATAGAATTATTCATTCACTATTATATTTATCACTGTTCAATCATAGAATTATTCATTCAATATTATATATATATATATATATATATATATATATATATATATATTTACTTACTAGCTCTAGAACCCGTTCACTAATTAAATACGCCTATTAATTATTTCACTCACTATCTCAGTCCATCGGTATCTCAGTTACAAATCGCTCACTCAATAAATCAGTCACTTGCAAATCGCTAACTCAATAAATCAGTCACGTTCAAATCTCTAACTCAATAAATCAGTCACTTACAAGTCACTAACTCAATAAATCAGTCACTTACCAATCGCTAACTCAATAAATCAGTCACTTACAAGTCACTAACTCAATAAATCAGTCACTTACCAATCGCTAACTCAATAAATCAGTCACTTACAAATCGCTAACTCAATAAATCAGTCACTTACAAATCTCTAACTCAATAAATCAGTCACTCACTTACAAATCTCTAACTCAATAAATCAGTCACTTACAAATCTCTAACTCAATAAATCAGTCACTTACAAGTCACTAACTAAAATCACTCAACAGTTTAGTCTCGCAGTGTCCAACCAGACAATCAGTCATCATCTAATCATTTCAGCAACTCACCTAATAAACTCACTCACTCACTGATTCATTATTTCTTACTCAATTATATATCACCCCCACCCCCCCCACACACACCCCTTCCGCTAAAAATAATCTACATTAATGCCAGTGTCTCCAGTTCCATGTTTCTCAGTTTTACCTGTCAATCAACCCATCTGTGTCTCTATTGTTCCACATGTTTGTTCTATTTATTGTCCACTATGAGTCCGTCAGTGTTTATCTGCATGTATGCTTAAATGAACGTGCCCCGCCTCCGTGTGTCTTTTGATTGGTTAGTGCCTGTTTGTCCTTGTCTACGTCTAGTTTAACAAGTGTCCCCCCCCATTTACCTCGATCGATCGTGTTCGAAATCAATCGATCAATCATTTGACCCTTTACTCAGTCAATCTGTCTGTTTATCAACGGACGTGTAACGTCTAACCGCCAAACAATAAAACCAATCAGACAATCAATCAATCAAAAATCAATCAACCAATCAATCAATCAATTAAAAAAATCGACCCCCCCTCAATCAATCAAACGGTAAATAAATCAATCACCTAAACACTTAATGGTCTTAATCGAATAGTAAACAATTAATGATCGATTCAACATAATGAACAACTCAGCAAGTATTTGATCTATCCTTCATTATTTTAACAGCGCGATCAATCAGCGCACTTAATCTAATCACGTATCGATCTATCTACTCATCTTTCCTTACACCCAAACTAAGTCTATCAGTCTGACTCTACCAAAAGTCTTATCTGGCACCCGAGTCAAGTATGTCTCCATTTCATTAGCAGATTGAAACAGCGGTTAAAATAGGTACAACTAATCTCTCCGTGTAGAGACTGGGGGGTGGGGGGTTGAGGGGGGGGTTAAGGGGGGAGGGGATGTTGGAGTATGATAAAACATCGACAATAATGCTTATCAAATCAAAACAAGACACCTGTGTTTGCGTTGTCATGGTGATCATACGAATGTCCTCATGGAATTGTAAATGGTTAACACTTTTTGTTAGGTTTCGTGTTACTTGTAGTATTCTCGTTAATTTTAATCTCTTGCTCGATGTCTGTCACGTGGGTGGGGAATGTCCAAAGGGGCCACTACATAAATATATCTCCCCCTCCCCTCCCCCCACCCCATTACGGCGGAGGGGGGGCGTCAAAAATGGAAACACTGCCCTCACCCCCGTCACTTACATTAAGCTGTTACAAACTCCATACAAAATCAGCATACGCACAACTTTGTGGCTACAGGTTGAACGATGTGGCTGAGGCCCCTAGCCAGTGCCGAACCTAGGGATTTTGGGGGCCCGGGGGGTGGGGGGCTTGGTCTCTTTGGAAACCTCTGCATTTTGACATTCGACACCATGACATGAGATAATGTACATAATATTTAATGTAAAAAAATGTGGGAGCCCCCCTCAAGCTGGGGCCCGGGGGGGGAGACTTTCGAATTTCGATCCCCTCCCCCCCCCCCACCTTACGTAAGTCTCTGCCCTAGCCCCCCCCCCACAGCCTTCGTCACCCAGTTCGCCTGTTTTAATTCTCACCCTCCACCCTCAACCCCCCCCCTCCTCTAGGTCGACAGCCGACCCTGTGCGCCCTTAAACCGGAAGTGTATCCAGCGCGGTCTTGGATAAGGCGAAGCTATATAAACTGGCCATCAAAAGGCTGACCTATCAACAATCACAAGTTTTTTTGAGACATCATCAGCTGACATTATATCATCTTTTTATAGACAACACAGTGCGATAATAATATCTACTTGAGTGCCTTTGATTGGGTTTCCATGTTGGCTAGACGGTGCTCAGCTGACGTATTCACGTTTCTTTATCGTCTGCTGTCTCTTCTGCTTGTTCTCGTCAGCATGGCTTTTTTTTTTCCCCGACTCTTTTTTTCACTTCTGATCTTTTATTGTACATCTCTTCCTTCTGTTATGTCATATATATTGTGGTGCAGGAATTGCTGGTTTTATTCTCAATTATCCTAATTAATTCATCCATCTACTTACTGTTGATGTTCGCCATGGAGGTCTTGAATTGATTTTGTTTTGTTTACTCATTGTGCTGTTTCGCGTCTGCTATTTTGCCATTCATCGCTGTTGTTTTGATAGTTTGATGATTTGTTTGTTGTTTAACTGTTTGAGAAGGGTGGATTAATTCAGACAAGTATTTTAATAGCTGTCGGACTTTTTAAATGACAACGAACTGAAAAACCGATTGAAATGTTAACAATCTCGGGACGGAGTAGAATGTTAACAATCACGGAACGGGGGGCGAAACGTTAACAATATCGGAACGGGGGTGAAATGTTAACAATGTCAGAACATAGTGAAATGTTAACATTCTCGGGGAAAAGATTGAAATGTTAACATTCTCGGAACATAGTGAAATTTTAACCTTCTCGGACCATGGTAAAATGTTAACATTCTCGGGACAAAGTGAAATGTTAACAATCGTCCGATACATTAAAACTATCGATACCAAAAAAAGGAACATCAAGTGCACTAAAAGGCGTGACATTTATAGCACATTCTGTTTGTGCTAATAATCGCATGAAGCTGTTGAGCTGCTACCCTTTAGTGCCTCATTTCATTTCTATTTTTTTGGAGGTGGAGTGTGTGTGCGGGGGAGGGGGTATGGAGGGGGAGGGGGGATATTAGAAGGAATGAAAGTTGAGAGCTTGTGGACAATATGGAAGATTCGTCCACCACCGGTCAGAAAATTAATTACCGGCAGGGTTCGAGGGGTGCGAGGGCAACGTAATCCGCGATTAATTAATGACGTCATGTTGTCAAGAGTTAATTAAACGAACATGGAGGAGGGAGAAGTGGGGGGAGGGAGGGGGGAGAGAGACGTAGTATCGATATCATCATATGATGCTTTGTATCGATACAGTTATAGAAACGAACTCAAACAATGCTGACACTGAAAACTTTCTTCAGATGTTAATTTGCGAAAACCATATTTTTTTTTTAAATCAACGAAATTTGGCGTTAGATTTAGTTTGAACATCAGGGAGAGAAGCGGGAGGGGGGGTTACTGCTAAACGACAATCAATAATCTTGGATACATAGAAAAAAAAATACATTGATGGATTGATTGATTAACCGACTCACAGACAGATGGACATACGGACATTTTGGATAGTCAGACTGGACGGACATTGGTAAGTCAATTCGTCTCACATACAAGTTGCATATGTTGGTCTTTTATAGGACAGGCTGAAAAAAAGATGTGAAAGCTTATCTGAGCGTCCAAAATGACCGTTGTGAAATGGAAAGTCGTCCAATGTTGTATTTTTCTTACATGTTCAGTAAGTTTTAAATAGGTAGACAGACTGACGGACAGGCAGACAGACAGGCAGGCTGATAGATAGATATATAGTTAGTTGTCAGATAAACAGACAGATTATAACACATAGGTCAGACAGACAGACAGACAGACAGACAGACAGACAGATAGATAGATAGATAGATAGATAGATAGATAGACAGACAGACAGACAGACAGACAGACAGACAGACAGACAGACAGACAGACAGACAGACAGATAGATAGATAGATAGATAGATAGATAGATAGATAGATAGATAGATAGATAGATAGATAGATAGATAGATAGATAGATAGATAGATAGATAGATAGATAGATAGATAGATAGATAGATAGATAGATAGATAGATAGATAGATAGATAGATAGATAGATAGATAGATAGATAGATAGATAGATAGATAGATAGATAGATAGATAGATAGATAGCAACTTAAAACAAACGTACAACGTCTCTATATCTTGATGTGTATATCCTCCTATATCGTTGTGACATTGTTTATTTCAAACATATAAGTTAAGGGGAGGTAACGATAAAGATCATGTTTACTTCTCCAACATTATTTCCCTTTATTACTTCCTCTTTGTTTGTTTTTTAACTTGTATATGTGTCAATGTAAACATGAAAAGTAATGATTTCATCTCTGAAAAATATGTTTAATGAAGCGCGACTTTACTTCTAAATTATCACAAGTGGATGGGGGTCGAAGGCAAAATGACACGTGGGGTGGGATTGGGTAGGGGGGGGGAATGTAGGAGATGGCAATCTATTGGACGAATGGTGATGATTGTGGGGAGGGGGGGAGAGGAATATTGAACAAAGGCGAGATGTAATGTGATTTTTGAACTGTGACTGGAAGAAGTGGTGGAATGTGCGCATGATGGTATGTGTGTATGATGGTATGTGTTGATGATGGCATGTGTGTATGATGGCATTTGTGTATGATGATATGTGTATATGATATGTGTATGATGGTATGTGTGTATGAGGGTGTGTGTGTATGATGGTATGTGTGTATGATGGTATGTGAGTATGATGTTTTGGTGTATGATGGTATGTGAGTATTATGTTATGTGTGCATGATGGTATATGAGTTTGAGGGTATGTGTTGATGATGGTATGTGTGTATGGTATTGTATGATGGTATGTGTGTATGATGGTATGTGTGTATGTTGGTATGTTTGTATGATGCTATGTTTTTATTATGGCAGAAAAACTAATATTGTTTGGCTGAAGTGGTTGAATGACATTTCGGTTATACGGCATTTTGGTTTGATGACATCTTATGTGTGAATAGCATTTTGTATGAATGACATTGTGGTTATATGGCATCTTGTGGTTGTATGGCATCTTGTGGTTGTATGACATCTTGTGTCTGAATGACATCGTGTGGGTGAATGTCATTGTGTGGCTATAGTGTGGCGGAGTGTTGCTGTTATTTCCCTCCATATTTGACTGTGTGTGTATGTAATATGTGTATGCTCATGTTTTTGCACGACTGTTAAACTGGCATAAACCACAGCAGCTATACGCAGGGGCGCCGAGAGCCAGCAAGGGCCCCAGGGCAGGACATCATTGCGGGTCCCTTAATAAATAAATAAATCACAAAATTTTGCATCAACTGAATACACCGCGTACCACCTTTCAATATTTTTTTTTGTTTATTAGATATAAAAAAAACCGGACTGTGGCTATCATCGACCCCGATGATTGGTCAACCTGCCCTATAGACTGCATCAGTAGTTCTCAAATGACCTCAAGGGATACTCAACCCGTTAGGAAGTCTTTTTTTTTTTTTCGGATTTCGCAACCAACTCGAAAAATGAGCGGGTGTGGTGGGGGGTTAAATGATGAAAGAAAGTAAAAAGTTATGTAAATATATTCTCCGTTAAATAATTTTAGAAACTACACACACTTACAGAACCGCTGAGTTATACAGTAAATATATACATAGCATGCAAGTAACCCATCGGTTATGAGATACTAAAATACAATGCAAAACACAAAGTTCAAATTAAAAACAGGAGGAGGCAAGTCTTACTCAAACATGGAGCAAAAATTTTCAATTATCTCCACTTGAATAACACAAAAACACACACACAAACACACAATAAAATCAAAGATTTTTTTTTTTCAAAAAGCACGGTATTTTCTGTCTTCAAGAACTAGAGAAATACAGAACGAGTGAGGGGAGAAAACCGGAAGGATGAAAAAATGTGATGGGCCAAAGAAATCCAAGAAAAAAGAAGAGAGAGAGAGGAGGGAGAGGAGATGGAGGAGTTTTCTACGAGTTCTGTCCAGTGACAGTACTATAATTCTTCCCCCCCCCCTCCATCGTCAGGCGGAATATATAACTACGGTGGATTTTCTGTTGCTATGACGTCCCATTGGTTGTGTTTACCTTAGCAACGAAACCAGTACGCTACACGACACGATGGAAAAGTAGAAATAAAATGGTAACGATTTTAAAAATGTGCTTCACACACAGAGACACACGCGTAGACACACACAGACACACACATAGACAAACATATACACACACAACACACACACAGACACACATAGACAAACATATACACACACAGACACACATAGACACACACAGACACACACAGACACACATAGACATACATACAAACACACACAGATACGCATAGACACGCACAGACACTCATAGACACACATACATAAACACACAGAGACATGCAGACACACACACAGACACACATAGACACACAGATATAAACACACAGAGACATACAGACACACACACAGACACACATAGACACGCACGCACACACACAACTGATACACGCGCATAAGTTAGCTCATCATGCGCATTATCCTTACTCTGCCTGCCGTGTCCCATTATGACAAAAAGCCCTGAAAGGAGGATAAGAGGGACTGGTGAGAGGAGGATAAGAGGGAATGGTGAGAGGAGGATAAGAGGGAATGGTGAGAGGAGGATAAGAGGGAATGGTGAGAGGAGGATAAGAGGGAATGGTGAGAGGAGGATAAGAGGGAATGGTGAGAGGAGCAGAGGGAATGATGAGAGGAGGGTAAGAGGGAATGATAAGAGGAGAAGATGGAATGATGAGAGGAGGGTAAGAGGGAATGAAGAGAGGAGAATAAGAGGGAATGATGAGAGGAGGGTAAGAGGGGAATGATGAGAAGAGGCTAAGAGGGAATGATGAGAGGAGGATAAGAGGGAATGAATAAGATGGAACGATAAAAGGAAATGATAACTCAAGACCGAAAAAAAAGAGGAAGATAAACTCTGTGCATATCGGTCAGTCGCGTGGCGGCGTGATGGTGGTAATGGTGGCTCGTTAATGTGTCCAGGTATGTGTGTGTGTGTGTGTGTGTGTGCGAGATGACGTATTTGAGGGTGTGGGGGACGTACGTGATGAGCGGCCATAAATGACGTCACACCGCCACGATTTTAGGGTCAAACGGTTTTTTAAATTCATTTTTGTTTTCAAGAAGCGTAGTAAACAAACAAACGAACAAACAAAATTAAAGACCGGGTTTGATGATAACGGCTGGAAGGAGATGGGGGGGGGGGGAGAGAGATGAGGAGGAGGGCGCCTCGCTTGCCCGCGCGCGCGCACTCCGATGTCTCCGAGTTCGAAGGATGACGTCAGGCTGTACGTTGATTTAGACCTGTTCCTACTGCTCCTACTCTTTGCCTGTACAGCCTCCGGGGAAAAAAAAATTATGACGTCGACACCTGAACGGGACAGACAGAAATGAAAGCAAAAATGCGCGCGCTTTTTTTAAATACCAAAATACTGAATAACCCCCTAGTGCTAGACAATCCATGTTTTGTTTTTACGGGTTTTTGACTGGTTGTGCTGCTCTGTACTCAATATCTGTATCACTGAACATTTGTCTGCTGCTGGTGGTGGTGTGGTGGCGGGCAGGTTGTTAAAGGCGGCACCATTTAACATCACTAATGGGAGGGGTGTCATTAAGTAGAGGTGAGGTAGAGAGAGACCGGTCAGTGCCATGCAAGAAGAGTCACCTGCCCTGTCATTTGGATGGAGGGTGGGGTGGCGACAGCGGCATTGTCTTACTATCTACAAAAAATGATTCTATTTATAAATCACAAATCGAAACGATTTTATTTTTTTCTCCCGGTTCGTGTTTTTAAGTGTGTCGCTTCCCGTGCGCTTGGGGGGGGGGAGAGACGGCGGCGTCAATACAAACTAATTAATTCTCTCGGTGTGTTGAACCCACGTGATCCGTTAAGTAAATACAATCTGCGTTCCAGGCGATGCTCGGGAAAATGCAGTACGCACAGAGGGAACCGAAACGGCTTGGGCAAATCTGATGCTTTCAACAATCTCAGGTGGTATATGTCCTGTGGATGCAAGTTAAAGAAAACACTGAAAGCTTTGCGTCGATAAAGACATAAAGACATAGGTATATGTTATCTCTGCATAAAGACACGAGAACATGTTATCTCTGCATAAAGACACGAGTACACGTTATCTCTGCATAAAGACACGAGAACACGTTATCTCTGCATAAAGACACGAGAACACGTTATCTCTGCATAAAGACACGAGAACACGTTATCTCTGCATAAAGACGGAGAACACGTTATCTCTGCATAAAGACACGAGAACATGTTATCTCTGCATAAAGACACGAGAACATGTTATCTCTGCATAAAGTCACGAGTATACAAGTATACGTTATCTTAGTGTATTACACATTGTCTTCTAGCCTCACCTAAGTGAATCAATTTATCAATATGTTTTATACCACAACCATTTCCTTAATGCGCCATTGACACAGCGTGTTGTCCCTTAGCAACAACAACAACAACAAAATGACAACTTTTAACTGCTGCTCAACCTTCAGATAGCAACAACAAAAAAAAATACAAGTCCAAACATTTCATAACGTAATTGGTTTATTGACATAGAAAGAAAAAAAAACAGACCAATGAAAACAGTCAACAGGAAAAAAACGAAACAATTAACTTTTTTTGAAAAAAAAAATAACAAAAATAAAATTAATGCAGAAATTAATTATAAAAGAAAAAGATGAACTTCGGAATTCATCCACACCAAAAAAAATGTAATTAAAAAAAAATAATAACAATAATTAGCTTTGTAACATTCAAAGCGTCGTTAGTAACATATCGGAAATGCTAATATAGTTTTGTTACAACATCAAGCTGCGCAGTATGGTGATGGAAGTTTACAGTGGTACAAACAAACAAAATAACTTTTTGACCAAATTCTTGACTGAATATTAGCGTGAAAACTGAACAACAACAACAAAAAAATGGAAATGGGAAATAACACTTTTTTGGAGTTAAATTTTGGATTATTTTTACGCTTCAGAAAAAAATGAATTTAAAAAAAAATTATTCACGAAAAAGATGTTAATTATGGTTACAGTGTAGCAACACGTAGGCCTATATTTATGTAGTGGTTACAGTGTAGCAACACGTAGGCCTATATTTATGTAGTGGTTACAGTGTAGCAAACACGTAGGCCTATATTTATGTTGTGGTTTTTTTTTTAAAACTAGCTGCGGTTAGTGAAGCTAAGTCAATTTTTTTAAAAAAGCTGATTGTTATTTTGTGTGTGTGCGTGTGTGTGTAAAAGTGCTGCTAATGAGGTTGGTTGCAAGGTAGACATTTGGTTTGTAGTTGGCACCAGGAGGGGGTAGTTTCGTCGTAAGGGAGAAGCTGCCTCAACACTTTTCAGGGCCCCCCCTCCCCTTCCAAAGCCGCGCTGGCCCAATTTATTTTGCAGCAACGAAACTGGACCACAAGGGGGGAAACAGAAGTGGCCCACTGATCAAAACTTGCTCGGAATTTGACCAGTCGAAAACAAATTCTCTTCAACACTTGAAAGACCCAGTTTGTGTTTTTTGTGGATTTTTTTTCCTTCCATCCTTTGAACGGACAAAGCTTTAATACAATCAATAAAATCATCAATGATCAATGGACTTGTACTATTTTTGTATCCAGAAACATAACAAATCTGTATGTATCAATCATGAGCAAATGAATAAATAAATGTGGGTCATTTAAAATAAAAAAAACAGATTTAGTCCAAAAAAAAAAAACACCTGATTATATTATCAGAAATCATCTCCCCTTGTCAGAGGCTATTAGTGATTATATTATCAGAAATCATCTCCCCTTGTCAGAGGCTATTAGTGATTATATTATCAGAAATCATCTCCCCTTGTCAGAGGCTATTAGTGATTGTATTATCAGAAATCATCTCCCCTTGTCGGAGGCTATTAGTGATTGTATTATCAGAAATCATCTCCCCTTGTCAGGGGCTATTAGTGATTGTATTATCAGATATCATCTCCCCTTGTCAGAGGCTATTAGTGATTATATTATCAGAAATCATCTCCCCTTGTCAAAGGCCCTAAACCTAAAGGCGCAGAAACACTAAGTAAAAATTATCTATTTCAATACTACAATATTGCTGATTCAACAGCGCTCACACTGAATCACCCATTTAAAAATGGGTGGTGTTTTATTTATAAGTGAATGCCAAGCATTCGTTTTTTTTCATTCAAAGTTTGAGAGAAAGATGGGGTAAAAAAAAAAAAATAATAATGTCTGTAACCATTTTTGTCTCAAAAACCAAAGGAAACAGAGTTCAATATGAAAGACGAATTTCAATGGGGATCTATCTACAGATTCTTTTTTCAGGCTTGAATTTTTAAATTAAAAAAAAAATATCATTCAGAGCCGCAGTCTAAATAGGAATTGATGCAACATTTCTGTTCTCAGCCAAGCTCGGCTTGTAGTTAGAAGTGTATTTGTCTCAAGTAGCCCCAGCAGAATTATAACATTAAAAAAAAAAAATAAAAAAATTTCACGTTAGGCAGAAAAAGACCCTGCATTTTAAAGTTAAAAAAAAAAAATTGGGGGAATACGTGTATAGCTTCAGCCACCATCTTGAAAATATATAATTGTAAAGTTTTTGAAAATATTTCTGAAACTGTCTGTGTTTAACATTCTCAATTTACAGACAGAAGTTAAAAAAAAAAAAAAAGTGAAACAATAACAAATTAAAAAAAAAAATATTGAACAAAAAATGACAGCAATGGAGCTCTGAACAAAAAACTTCAAGTGAACTTTTTTTTTTGGTGTTAAATTCATTAAAATTATTTATCAATTTTTTTTAAAAACATAATAAAATAAATCTGTGGTAAATGTGACCAAAATAAAAAAAAAAAACAGATTCACAATTATTCCTTTTAAAGATGCATCTGGTTAATTTAAAAAGAAACAAAATGAAAATAAAAATTCACAAAGTGGTACAGCTTGCAAAGTCCTGTCTTCCATAACTGGAGTCGTCAATTAAATATAGGTCACATCTTGGCATCAAACAACATCTTCAGCACTGCAAAATAAAAAATTTTAATTAAAAAAAAAAATTCAAAGAATTTTCCTAAGGCTGGACGTCAATCAAAATAACAAATATTTTTTAAGTTTATTTTTGAAAGGTCAACTTTTTTTTAATGTAAAGAAATCAGCTATACATCATACTAATTCAGTCACAAAAACCCATAAAACTGCTATACATCATACCAATTCAGTCACAAAAGCCCATAAAACTGCTATATATCAAACTAATTCAGTCACCAAAACCCATAAATGAAAAAAAAAAGCTCTTCATAGTTGAGATTTCACCAACACATCGTTATTAAAAAAGTAGGGCCTGGCATTCTGTTCAAGTACTGGAATGATTATATTATTGAGAAATATTAACTTTAGCAATGTGAATTTCACTTTAAAATTTCATAAGCAAAGTCACCTAAACCAGACACTGACCATCGAGTTATGCAAGTCTAATCTTAACGAGCAAGTTACAAACCCTACCATTTCTTGTCATCGGGTTCAACAGTTTTCAAAACAACACTTCTGAGGTCGGCATCTTTTTTCAAACTTGATCTTTGCCGGGACCTCATGCCCACGAGATGTACAAAGTCCTCTGCTGATTTGGATATCTCGTTGTTATGGTTGAAGTTTCTCAGGCACATCACGGCAGCCGACCCACTTCTGTTGGTTACAGGGCTGCTGCTGACATTCTCTGAGCTGTTTGCTAACTGAAAACAAAGGGAAAAGAAAAACTAGAAGCATACCAAAAAAAGATATAGGGCCTTTTTAAATGTGCAACTGTATATAAGATTAATACAAATAAATTAATGTAACAAAGTAATTTTCAGTAAGGATATCCTTTCTGTGAAGCAAGGATAAAATATTTATATTTCATATGCATGCATTCATTTCAAATACCTATATTTTTTTTATTTCAAGCCCTTATTATTCAAATAAAAAAGAATTTTAAGTCAACTTCACACAATCTATAAATCAAAATTTATGGACCCATTATTATTATTATTATTATCAAAGACAAATTACAGACAGGCACAATGATAAAGGGATACAACCCCATCAAAAATAAGTGTATCTTTTTTTTATTTCTCTTTTAATGAACTCAATGTAATTTTTTCCCAGTGCAACATATTAACTATAAATTGACTAATAATCAAGATATTGTAGAAAAAATGTTTCCAATCATTAAAAAACTCCTATAATGAGTTGAGAAAGTTTGAAGGTAATTTAATAAATACTAAGAAAAAAAAATTTTTAAATAAAATAAATTTTTTTTTATTAAAATGTTTGGCATATTGAAAAATCATTTCCTTTTTATTTATTCACTAAACTAAAAATCTTAAAAAAAATAAAGATTTACGGTACTTTATCAAAATTATTACATGAAATTATAATTTTTCTGAGGATACCTTTGGTTCTACTTTGCAGATGACATCATGCAAAGGCAGAAGTATTCCATGGTCTTTTTGGCAGAAAAAGTAACGTTTTTTATTGAAATATCCATCGTGCCGGCCAACTGTAAAAATCGAAAAACTAAAATTAACTTCAATTTAAATTATAGAAGAAAACTAAAAGTAAATTTAATCCATCCTAAACTTGTACAAAAACAAACAAAAAAATTATGAGGATCGAAAACTAAAATTAACTTCAATTTAAATTAGCAGATAACTAAAAGTAAATTTAATCCATACTAAACTTGAACGAAAACAAAACAAAATGATGAGAATATTTCTAGAAAAATTTTACAGTATGGTGGTAAGAATGAAATAATTTTTCCAGCAATGAGCCAATTTGATTTGAAAATAGTATTTTCATTCTACCTGGTGCATCTAGCTCTAGTCCAACGAATACCATGTTGGGTTGTCCTATCTTGTCCAAGTGACCAATGTAGCGAATGTGCCCAGTCTTTTCCCCTTTAACAACAACATGATCTCCTAACTGAACAATAACCTTTGAGCTAGATAAGAAAAAAAAAGTCCAATTCAGAATTACAAAATAAAAAAAAAAGCTTTTTTTGGAGACAAATATTTATTTAACATCATTGACTAGAGTCATTTTCAACATGAACACCAATGATTTTTAGGCTTAGGTGAAACCTTCATTAGCAGTTAAGACGCTAAGGACTACACATAATTTTTATCAGTAAATTATACATACATGGAGAAACTAAGTAATTTGAAACGATAAATTATGGATTATTTTAATAAAAAACTATAAAAGTTTCTTCTAATTTGTTTGCAAGATGAAAAAAAAAATCTAAGTAGAAGACAAAAAGGATAATTATTTTTTTCAATGGAAAAGTAACGCTTAACAAAGTAAATAAGTCTCATTGTGGTAATGTAACAGTGCAGCAGTATTGTTGAAACTTACTTGACAGCAAATTTGTGCAGATTTTCATTCAAACCAGCGCTAAGCGCAGCATGGAGTTCTCCTCCCATGGCCTCATCACAAGCAGTACATTTACAACCATACAAAGGCTCAGCACAGTGTAGACTTCCAGCAGGGGCCAGAATCCGTGGAAGATTTTTAGATGTGGACAACCTTAAGACATAAAGAATATATTTTTTACGACTAGTAATAATAGATTTTTAAAAATTTATGCCTGAAACATTGATACAAAACAAAACAATGTCTAGATTAGTCAATTGTTGATTTACTCATTAAAAAAACAAAACAATTTAAATCATTATGGTGGGTGATCATTGTCAAACTGACCCATTTGTTCTTGGCCGTGAGTCAGCATTATGAATGAGCTTTGGCAACGAATCCAACTGTGGAACAATACAATCTTGTGAGGAGCCATTATTTATGCTTCTGTCCTCGTGATCTCTGTGGAAGTGATTCTGCGTACATTCTTTGGCTAAATGGTTCATCTGAAACCCAAAAATAAAATATAATAAATACATGTACATGTATCATAATTCTGAAAACAAAACTTTTGAAAAAACAACTTTCAATGTCCTAGAGGTTATTTTTACAATGACTTGGCACTGTTTAATGTAGACAGGTCAACACCAAAGATGAAAGAAAAATTGGTTAAGTCTACTTGTCAGTAAATGAGTGGACAGAGGATTGTGGGAATAAGTGCTTGATTATATAACAAACTAGTTTTTTTTTTGTTTTTTATCATTAAAATTAAATGGTACATGTACCGAGTTTCTCAAAAAAACTGAGTTATTGAATGTTAGGTCTTGTACTAGTTAATCTTCTGCTGCAGAATAGAAAGCTTTAATTTCCAATATATTGCTACATTTTTTTAAAACATACAACAAAAAAAAAAATAATATAACATTGAAAGGTTTATAGCACAAAAATGTCTGCAGTTACCTCAAGCTCTTTAAGCCGGCCTTTTAGTATTTCTATTTCTTTTTTAGCAGAGCCCAGTTCTTCAGCAAGTTTTGAATTGAGACGAACTGCTGTAAAATATAAGCAACCAAATTATTTTAAGAAAGTTAATGTTTTGAAAAAAAACATACATCATAACTTAAAAATTTATTTTAAAAAGCCTGAACAAATGGTTTTGAAATGTCATTTTCAAAAGATTTGGATTGAATTTGATTCATATCAGACTGTTTCAAGGTATAAAGATTAAAGAAATGAAAACTAAAGAGATAAGCTGATAAAATTATCAAAACTTTGGATATTTTTGGGGGATTTATAAGTAGAATTGGATTATTTTTTACCCTACATTATTGGATCCAAATCTAACCTACTTTTTAGAATACCATAATTTCTGTAATGATAGCATCGTCCCATCATGACGTTATAATTATACATGTATTACTTTCTCTCTTACTTTCAATAAATTGTTCTTCCATGGGTGGATCCCCTCTCAGAGGAAGGGGAAGGTTACACTGAATCTCTTTGGAAATTTTCGGGCTGATTCTTTTAATTTCTTCGCTCGGCTCAGCCGTCATTTCTGGCAGGGAATTTTTCCTCCCTTCCATTCTGCTGAGCTCAGCCATCTGCTTGCCAGTTTGTACGTCATGATGACTGCCGTGGACCTCCTGGCTCAAATGTATGCTTCCGACATGCGTCTGGCTTAAACTCAATGGCAGTTTTGGGTGCTGATGGAAAGGATTACAAAAAATTTTTAATTGCTGATAAAAAAAAAAAAGCTGAACAATCTAAATAAAAAAAATGAGCAAAACCATTTTTAAAAAAATTTACTGGGGGGGGGGGGGTCATCTTTAATGTAAAATACATTTTGTGATAGATTCTAAATGACATCATTACAGTCAGAGACAGTGGTGCTTTCATTACGGACTACATACACATATCACATTAAGATAAATACAAGTTTGCCACAGTTGCATCACATTTGTTGAAATGTATGAACTAGTGGAGTCCTACAATTTACCACAGAGGTTCTCAAAGACAGGGTCGCCCCCGCCCATTTTAGTGAGTCGCAGAATAATTTTAGGCATGTTGCGACTTAACTTAAATTTAAAATTAATTCCATGTGTGCATATTTACAATGAGATTTCTATGCATGTTAAAAAAAAAAAAGTGTGTTTTAATCTGTAAGGCAAAGTGGAAGATCTATTAAATAAAATTAATTACGCTTTTGATTTCACTTGGTTTGTTCGTACTCTAGAAACAGAATAATTTTTAAACTTGAACGTTACAGCCCATCCATGATTGATGTGCAATGGTGCGAATAATTATTATAAAAGTCCTTGAAAGGGAGAGAAGTCTAGACCACTGATGGGATGGTTTTAATAACGCGTTTTTTTTTTTAATCCCCCACCATCGCCAGGTGTGCAGTGAACGAGGAGCAACCACAGCTGGCACAGGTAGGTGACTGGAAATACTAGGATTTAAGTATAAGCCCAGCACGCAGATTAACATATTACATATAATTAATAGGCTCATTCAGAATATTTTTTTTTTTTTTTAAATGAAAAAATATATTTAAAGAAAAATATTTACAACTGAAGGTGCACATACTTGCCGGGCTAGCCTGGGTGATGTCCGACGCAATGCTTCTCTGGACAATGCAGGTGAAGGTAAATAGTTTTTGAAACTATAAGTGCTTTCTAATTTAGGGGAGTTACTAACATTGCTAGAACACTGGCTACAGCGTGAACAAGGGCGAGATCTTTCCTGTAGAAACGTTTCATATAGATTAATTAAATTTTAAAGCTGATGATAAGAACTACTAAAGCATCTAACATAATAACAGCGGTATTGCGTCTCAGTTATATCGAAAGTAGAAATCAAGAATTGAAAATTCGATAAATGTCTTAAAAATCTTCAGTTTTGAATAGTTTTTGCAGTTTTCAAACATGAAGCCCAAAGGCCAAAATGTGAAATAATTCCATTCAAATATTTGTTTGGATTTTGTGTATTTCTACAACATATTGCATCTTAAAATTGTAATAAAAATCATGAAAAAAATCGGATCTGTTCGAAACCAAAAATAACCTAGCCTACCAATCAAACCTAAGGAAATATAACTCTATGCAAAGGTTTTGCAGGGTACAGCTAGTCAAATAGAAAATCTGTTCAAATATCAATAGTGGATTAAACAATATTTTTTTTATCTCTTGTATAAGTCATAGTACTTTGTACTTATGACAGACAACTTCCGTCAACGAGAGGACAGTTTGTGCGCATCAAAGAATACAATTACTGAAATACTTTTTCCCACTTTCATAATTTTATCATTATAAAGCACTGTTTTGACTTTAACAAAGAGGAAAAACACTGACTGTTATAATAGCATTTTATCCCGAATAAGCTATTGGCATTGAAGGATAAAATGAAATTTGTAGATGTAAAATGTACATGTTATTCTTTATATTTGGTAGTGGTATACATTTTGACCTATTTCTTTACCCGATGAGCCCCATGCGTCTAATGGTATCGAGTATAAGCATTAGAAATATATCCAGCTTCCTGCGCAACACCAACAATTACACTTCTAACTGTTTATAAACCAAAAAGCAGAAAAAAAAAGTATAAACTAGAAGTGTTTCCTGAAGCAACTGACTTGACGGACACATGGGAAGATGTAGGCCTACTCGTGATGTGAATTTATCTATGTGTGTGGCAGACCACAAACCTGTAAGCCTGATATGTCTGCAAACAGAGATTTTTCTGTCAAAGGTGGCGTGGGGCTGGTGGAATGGCTTGTCCGAAAACTGACTGAGGTGGAAGAGCGTGTGGCCTCAACCTCCCTTTTCAGCAGGAAAACTTTTTTTTCTAAGCTGAAAGGTCAAATAACAATGAGAGATCATGAAGAGATTTTCTTGGTCAGTGATGTGGGCTAGAGACTTAATTTAATTTATTTTACTAAACATGTTAAAATATGAACTAATAAAAATATGGTGGGGCAGTGCCGAACCTACGAGTTTTGGGGCCCGAGGGGCCTTGCCTCTTTGGGGGTCCCTGCATTTTGACATTCGACACCATGACATGAAATACTGTAATTAATATTTAATGTAAAAAAAATTTTTGGGGCCCCCCCTCAAGCTGGGGCCCGGGGGACTTTTGAATTTGGACACCCACCAAAGTACACCTCTGTGGTGGGGATAAAAATAAGGTGGTAACTGCCAAATCTTTTTTTTCATTCACCAATGGTTGACAGGAATGTATAACATAAAACATCTCATGCCTTAGAGGTACTTAAATAATGTATTTTGATTTTGAGGCATTGGTAAATCACAATTCAAGCTAATCAGGCAAATAATCTATTAGGGAGTTTAATCATTTTCTATTTTTATTTTCCAACTAAATGAAAGTATTGAGATAATTCTTACATCTACTTTCATAAAGGAACCTTAGAAAAATTATAAACAAAAAAAAAATGTTTGGCCAAAGAAAAGCCAAAATTCGGTAATTCGGCTTACCATCGTTTGGCTCTCAACAAATTGGCAATGTCGGCACACAGTGGAACAATGCCTTTCCTGCTGCTGTTCACCACGAATGCAACAGCTCTGGCTGCCACTTCTTTGTCTTCAACGAGTCCGTTCAGTTCAGTGGAGCTGTCTACAAGATAGAAACCAACAAAAAAAACACAAGGATTTAATATATTTTACAAGTTATAGGGAAATGAAAAAAAACAGTAGCGATAATGGTTAGCACGCAAGGAAACCTTTGGATTTTAAGCCCATAAATTACAGCATATGGGTGACCGAGCGGTGCAGAGCACTCGACTGTCGATCTGCGTGTCTCGGGTTCGATCCTCGGTGAGAACGAAAGGGAATTTTTTCCCCACGTCTTGGTGACAGTTAGTTTAGTTCCCACAAGTCCAACCAGCTTTAAATGGGTTGCCCGACTTAAAAGTTTGGGGGAAGTAAAGGCGGCTGGGGCGTTGTGCTAACCACACAACCCCTTCAGATTACAGAAACAGATGAATTATAAACTTCGTTTACCCCGATAGCAATTAAGGCTGAGGGAACTATTTTTTTCATCAGAGGTGGTCCAGCATACAGAGGTGGCCCAGCACACAGAGGTGACCCAGCATACAGAGATGGCCCAGTATGCAGATTGATCCATAAATAATCGCCGCATTCAGATTCCATTATTTATTTGAAAATATATACAAACACACTTATGCAACGTACACACACACATACACTTCAACAAACGTTCGTAATTCCACATGAGGATAGTACCACATGCTTACTGCTGCCTAGCTCCAGGTGTGACCATACACACACACACAATTTGACCCCCCCCCCCGTGGAGCCACGTCGCAACATGTGTGGGAAGCTGCTCTAAAGATGACAACATTACCAGGCTTACAAACACTTCACTAGTTGATAAACAGCCGACGCCGTTACATTCACGTTACTGCATCAATCGCCTTAATATATATATATATATATATATATATATATATATATATATATATATATATATATATATATATATATATATATATATATCGCAGAGGCTAAGGTAACATCAAGACGGGTTACATCAATAGATATTGCTCCACACCCTAACCCTATCCCTAACCCTTTCCCTAACCCTAAACCTATCCCTAACCCTACCCCTAACCCTACCCCTACCCCTAACCCTATCCCTAACCCTACCCCTAACCCTATCCCTAACCCTACCCCTATCCCTAACTCTAATCCTAACCCTTTTCCTAACCCTAATATAATTGCCGGTACCCGAAAAAAAAATGAGTACTCCCGCTAACCCTGATATAATGGCGCTTGATGTAACCGTAGCCACTTCGTATATATATATGTATATATACATATATACATATACATACATATGCATGTATATGGCGTGAAATGCCGTTCGGTACACCAGTTGTGGAACTGGGCGAGGGGGGAAAGAGAGGCGTGAGGGTGAGGGGGCGTACAACACAGACTTGTTAGGTGTGTTTAGAGAATAGCCAATGAAGCATTTGCAACTAGCCAGAACCTAAACACAATTTTAGAGAAATAATAATAATAATAATAATGCACTGATTGTTCAAGTAAAATTGAATTTTAAAGGACTAATATATGAATCAAGGGGCCGTCTGTATAAGCATTAGGAGCCTCAGGGCAAGAAAAATTATAGGGCAGCTCTAAGACTAAAATATGGGCATTCAATAAGCTTTGATGCCCCCCCCTATCTCCCCCTCCTCCGAGCACGGGTGTGACAATGTCAATAGCCGGCGACTCTGTGTGATTTCTATCCTTGTTGCCATTAAAATCCTAGTGTGTTCATCCGCCCCCCCACACACACACACTGAGATCCACTGTATAAAAAGCTAGCTGGGGGGGGCCGCTACCATCCACCTCGTACGGCTACCATCCACCTCGTACGGCTACCATCCACCTCGTACGGCTACCATCTCTCATGTATGATATTATTTCACGGGCTACGAATTTCAAAATTGGATATTTCTGTAGACCAGCGCCTTACCAGCCTGGTGCACCTAAAACAGGAAAAAGTTCACCACATTTATTACAACGGCAAAGGGCATTACTACCTGTAGCGACCCCCCCCCCCCGTGAACAGATGACGGTGTTGTGTAAAATGTTCAATGTCATTACCGACTGACCTACTAGGCGTTTCGCTCTCACACACACAGGGCCACGTACGCTAGCTCACACTTTTAACACCAATAGGTACAGACTAACTGGCAATGTCACTCACAGCACACAATGTTTGTTTTTTTAAGACACAAACGAACCATTGTTAACCAATTTACTTACACACCAAGCACATCTACCTACACACTCATTTCACTCAACAGCTCATCAAATGCAGTCACGATTCCGTCATTTCACACACCGCGTACAATTATACACACAACACACACCATTTTGCACATCATGGACACCAAACTCTACTCAACCCGTCAACTCACCATTTACACCCACCACAACCAACATGCCATTGACGCTCACAATGTCACCCACAAAAAACACACCATGTACACCCACAACAACACACCATGTACCCCCACAACAACACACCATGTACACCCACAACAACTCACCATGTACTCCCACAACAACACACCATGTACACCCACAACAACTCACCATGTACTCCCACAACAACACACCATGTACACCCACAACAACTCACTATGTACTCCCACAACAACACACCATGTACACCCACAACAACTCACCATGTACTCCCACAACAACACACCATGTACACCCACAACAACTCACCATTCCACCCACAACAACTCACCATGTACTCCCACAACAACACACCATGTACTCCCACAACAACACACCATGTACACCCACAACAACTCACCATGTACTCCCACAACAACACACCATGTACACCCACAACAACTCACCATTCCACCCACAACAACTCACCATGTACTCCCACAACAACACACCATGTACACCCACAACAACACACCATGTACTCCCACAACAACACACCATGTACACCCACAACAACTCACCATGTACTCCCACAACAACACACCATGTACACCCACAACAACTCACCATTCCACCCACAACAACTCACCATGTACTCCCACAACAACACACCATGTACACCCACAACAACTCACCATGTACTCCCACAACAACACACCATGTACACCCACAACAACTCACCATGTACTCCCACAACAACACACCATGTACACCCACAACAACTCACCATTCCACCCACAACAACACACCATTAGTGTTGTTTTCGTCGACGAAAACTAAAACTAAAACCTTCGTTAACGAAAATGTTGACTTTTCGTCAACGATAACTAAAACTAAAACTAAAATTATCAGCAAGACTAAAACTAGACGAAAACTAAATCTCGTAGACAAAAGACTGAATAAAAACTGAAACTAAAACTCCCCAACGAAATAAAAACTAAAATCCCCATTCATCGTCTTTTCCGGTAAATTGTTGACACATGAAAGAAAGAACAACAAAAGATAAAAAAAAAAAGAAAAATGACAGCCGACGATATAAATTTTGCTTTGAAAGTTTGAAATTGCCATGCGGTTAGATCAAAGAGTGTCGTTTTACAAGATACAGTCGATTCTGCTTAATTGGGACACATCGGGACCGAGGCTTTTTGTCCCAATTAAGCGGCTGTCCCAGTTAAACATACAAATTTACTATTGGCTTCTTGGTTTGGTTTCTTTGAGATATGTCCCACATAAGCGGTGTCCCAATAAAGCGGAATCCACTGTATTTTTTTAAAATTTGTTGATGTTCATGTATTTCTATTCAATTAATTGTTTTTAACCACCCAAATTGTATTGTTTGTTGAACTCGGCATATTATTTAATAATATAATATGTGTTAATTATATGATATTGTTTTATTACAAAGTTTTCAATTTTAATTAAAACATACAGTTTTAGAATTTAATACCATTCAATTAATTATTTTTAATGAAATGTAGTAAATACTAAAAAAAATGAATAAATAAATAAAAACAATTTATAAATATAAATAAGCACAAATGAATTAACAACTCAATTAACAAACATACACACAAGAATACAGTAAGGTATATAATTTATCACTATATAACCTATAAACACTTACAGTATATACATTTATATATATATATATATATATATATGTGTGGGTGTGTTGTGTGTGTGTATAACTGACAGATGGATAAAAAAATTAAGTTTTCTTTTCTGTCGTTCATTAAAACATTGAACAAATAGTTGACAGAAAGAAAGTAAATGAATGAAAGAATCTAAGAATAAACATTGGCGCGCAATGAGTCTTCAAAAGAAGATTAAAGCTAAATGTTTCCTTCAACTCGCCGACCGTGGTGTATTGATGGGGAGGTGGCTGTCGTTAATATTGGTTAAGTTGATGGTTGCTAGTAGGGATTGAATTTATGTAGATGACAATGTATTAAAATCGCTATTGTTTTTTTGCAAATAGTGGCACTAGTAAAGTATCGGTATAGAGTATCGACATTTTTTTGTTTAAATTGTATCGGCGAAACACAAATCAATACTTGATACAAAAAGGATCGGCAATACAGCCACCAATACTAAAAAAAGTATCGCCGATACTGTATTGGCCGATACCGATACTTCGATACTAACAACCCTGAATATAAGTCATCAAAATAATAGAATTACTTCACTCTTCAAGTAAACTGTTGTTACTTAGTTTAGTTATTTCAGAGTTCTAGGTCTTAGAATAAACACGTTTGTTTTAATTTTGACTTACGTTTTCGGTTTCTTATTGTTATTACGTTTTTAGTTGTTTTTTTTTTGTACATGCACTGCAAGTCTGCTAGTCTACAACATAGTCAAAAATTTAGTCATGGTATTGGCACATAACACAATGTGATAGTGTGTCTTATAATGTGACTCAGTTTCAGTACACTGAGCTGTCATCTCTGTGACTACTATTATTATGCTTCAATCTGTTTCAACAATTGGTCATGAACAATGATTTTATTTGTAATTGGTGTTTACAAGACTAAAACTAAAAGTGAAACTAAAATGAATAAGACGAAAACTAAAACTTTGGTGTTTTAGTCGACGAAAACTAAAACTAAAATTGGGCCTAAAACTAAAACTAGACTAAAACTAAAATTATTACAGAAAAAACGAAATAAAAACTGAAACTAAAATAGGACCTGGGACTAAAACAACACTACACACCATGTACACCCACAACAACTCACCATTCCACCCACAACAACACACCATTTACACCCACAATAACTCACCATTCCATCCACAACAACACACCATTTACACTCACAAGTTCACCCACAACAACACGCCATGTACACCCACAACAACTCACCATTCCACCCACAACCAACACACCATTTACACTCACAATGTCACCCACAACAACACACCATGTACATCCACAACAACTCACCATGTACACCCACAATACACCGGTCCGTCCACCATCAACACACCATGTACACACACAACAACACACCATGTACATCCACAACAACACACCGTTCCGCCCACCATCAACACACCATGTACACCCACATCAACACACCATGTACATCCACAACAACACACCGTTCCACCCACCATCAACACACCATGCACATCGACCAACTCACCATTATCTGCTAAGAACTGTAAACATGGTGCACACGGGGGACGGGTTGACCTGCAGGAGAATGCCAGTTTGTGCCGTGGAATGTCTTCTTACCAAGAGAAGTTAACTCACTCCCCTACTCTCTCTCTCTCTCTCTCTCTCTCTCTCTCTCTCTCTCTCAAAGGCACACATTATTTTCTCCATGCCTCCCTTGTACTGTATAAGTATAGTGTTATTGTATCCTAGTAGACAATTCTCACACCAGTATATATATATATACATATACGTATGTGTGTATGTCAGTATATATATGTAAAAGCTAAATGACATTGCCCAAGTACACACACACCACCAACCTATATTTGCGCTGGTTAAGAGTGTGAAGTTACAAGTACATTATCCAGATATTTTTACATATATCTGCTGTGCCCACACTGCCCCACACGCGTATTATATGTTGTAATCACACCGTCTCAGCCCACACTAACATGATTTCTCGACTTGGGAACTGGATGCAGTACCCAGGACTAGTCTTAAGAGGTAGCGAGATAAAAGTTAAACAAAAAAAAAAATAATAATAATAAAAAAACATCGGGGGAGGGGGTCAGTCTGGTGGAACAGCGGGGAAAATAAGCGAAAAAGTATCCGATGGAATTCGTATAGCCTTGTATCTTGGAATTTGTATTGAGTGCCTCGGAGTGAGTTTGTGTGTGTGTGTGTGTGTGTGTGTGTATCCATGCGCAAGTGTGTGGGGGCTCGCGCGCATGTTTTTGTGTGTGCGAGCGTGTCAAGATGTGGATAGCAAGTAGTAGCCTACACAAAAAAAAAACGTTGGTTGAGTGGCCGGAACATACTAAGGAACTATTGCGTTAGCAAATAAATTAAAATGGAAACAAGTGTAAAATAAAATAGACGCCTGTCTTTACCCTCGTAATTGATATCAGTAAAAAATAAAGGAAGTGGAAAGGGGGAGGGGTTCAATTAACATATAAAAATGTAAACATCACAAATTACAATGTATTCTTATTAAAAAAAAATGGCGCTTATGATGTATTCGAGAAATGTGATAAATCTACGCGACTTTTTTAATGGGGGAAGGGCATTATTAGTTGTGTCTAATTAGTTTCGTGTCATATGTTCCTGATATGTGTTCCACTGAAAAATACAGTAAAGTTTGGTATCTATCTCTTCAGCTAGAAGAGGTCTTCATTTGTGCAATATCGATTTAAATAGGTTAAGTTCGATTGGTAGCAACACTAGCAACAGATAACTAATGAGGCAGCAACCGTTATCTAATGATGAATGTGTGGCAGAGTGTAATAAAAAGTGTGTCATAAAAGATTTCAACGACCATAAAATATGTAAAGGGTGTATTTACATTGGTGTACTGTCTACATATGTATCAAAATGTGTACGCGCTGCTTTTCGTATCATTGAGTTCCGTTAAAATCTTAAATGGATAAGACATATATTTTTGTGTGATTACAAATTAATAAAGTCGTTAAGGAAAACTTCTCCGCTGTTTAATATGTGTTTAGACCTATATTTAGAATTTATTGGTGTTATGTCTTATAATTTATTCTGTATTGATTCGCAACACGTTATGTTACATAACTTTACTTAAGTTTTATATAAATATAACATACAATGACTCCCAATGTTTACGATTGCTTTAGTACTGAAAATTTTAATGAAGCTTTCTATGTTTCTTCTACCTTGCTGGGTAAAAAAAAAATGTTGGTAGATTTATATTTCATAACAAGTTAGATTAGATGGGCATAGAAGAGAGAATCAAAAAAAAAAGGCAATGTAATCTGAATGCGATCACTTAGCTAACACGGAATGAATCACTCACCTATATTCAATCCAGAGATGGAGGCAATTTCATGTTCCCAATTCAACCAATTACAGCCTGTGTTAACACTTAAAGGTGGGCTATGCTCATCAGTTGAACAATCCATCCCAAAAGTCATTTCAAAATGTAAACAGAATATCAACAGCGATTAATCACCAAAAGCATTCACGGAAAATTCACTCGTTCACAACTTTGCGTTTTACAGTCAGCCATTTTGACTGGAGCCAAAAAACTTTTTTTTCTTCCCCCCAACATGAAAATCGGGAGGTGTGAGTTAGGCTGGTAGAACAGCCTTTGGATGGAACATTGTGATACACCTCTCGGGTTGTTTTTTTTTCTTATACGCACGCTTCTGAGTTAAAAATAGCCGGCAATACCAGCACTCCAAACAACATGCATGAAGATAATGCTATGATCAGCGCTAGTACACGAAGTTTCCTATTCACAATAACATAATATTTCTGTTTACGGTATTTAAATGGTAATTGATCAGATTTTTTTTGTACATGAAACATCCCATGTTCATTTATGTTATACTATAAACCTTTAAACTGCTCACCAATTACGTCTATCGATAACAATGTTGCTCAAGATGAGTTCTGAGCATGGGCGTATTCATGGGGGGGGGGGCAAGGGGGACATTTGCCCCCCCCCCGTTTTTTAAAAAAATGTCATAAAGTTGTTATTTGCCCCCCCCCCCTGGAAAAAATTTTGCCCCCCTGGAAAAATTCCTAGCAACGCCCATGGTTCTGAGTATAAGATACTGTATATATGTAAAAAGCTAAATGACATTGCCCAAGTTTGAGTTCGGTTGAAGCCCCGGGCGCCAAAGAAACGTTTGGGCCCCGTAATTAAAAAAAAAAAAGACTGTGAAAAATGATATGGGAGTAAATTTGGTCTTTTGCGATTCCCCTACTTTTAAATCAGCCTATGCCCATGCCTATTCTCAAATGAAGTGGGGGGGGGGGGGTAGGTGGGTTCGAGCTTGTAAAGAATGGGGACCGCTGTAAACCTAAGAATTCTCTTACACGGAGACTATAAAAACTATTTGGGGCTTAAGAAGTAGAACGCACTTGCCTGGCTAGTGCCGTCCATTGTTACCCCCCCCCTGACAATCTCCTCCAACTGGTGCTGCTCTGATCTCTGCCATCATTAGCTAAGCAGGCCTAATTTTACAGCCCATGATCGATTGATTGGCTAACAAAATTGTAACCTCGATATTGTTCTGGTTGCACTCCCTGGCACCTGTTATAGCAAATGTGTCCGGGGCCCCAGCCGACCTCAGGCGACCTCAATTCCGTTCCTGTATAAGTGCATAAAAAATTGTCTTCAACTGTAAAAGAAAACAAAAAGTCGTACATCGCACGGTGTTTGATTTCTCAATGATGTACAAGTTTTAAGACACTTTGTGTGTGTGTTGTGCGCGCACACTCACTCGTGCGTATAATGACATCACATAAACCTAATAAGTTTTTCTGTACTAAATGACGCATACGAAGCACACGGGGTTGAGCTAAGGTCTGTCTCGGCCCCCGGGGCGCAGAATAACACATTTGGCCCTTAGAATAATGGTAGACATTAAAATGGTGTATAAAGTTGAGCTTTGGGGATTCCTTTTACAAGTCTGGGCCCCGAGCTCGAGTCATGTGCACCCACCGTTAAATCCGCCGCTAAAAGTACAATAACAAAAGTATCTTCTCATGGACGAGTTTCCGTAATAAACCGTAAGACTAGTTTTAGTGGTAATTCCCCTTTTATTTTAATCACCGCTTCAGTTAAAGGGAAATAATAATTGTTGTCAAATGCATTACTGAAAGAATAAATAGAAAAGAAAAATTGTTTGTAAATTCCATTTGTTAACTTTGCTTGCATTAGTGTGTTTCTGTTTGCAAATCTTTAACAACCCTGATCCAATAAAATGAAACTGAAAAAGCGTTGACTGTTTTCAATGGGCGCCAGTGACAGAAAACGACTGAGAAGAATTAAAGTCCAGCGTGACGACAATTAAAAACTCAATGCCAATATTGCTACACAGTTTTGTTGGCACATCTACACTCGTGGGCTTATGTTTCCGTATTTAGCCGCAGAGAGAAACTTAACGGACCTGACATGATTTAGCATAACTGACCAGTGCAGTCTTACAACATCATCAGCAGACTTCTCTCCCCTCTCCCCCCCTCTCTTTTAAGCTTACATCAGTATAACGTAGTACAGTGGATTCCGCTTAATTGGGACACCGCTTAGTTGGGACAGCCGCTCATTTGGGACAAATCTCAAAGAAACCATAACCAAGAAGCCAATGGTAAATTCGTATGTTTAATTGGGACAGCCGCTTAATTGGGACAAAAAAGCCTCGGTCCCGATGTGTCCCAATTAAGCGGAATTGACTGTATTTCACAAAGCAAAGCCATTTATTGCAATGTGTAAAAAATAAAATTATAGAATTCAAAGCTATATTTTTTTAACGCTAGATGTCGCTTCAAAACAGTGGTGTTTCCCACACATTTAGTAATTTCCCCCCCCCCTCCCGTGTTATATGAAGTCACGTGAGACGGATGGCCAAGTTGTGTAGGTACTAAACTGTCGACCTGAGAGACCTGAGCTCATAATCCATGGTGCGAACCATGGATTTTTTTCCTGGTGAAATGTGGTGCGAAAGTCGTCCCACACAAGTCCACCCAGCTTTAAATGGGGGCAGTAAAAGGTGCTTAAGCGTTGTGCTACCCACACAATCCCTTCATTTTGCCGAGTTTATAGAAACAGATGAATTCTACACTTCATCTGCCGTAGGGCACTTTAGGCCTAAGCAGTGCTCGATTTAAGAAAAAAAACCAGTGCTGGGGGATCAAACAAAAATTCTGCACAGCCGGGGATAAATGACTATGGTTTCATCCCCGGCTGGGATATATTAGCTAAAGCAGAGCCGGAGATGACAGGTCAGAGTGCCGGGGATATCCCCGGCGGTAAATCGAGTCCTGGGCCTAAGAAAACTTTACTTTTTTTTAATTATGCATTGTTAATGTTGAATGCTAAAAATAAATAATAGAGTCACGCATGGGCGTATTCATGGGGGGGGGGGCAATTTGCCCCCCCCCCCACATTTTGAAAAAATGTCATATAAGAGGGGGGCATTTGCTCCCCCCCCCCCTTAAATTTAAAAAAAAAATGTCATAAAGTTGTTATTTGCCCCCCCTGGAAAATTTTTGCCCCCCCCCCGGAAAAATTCCTAGCGACGCCCATGGAGTCACGTATAAGGTCGATGATAACCATTGATGCAGATGTAGCTGTGTTAACTTTTATTTTTAGTAGCCAGGACAAATTGTAAGCCAAAACTAAAATACAAAGTAAAAAAAATAGTTACAAACGCTATTTTGATCGCATTACAATGTGTCTCCGTTTCTATTTTTTTAAAATGAATTTTGCCCACAAAATTTATCATCTTTCGCTTTTTATAATACGGGAAAGCTTTGGATCAAGATTACAAGAAGATATAAATTAGATTTAAAGAGGAAGGGTGGATAGAGCTTTGTGCACACCGTGACATAGCCAGGCCCGTAGCCAGGTCAGAGTAAGCAGGGAGGCACCAAAACCCTTTTTCTTTATTTTTTCCTCTTTTTCTTCTTTTTTAAGCGGAGGGGGGGGGTACGCCCACCCACCCCCAGTGCCCCCCCTTGACTACGGGCTGGACAGAGCTATGGGCTGAGAGAGTTTTGGTCAGAGAACATTTGAGAGTAAGAAAGCGTTGGACTGAGATATTTGTCAAGTTTCTAAAAGACTAATAAAACTAGCCAGCAAATGTAATGTATTTTAATGATTTTTAAACAATACCCTTGAACCTTGCAGGACGCTCTTATAAGCACCATTAAAGCCGTTACTGCACTCAGATGCCCGGGATAAAAAAATAAGCATTGTTAAATTAATATTTCTAGCATATGCTGATAAAGTCTCACTGTCTGGGTTTCCTCACATACACACACAAATTTAAGGAAAACCTTACTTACAAAATGTTAAAATCGGAGGGGAAGAAAAGCGATTGTAAAGATTTTGTTTCCTTCACATTTCAAATAGAAGTTTTTATATTGCATATCCGGTTAAAATAAAATGTGTACAACTGTTGACAACGCCTTCAGTCGCTAAGGAAAGAACATATCTGACATAAAAATGAAGATAATTTTATCTCTCTTGAAATAAAGTATTAAATACTGAATAATATGGCCTCCATAAATTTTCGAGATTTCGAACTTTAGCTTTCTCTACTTAAATTTTAAATGGCTCAGCAACGTTTTACTCAAAATTTAGCTTCGGTTTTTAGTGAACGAAAGAGATCTTGAATCTTTATTTGATCTGAGGCGGAGTTAAAGTAATATATAAAGTCCCAAATAAGTCTCAGTCTTCAGCTACATATTTATAAGTAAAGTAGCCAGACATGCAAACATCAAGCCAAAGGCTTGTAATTCGAAAATACACTAATCCACCAGTGTCAACACTTACATTGGTTGCCAGTGAAACTCAAAGCATTGACACACATCATACAATTTCTAAAATTTCTACTGAAAAAGAAAAAAAGGTAATGTTAATATGTGTTGAAAAAATAAGTCAATATCGTTTAGGTTTTGTTTTGTTTTTTATTTTTTTTGTAAATGTTTATCTTATCTTAACAACAAAAATTTTTTAAGTTTTAAACATTGATTTAAGAAATGACCAATCTTTTTTTAAATAATTCATCAAACCACTTTAGTGGCCTGGGATTTAACCATATGTCTATATACATATGTTAGAACATGTCTCACATATGATTTTGTACAAAGGGAAATCATTCAGCTCATAAAATTGGGAATGCAGGCTCATTCAGGCCTCAGTTACAGTTTCCGCAGGTTAATTTTAATATACAATAAGTTAACCTTTTCAGTTTTCCTACATTTCTGCATTACTTATTTTAAATTACCTTGTACTAAAATTAGTTTATATGTAAAAATTATCTGTTTTGAAATTCTAAAGAATATAGTGGATATTTGTTTTTTAATCATGCAGCTTTTGACATTTTCTTGACATATCTAATGTTTGGATCTCTTTCCAGTCTGTTCATTTTGCGACTGATTATGAAGAAGTTGATGATGATGCAACAACATGGCACTCACAGCATTCCAGTAGTAATGAAGACACATTGATACCTTCCGAACATCATTACAGTGAAGATACATTTGTTTCTCTGTCTCTGAATGAAGAAACTGCTACAGGTATAATAGTTCATTTTGAAATGAATAAAGAGGCCAGTTTGTTTGTTTGTACACAAAAATTAAATATCAGGAAGCAGAAATGTCTTTTTTTTTTGTCTCTTGCTCAGTTGTGGACCGAGTGGTGTAGATACTCGACTGTTATAGAAACAGATGAATTCTACTCTTCATCTGCCCCAATGGCCCGCTAGGGCTATGGGAACTTACTTGCTCAGTTATTGTTTGTTTGTTTCTTTTAGTTTTCTTTATTTTTTTGCTTTTTTGACATTAACTGTATCCAAACTTGAAAGTCATGATGCGGACATGATACAACTGTTGATATTTGACATGATACAACTGTTGATATTTGACATGATACAACTGTTGATATTTCACACGATCTAACTGTTGATATTATTAACTATACACCATGTTGTGCCCTAATAGGATTATGACATGACAGTTAGGTACTTTTTTTGTTGTAAAAGTTTGTATAACTTTTGTATTAATAATAAAACAATCTAATTATTAATTCAGAAGCTACAAGTGGGGATGTGGCATCTGCCCTTCATACAGATCCAAGCTACGGCTCCAGTACGTTTATTCCTTTAGATTCCAGCAGTGAATCTAAAACAGAGAGTGACTCATCTGTCTCCAACACCAACAGTTTTGCTTCTTCCAGCGTATTTTCCTATAGCAGTTCCAGCACAAGTCAAGACACTCAACTGAAAGATGGGAAAACCAGAACTGAAATAGTGAAAAGGCTGGTGAAAATTTTGAATAAAATTATTGTTAGTCCCCTGATCCCTATAGAACTTTTAGATCTAAAGTGTTATGTTCGAAAAATTACTCTGTCGGAAAGTTGAAAAGAAGAGATTTAGAAAAAGAAAAACATTAAACAGTAAATAAAAATTGTGAGAGAGCATAACATTAAGAAAAAAATGCATTGCATTATAATTTTTGAATAAATAGTTTTGTTAGAAATTTTGATTAAATAAATGATACATGTATTTACTTTTTTTTTTATGGTAATGAATAATTTAATTTTTTAACATCCTGGACATTTGACTTAACAGATCTTTTATTGGAAATGTTGAATGAGACACAATAGGTACAAACTTCTGTACTGTAGACTTTCCATTTTTTTTTTTTTTTTTGCATGCTTTTTTATTTTAAACATTGCCAAATTTAAAAACAGAACAGTTTTGAAACTATTTTTTTTAATAAATGATTTTTTTACTTTTTCTCTTTCAGCATTGAGGACTTGGAAGAAAGTGAATACTATAGCAGGACTGATCTCCCTTCCTTTGATGATGTAAAATATTACTGTCACATTTATCTATGAATATTGTTTAAACTCCATAAGTATAAATTACATCCTGTCTCACTAATTTAAGTCTTTGCATAAACTTTTATCAAGGAAACTTTTTGAAAAATTAAATTTGATATTTTTTTACTAATTCCAAGGGGGCGGATTTAGAACATTTGACTGTCAAACTGGGGTCTTTGTTCAATGTTTGGTGAGAATGTCAAACTTTCATGAAAGTTCCTTAGTCCTAGCTTTAAATGGGGAATTGACATTAGTTGAGGAATTAAAAGGGGTTGGGCCTTGTGCTAAATACACAATCCCTTGCATCTACTGTTTTGATTCATTTATATTTTCGTCTTTACTATTTATCATTATGGGACTGCTTAGTTTGTAGTTTATTGTTGCTTTTTTTTTTGGGGTGTGCTAATGATAGTTATGAATATGTTTTAATATTTTCATGTCAGTCTCTGACATTAGGCAGTGATTTGGAAGATTCAGATGTTTTACAGAAAAAGTTTATAGAATCTGCCATTCAGCAACTCAAAGTCTTGAAAATGTCAGTAAGCCTTGAATGCGAAGACAAAGCCTACACGGAGGGCAGATCTGATAATGCAGCATTAGGTAATCACATACATATTTGTCTATAAATATTATAGCTAGCTATTGGTACACATCTTCTCGTTATTATAATTAGTGGATTGTTATTGACCTGTGTGTGAGAGCATTTTGAGGTCACAGTTTACAAAAATATACAAATTCTGCAAACCAATAAATATTAAGTGACATGTATACAACCTTCCCTCACCACTTCATTCTTCCACACTTTTTCACAGCTTCACTCTAGCACTGTTTTTTTTTGCTCTTTAACATATAAATAATTTTTCCATTTTATAGATTAAAGTGGATTCTTTTAAAGTCTCTAATGTCTTTTCTTCTCTTATTTAGTTAAATATATGAATGAAGCGCAATGGGGATTTTACAATGCTATTTAGGTCCAGAAAATCTAATAATGTTAACAGTGTTGAGAATGCCATAAACATGTTCCTAAGTACAAGAATATTCCATAATGTAAATGAAGAATCCTACTTTGCAGAAAATCACCCTTTGCAAACCAAACCAATTAATCGTGAAAAACTAGGGAAGACATTAAAGCCCAACACTATAATCATCTATAACCTTTTCAAAATGTAAATGGGTGATAATTATGTAATTTATAAATTTCTGCAATCCTTAATAAATGCTAGTAATGACAGAGCTTTTGCAAATAACTTAGAAACAAAAAAAACATTGTCAGTTTAAACCTTACTAGTTTATCAAACCGCTAGGTATTAAACAGCTGTTAAAAAAAAAAAGAAAAGAAATATTCTACAAATGTACGCTTGTATTTTCTTACTCTTGTCAAGAAAAGGACTGTTTAGTTTTTTTTCAAACATTTCCCCCATCAATTTTTTATTTTTATATTAATCATGTTGCTGAGCCATTTATCTAAACTCATAATGATCATGGAGGATGTAACCCTTAACCTCCATAAAAAAAAAATCTTCACTGGCAGATTTGCGGCATAGTGAGGACCAATGGAACGCTAATTTGTTAGCACTGCTTCACTTTGGTTGTTTAGGTACTTGGAGTTACAGGTTGTTAGATTCCATTGCTCAGACAGACATACTCTGTCACAAAGCAATTTAATTACTCTTTACACTATCAGAGATAATGTGTGATATTTTTGTTATCCATTTCAGGTTTGGATGCTAAAACGCGTAGTCAGTTTTGCAAAGACATGGTTCAATTGTGCATCAAATTCCAGAAAAGTATTTCTTTCTTATTACAATATTTTTGCTCTTTTTACAATATAATTTTAAAATGCTATGGTTTTTATTATTATTTATTGGCTTTTTGTTGAAAATTATTTTAAATTTTTGCTTAAATTTTCTATTAGATCAACTTAATCTCCCCCAATCTGGAGAAAATCTGAATAGAATACATACAAAGACTTCACATTTGAAACTAGAGCATTATGGGCTTAGCTCCACTTTTTTAGACAAGTTAAAACTTGCAAATCTTCAGACTCATTTGGAAAAGGTACTTCAGTTTAATAAATGTATTTATCGCTTTACTTTTTCTGACCGTTTTCTTAACTCTTATATTTATTTATTAATTTGGGAAAAATTTTGTAATCGATTTTTGAGGCCCTTCCTAGAGATAGTTTTTCTTAAAATTTTGCATAAATTAATAATTTATTTTTTAGTGAATGAGAGTAAAAAAAAAAAAATTCTCATTAATAAGGGATGTAACCGTGTCCATTATTACGAATGGCACTAACAAATGGGTTACGTCCTTTGCATCAATGATACTACATTTCAGATCGAGATCTATGCTAGCTGACACGCGTGTCTTGTTTATTGCATCAATAATACTACATTTCAGATCGAGATCTATGCTAGCTGACACGCGTGTCTTGTTTATTTATCATGTCTTGTTTATTTTATTAATAGTAGTTACAAGTAACTACATTTTTCTATTTAAATTTAGCTTGTGTTAACCTTTAAAAAAAATTAAAATCTGCATGAATCAAAAGGGACATTTAAGTGGTTGGTTTTGGGATATGCATTCACCAAATGAAAGGAAAAAAATTTCCTCAAGTCCGTGAGGGGGAAATGATATAGTCTCGAAAGGTTTCTAAAAGCCACAACTCTGTCGTTAATAGCAAACCTCTTTAGAGATAATCAAAGTTGTCCGTTAGCTTAGCACCATTTCATATTCCACTCTGAATTAAGGCATAAATACTGTAGACAGTTTGAAACATTCCTGTTTGTAAAGTTGGGTAAAATTTCATCACTCAACTCTCTTGTAACAAAACATTTTAAATTATTTTAAAAATTGAAATAAAGAAGAAGAAAAAATTAAATGCCATGAATGTTCTAATTCTGAGCTGAAATATTTTGCTACAATTGTCTGTTTTATTTATTTTTTTTTTTTTTACAGAAAATGCAAGATATTGACAGAGATATTGAAAAGTCAGAGATGTACATGTAAGGCTTCGCTGAGTGTCATCAATATTTGTACAATCAAACTTTGATTATTTCTGGGGACTAGATCATAGAGTAATTAATGAAAATCGTTAAAGTGGGTCAATGAAAACAGTTAAACTGGGCCATCTTGAGCTGCAAATAATGGGGATAAGTGAAATAACATAAAATTGACGTTTAGGCTATATATAATGAAATTTTTTTAGCAGTAAACATATTTTTTTTAATTCTATATGCTAATAACTTTTTCTTTCAAAATAATTTTTTTTTAATCATTCACAAATTTTCCATGCCTAGCGGGAATGCTTTAAAGTTGTGATTATAATAAACTAATCAAAAATCAGTTTGAATTCTCTGATATTAGAAAAAAAAAATAATAATTTTAACTTTTCAACTTCTTAGCAACCAAAGAATTCTCTGTTACACATATTGTTGAAGCATTCCTACAGTTATGTAGTATTTTTTTCAAGTGACTCATTCCCCAAGTATTTTTTAAGAAACTTATTCTTCCCTAGTGAAGATCACCAAGACATAGAAGATGATATTGAGAGAGATCATTTCATCTCACGCGCCACCTCGCTTTTGAAGAAACAGAACATGGAAGAAAGAATCCAAGAACATAAAATGAAAATGGTAAAACGAAATGTTTGTTTTTAACTTTTCTTAATTATTAATTTATTTCGTGGGAGGATGGGAGGCTTACCTTTCTCTTTCTTAAGGTCGTTAGCAAGAGATTACAACATGATTCAAGTCTTCGTTAATTGTCTATGCATCAAATTGTTTGAAAGAGTAGGCAAATTAAATTTTGAGAATTGACAATGATTTCATGCTAGTTTGATGTCATATCCCAAGTTATCTCTCCTTGATTTGTTATTGTATTTTTCCCCTTTGGTGTGTTAGTGTGTGAGTGACCAGTGTGTTTGACTTGTCACCAATCTGTGTTTATTAGGGTTTAAGAATTAAGTCAGGTTTAACATGTTTTTTTATAAAGTAGCAGAGCTGCTTACTTTTCACACAAATAAAAGGATGTTTCTTTTTCAAATTTTGCAGCAGCCAGAGTTATGGTTCGCAGACTTAGTCAGAGGCTTGCCTCGCCCCGATGAAGAAACGCAAAATATTTTGGACAAGTATAGACAGCAAGTTGAAGACAGAATAAAGATTACTGAAAGTTAATATTTTTCTTGGCTTGACAATCATTTGATGTTATCTTTTTTTTCATTCGTCTCTGTAGAAATCTAATCTAAATGTTATCTTTTTTTTCATTCGTCTCTGTAGAAATCTAACCTAAATGTTATCGTTTTTTTTTGTTGAGCTGGCCTTTAAGATTTAAAAAAAAATGAAATGCTCAAGCTTTCAGTATATATGATCAATTCTTATAACCACGCAGAGCAAGTATAAGATAAAAAAATATTTCTGACATTCACTCTAGATTAGGATCTCTTATAGATAATTTAATATTTTAAGAACTTTATCCAAAAAACCTGACAGTCCCTGTCCCTGGCGTGAGCAAAGATCCACAAAATGTTTTTGAATGCCAAGTTATGTTCATACGAGGTTTAATAAACCACTATTTAAGATTGGTTGTTCCCATTTTAAGTATTACGAAACAGAAAAGTAATTAACAAAAAAAAGCTAATGCGTTCAAAGTCCAGTTTTTAAATTTTTATATCAATTTTATTTGAATCATTAAAAAAAAAAAATTCACATTCTGGACATATTAACGTATACAATTTAAAGAACAATTAATCAATCAATGTTTAAAATAATTTTTTGCTAAATAAATTTGTTTTAAAAACATTATGTACAGCTGAAGAAAAAAAAAATAATTATGCATAACAACAGACCTATCCCTAAAATTATTCAACAACAGAACCTATAACACATACAATATTTACAAAAATAAACTCAGATTTTCCACACATAGAAAACATGTAAAATGAAGTAAATAATTAAGAAAATATTTTTTTTTCCTGTTATGAACATAAAAGAGTCTACGGAAAGATGAAAACACTGAAGAAAAAACAAAACAATAAAGTTCACAAGGTGACAATTGACATTTAACATTACCGGCGTAAAACATTTTTTTTTGGCTCTGTAAAACAATTATTTGATTCAATTGATGATTCAAATCAAAGTTTTTTTTGCAATGAATATTTTACTAAGTAAAAAAAAAAATCTCTATAATGACTTGATTTGTTAAATTAACCCTCCCCCCTCCTCTTCAAGTGATGGAATCACTGGTTGCATGTTAACTCGAGAGTTTAAAAAAAATATGTCACAAAAAACAAAAGGAGAAAATTATAACAGTAAAAAAAAAAAATAAAGGTGATCAAATGAGAGAGGTGAACATTTTGAGCAGACGTTAATGATAAAAGGAAAAAAAAAAATTAAAAAAAAAAAAGGTGGTTTATTTATCTGGCGTTAATTATTACAGCCTTTAAACCACCTGTCCCCCGTCCCCCCCAGGCTTTTCGACATTTCATTTTAAACGAATACAGATGTTTGTAAAAGAAACAAAAGCATTCGGGGAAGCTTTTGTAAATGAAAAAGAATTTCTCTTTTTCTCTTTTTTTTTTAAATGGTCCCAGACCATAATGCTGGTGAGTAGTTAAAAATGTAATCTGTGGTCATCAAGACAAGCATCACACATAAACACTGGCAGCGTTGGACGTGCAATGATAAAAAGATAAAAAACTGAGCTTACAAAAAAAATAAAATCATGTTATTTTTTTCATATAACGTACATCTGATTTGTATAAAAAAATGTGTGTTCAGAACTTCTATTTTGTTTCATTCAGTAATACAAAAAAAAAAAGCATGTATGAGATTAGAACAATTATTAGAAACAGTAACCCTAACATGTATGTTAGAAGTACAAGTTACTTATAAAAAAATCGCCAAAAATTAAAATGGAATTAAAAAGAAACATCGCAGCCATTCTGAAAGTAAAAAGAGTATACTCAAATTTGTTAATTAAAAACACTGATAGAGATGAAATATTTGAGATAAAAAAAACCATGCCGTCTCAAAGTTTTTCAGTTTTTTAAATTGGTTAATTATTGGTTTTTCATTATTCCGATTATACTTTTATTCCATTCATTGTATAAAAAAGAACACCTATTTATCTAAGATTTAATTACAAAAATAATAACTACAATAACTGATTAAAAATAAACTGCTAATATATTTTAAATTTATAAATGTTTACAAATCAACACCGATTTCCATTTGATTAAATCAGTGAACATAATGTCCCCCGCATGAAGTGAAATATACAATACAAAGTATCATAAAGTTACTCATCAGTTCACACAGAAAAGGGACAAAAAAAATATATAAAAATTTGAAATAATTTCTTTTAAAACGTAGAAATAACACCATCACTGTTGTTAATTCTCTATGACAAGTTTGTTAGCAGAAGTATATTCATTTTTTATTACAGTAAAAGAAAAAAATCAATGTATATGAACATTTTATTGAATAATATTTCTTTTGAAAATAATTATGTTCATGCTGCTAAGTAGATTCTAAAACAAGTGATTGTCTAGACATCATCATCCAGAAAGTCTGCAAGCAGATTTATAAATAGAGCATCATTTTTTCTGATTCTCTCATATCTTGAGCATTTTGTAGTCACATGATTAAGAAATATTTTATTGGCGATAAAAAAATAAAATAGTAGACATTAAAAAAAACACAGACTTTCTAATCAGGCTGAGGAGAAGATGATTTCCTATAGTTAGAACCAAACTTGCTCATGTATTTGCGCACGTAATCCTTTGCTTTTGCTTTGACATTTTCATTCACCTCCAAATCTTCGACATGGCGACAATGTTTTAATTCCTTAGACATCACATGATGTGTCAACTGTGAAAAAAAAAATAAAAAATGGAGGATAATTGTCATAGAAACTGATAAAATATTTTGTCATGAACAGCTTCATCAGTAGAAAATATTTATTGATGGGAAGGACAGGGAGTTGTCATAGAAACTGATACTAGTTGATTTAGTCATGAACAGCTTCATCAGTTGAAAATATTTATTGATGGGAGGGACAGGAAGTTGCCATAGAAACTGATACTAGTTGATTTAGTCATGAAGAGCTTCATCAGTAGAAAATATTTATTGATCGGAGGGACAGGAAGTTGTCATAGAAACTGATACTAGTTGATTTAGTCCTGAACAGCTTCATAAGTTGAAAATATTTATTGATGGGAGGGACAGGAAGTTGCCATAGAAACTGATACTAGTTGATTTAGTCATGAAGAGCTTCATCAGTAGAAAATATTTATTGATCGGAGGGACAGGAAGTTGTCATAGAAACTGATACTAGTTGATTTAGTCCTGAACAGCTTCATAAGTTGAAAATATTTATTGATGGGAGGGACAAGAAGTCAAGTCATCAAAAGCAGCAAAACTTGGCTCACCTTTCTAGCTAAATGCTTGAAATCTTCCGTGGATGATATCCGACCAACTTTACAATCCTTCTTGCGGTAAGGATTCAAGTAAAGAATGATATGATCTGACATCTTGATGCGGAAGCTATCTTTGATTTTCCTGGCAACTTCACTGGAAGTGTCAGCAGCTGCCGTTGTGGTTTTCTTCTTGCTCTATTATTATACAGAAGTAGAATTCACAGTTTAACATAAAAAACATCATTTAGAGAAATAATTAATGAAAAATGTTTCATACTTTTATTACCAGTTAAATTTCTCAGTAAATTTTTCAAAAAAAAAAAGAAAAAAAATTATTGATGATAAAACATTTATTGGAAAAAAAGAGACTGCAAAGCACATGAGACATCTCGGTGTACAGTCTTTGGGTACTTGTACAACAGTAGTTCTCAAACTTTTACACTTTGCGACAACATTGTGGTTAAGCGACCCACCGTAAAAAAATAATTAGTTTTTGCGAATCCCTGATAAAGAAAAAACTATGATAAAAGAAAAAGAATAACAGCTTCATTAATTGTGTATGTAACTTTATATATTTCCACTTTTAACCTTTTAGCTTTGTAACAAGTAGAGAGATTAAGGTGTAATTGTGCAAGCATAGATTCTTGAACTTTTTATTTTATGTTTAAATTTTGTCGCGACCAACAGAAATTTGTCAGCAACCCATACTTTGAACTCCAAAGCTCAACAATTTAACACTCTCAATACTTTCAAATATGAAACACACATTTTTTATTCTCCAGTTAAAAAGTAAAAAAAAAAAAAAAGCTTTTTAAAAATAAAATAAAAAAATTAAAATTCAATAATAAGTATAAAAAAAATCCTTAGATCATGCACATATTTAAGGAAAAATTGAAGTTTTTTTTTGTATTTTTTGTCCTTTTTTACTGTATAGAGAAAAATACTTGCTTTTGTTTGTAACATAACACTAAAAATAATGCACTGCATTGCACAGTTACAGACTTGTAGGTACTTCCTTGTTTGTGTGACATCATAATCTCCATACTCCCCCCCCCAATAAACATTACTAAAAGTAATTAGCTATGTAATTCTATAAAATGTTTTTATTTTAGGCTTGAATCATCAAAAAAGTGCATAGTCAATGCACAGGCTTTTACATTTTTTTTTAAATGCTAACTAAAGGAGAACAGGTACGAATTCAAGTTTCAAGATTTGCTGGACACAAACCAAAAACCAACAGAAAGTGAAGTTAATTAAAAAAAAAGTGGGCAACATCATTAAACTAGTGTTTGGCACTGACCCTGATAATATCTTCTGGAGGTAATGCATCTAACTCCATGTCATTCAGTGAATCCTCATCATCTTCCCATGTAGGCATCTCCCACTGAGTTTGCCTGGTAAAAAATAAAATGCATCAAAATGTACATATTTTAACGAGCAAGACATTATTCAAAACAAAAAAAATACCACTTCCTGATCAAATACAAAGCAATATTTTTTTTTTAAAACATGATAAACAGTACTACATTAACTTACAAAATTTTAGCATAATTCAATAATTTTTTTTTTTAATAAAAAATAAATTTGAAAAGAAAAACCTGTTAAATATAAGTGTAAAAAAAAATGGCTGCTGGGAGAAAAGACACAACACATGGCCGATTAATGAATTAAGTCTTACAGCAAACAACAACTGAGGATATTATTTGAAAAATATATATATAAGAGATTCACTTTTTTTTTTTCAGCCAGTATTATCCGCAGTCAATGCCACATAAAGTTATAAAAAGAAAACGCTCAAATTATTTGAGGTTGGAAGAAAACAAAAAGTATTTATCAACCAATGGGTTAAAAAATATTATTTTGAATGCATGTGCAATTGGATGAGAACAAAAATTAGTTTTTCCTCTCCAATTTATAAAACAAATATTCATCTTCACTCTTTTGGTCTATAATGGCTGGGTTTGTTTTTTTGTTAAAGTAATTAGCTTTCAAGTTGAACAACAGCAATCAAGTTAAGAAATTATGATTTCATAGTTCAGCCCAACTTATTACATTTACAGAAGAAACAACTCCTTGTCAGACTTAATGCTGCTATTTTCTCACTAGTATATAAAGACTACCTACCTGGTGAAAGCGTGATAATAGTAGATTCTTCCTTCATTGTCTTTAGCAGTTTTCCAGTTGGGCGGCAACTTTGTGACAGGGACTGTAGGAGGAGATGGTGGTGGAGGGACCTCTTCTTCCATCTCCAGCTCTGAGAGAGCAGAGCTGGTCTTGGATGTGGCAGGCAGATGAGCTGCGGGTGCAAGTTGCACTTGAGCCTTCACGGATAAAAAAGAAAAAAAAAAAAATTCATTTGGATCATTTCATCACAAATTATAACCAATTAGCTTTCACTTCAGTTGAAAATTATCTACCGAATATCAAAAAGAAATTTCATACATAGATATATAAATATAAATTTTATATATAAAAATTAATACTATGTGGTATATATGTATGTGGCTATAATTTTTGTGGCCAATGGAAATCTGATAGAGCATTCACCAAACTTGATACGAGAGTCATTTATTACAATTAGAATTTGTTAGCAAATCTTTGGTTTTTTTTAATAATCAGGATTTAGCTACTTATTTGTAAAGAGACTGAATTGTGTCTTTTATTCCATTCATTTTAGAGAGAAGAGATGACTTGATGACATCTTACCTCCACATGATGGAATAAATTGGTAATGGGAAATAAAAGGAATTGAATATATGTTAATATTTTTTTTTAGATTAGTATGAATGTACGAATTTAAATACGATGTACTACTGTATCATTATATGAAAAATGTAAAATCTGGGTTTCTAAGACACTATTATAATTTATATATACATAAAATCTAGGAATTACAAACAATACACTTTTAAAATCTTTTACATATATACATGTATATAGCTTTTGTGTGAATCCAATCATTATATTTCACCTGTCATCATTTCTCTCAAAGTTTAAAAGAGTAAACCATTTTTACAGGGGTGCTGTGAAGTAACTAAGAGTTTCTTATGAAATTATGACAGCGCTCCCCAATAGGCTCTTTAGCATATCTAACAACTATTCTCCCTTGGGCCGATACCTGTGTGAAGAACAGGTCAATTTTCTAGAAAACGGGTCAATTTACTAAAGAAGACCAATTAAATTCAAAAAGCATTTCAACCAGTAACAGCCACTAAAGGCCGTTGAGAAACTATTTTAAAAATGTATGTAAATTATGACTTGTATTGTTGAGATTTAATATTTTGCCCTCATCTACAATATCAAGATTAAAACCTCTACACATCCAGACATAGCCTATCAAGCCAAAATCATTATATATAAAAAAAATAATAATAATTTTAAGCTATCCCAATTTCAGGATGAAGTAAACGAATGAGTGAGATATAAATTTATAAGTTTTCTTTATAATTAAAACCTAAAAATGCACAACACACATGTGAGCTGTGCATATACTCTAGGGATTACTTAAACAAAAATTCCTTTTCAATAATGTGAAAAGTTCAGAAATTCTGCCAAGACATTAAAAAAAAAACTTTGTAAACCAAAGGTCATTTATTTTTCAAATCTGCAAAACACATGACTATCACAAGACTATATATATAGCACTTGTCTGAAACTTTTTTAAAATAAAGTCAATATTTTCACCAAAAATGTGTCAATAATATAAAAAAAAATAAAATATACCTATTTTTATTATTTGAAATCTTAACATTTTAACTTATTTTGTATAATAACTTGCATTATTTAAAATGTGTTTATTTTAAACAAAAATAATTACACAATACAAAAAAGTTTCAAAGTTTTGCCAAACATTTTTTCAAAATCATGTTGTCTTATAATTGATCACATTCTATTTTTGGTAGAGGTTGGAGTAAAAATATTTTTAAAATTACAATTCTTTTTAAATTGTAAGGGCACAACAGGGGCTTGTACATCAGAGTACCATAAAGTAGAAGTTTATTATGGTATCAATGATACATCAGAGAACCATAAAGTAGAAATTTATTATGGTATCAATGATATTCAAATAATCATTATATGCTGTACAGAGTTAGGATTTTATAATGTAAGCAATATTATATTAAACTAGTGGAAAAGCCTGCTGAAGCTGGCTGAACGAATTCCGTCAGAAGGGATAACAAAGAAATATACGAAATACTGCAATAGAAAAGAACATGTGGCCTTTATTGCCATGAACAGAATATGACATGAACAGAAATAACAAAGAAATGTATGAAATACAACGCATACACCACACGATTTGAAAACTATCAGAGGGAGACACACGGGTTAGACGATTATGTATTTAAGGATGAGTATTAAATTAATTTTTTTTTAAATAGGTACTGAAGCCATAGAATTTATGTTATACAGAATGTGCATTCAATAAACAGTCATCTATTTTTTTTAAATCCGCCAATAAAATGTGTATGCCCTTCCCAGTGAACTATAATAAAAAACATTTAATTAAAAAATGATCCCTTTGCTCTATAAGTAAGAAAAAGCCATAATATGTTTTAAGATTCAAAAGTTCAAGGAATTTCATCCATTTAGAAAATGGCCAATTCATTGATGCCCAACTATTAAAAAAAAGTAGCTGCGGCCATAAAAAAAACACATTTATGTCCTTATCAGTGGCTCTAGGGCCTGACACAGGAAAATAAATAAACATTTAAGCACATTTCAGCTATGGTACAACTAAATAAGTATTTTGTATTTCCTGTAATAGGCCTGATTGGTTTTGAACAAAACGTGCATCACTAAATTATGGATTTTTTACTCTGCTCATGGTATATTCACTGACTAAAGCTGCTTTTTTTTGTTTTGGATATGAAATTTAAAAAAAAAAGAATAGATGGGATGACTAGATAATTTTAAGACATCCCATACATTGGTTTCTTTGATTTAAATCTTGATAAAGAGGTACACAGTGGTGAAAACAAAAACAGCAACATACCTGACTAGGTTGGTGGCTATCAAAAGGCAGAGCAGTGGAATAGCTAAGTACTGAATGCTGTATAAGATGACCGGTTAGTGGGTCGATGGCAGAATCTGGGACTTGTCCAGTAAGCGGATCCAAAGAATGAACATGAGGCTGCACTAAAGGCTGCCCGGTAAGAGGGTCAATAGGTTGCTGCCCTGCCAAAGAAATTATCTGATGAACAGCCTGGCCTGTGGTCAAGTCTACAGAAGGAAGGATAGGCTGGCCCGTGTGCGGGTCCATCTGATGAATAGGCTGTCCAGTTAGTGGGTCTATTGCTTGCCCAGTATGAGGGTCAATTTGATGGATGAAAGGCTGTCCCGTACTGGGATCTATAGGCAGCACAGGCTGCCCAGTGTTGGGGTCTATGTGCAAAACCGGATGCCCTGTAGTGGGGTCAATCACCTGCTGCCCAGTGCTGCCATGGAAATGCTGCCCAGTCTGTGGGTCAATCAGGGCTTCTGGTGGAATGGGCTGACCAGTTACTGGATCAATAAGGCCTTCCGGAGGAATCATACTAGGGTCCATTCCAGCGTATTCACCCTGTGGAAGATGATAGTTGTAAAAGTATGCTGGATCTTCCATGAGTCGCTGCTGATGCAGCATGTACGCTTCCTGCTGTCGCTGATACTCCTCTGCTGCTGCCTGAGCTGCCATTTCGTCTTCTGCCTTCACCTGAGCCTCAAATCGCTGCCTACGTTCCTCTTTGGACATTTTGGGCAGGTTTGATTTTCTGGAAATAATAATTATTAAAAAATGTTGTAGAAACTTGCAATACATGATGAAAACTTTTAAAAAATGTAAATATTTCAAGAATAATTTTAGAATATATTTGGCTTACTTTTCATCTTCTTCTGCAGACTTTTTGCGGACAAAAGCTCGTGGTCTACCTTTTTTCCATTTGGCAAATGGATCAGAGGCTTCTGGTTGTTTCTTGGACAGAACATCTGTAAGCAACATCAATCAACATTACAACATTGGATTTAAATCAAACTGAATGTCAAATGCCAATTTCAAATTTCTTTTATTATTTTTTTTTTTAAATCAGAACATAAAAAATGTTACAGATTTGTATGAATTCACAAATCCTCTTTACCAGCAAAATATAAAGCCCCCAATATGCAATATTTCAGAAAGGAATTCAAAATTATACCATTTTCAATTTTTAATAATCAGGCATTTCATGTAATTGCATTATTTGCTAACTGTTGACTAACATATCTTAGGTATTTATGAGATTTAAATGTGTTTTCAGTAAATAATTACATTTAATAAATGAGCACACAAATTTTATCTTAGGAAAGCAATAGTAATACAGTGAAATCTCGTTATTACGAACGTCAGTGTAACGAATTATTCAGTACAGCTAATTTTTTTTTGCCCCTTCCTCTTCGTTGATATACCATCTGTTAAAAAGTGTCGTTGTAACGAATTTCTTATTTTCAGTATTGCGAAAAAATAGCCCCTTTGCAAATATAAAATTCCTCCTTTGCCAAAAAAAAATTTTTTTTTTATTCGGTAAATTTCTAAATCACAAGTCAACTTGAGCTCAACAACATTCACATTTACTAGATACATGTACATGTATACAAAATTGCACCATCACTAAGAAAATTATATACATGTTAAAAATATTCTTTTTTTTTTTTTAAAGAACGTTTATCATAAGTCTTCCTTTCCCTATTTTGTGCACAGAATTGGGTGTACTTCATTTTATTTTACTTTCATTTTCCTCGAAATTTATTATCAGAAAATTTGAAAAAAAAAAAAAAATTGCAGAAAAATTAATGTAAAAATGAAATATGAACTAAAAGCTGATTTTTTTAAACGTAGAGTTAACTCTGCCAAAGGTAGAAAACATCAACAAGTGAATCATTGAAAAATAATAGCGAATAAATGTATGAATACACATAATACTGCAGGAGTCTCTCACCAAGCAGAGTTACACTGCCTAGACAAATGGTGTAAAGGAAAACCAATTTATTGTATATACCGGTTATTTCAAAGGTAAATAAAATAAATTGTATTTTAATTTATGTACTTCTAAGCATTGCTCATCGATAATTGAAATTCTGCTTCAAGAATGGGATGAAAGAAAAGTTAATGCTAATACAAATGAAAATTGAAAATTAAAAAAAAAAAAAGAATCAAGACCATGGGGTTTATGAATGCAGTTTTTTTTTCCCCTTGTAAAATTTGCAATGGTGGCCAGAAGCAGCTTTTAGAGCTAAATGAGTCGATTCATTGAGTTTCAAATCAATCATTTTTTTTTAACAATTATTTCAAAACATTTATTTTTACAAACCTTATCCAGTTTTACTATCATGTGGCTCTACTGTCTTTTTATTACTGTATAATAAAAAACGGAAAGCATCTCTTTTTACCCGTTATGTTGCCAATAATGGACCTAACATGTGAAGTCCCTGATATTTTTATCTCTTAAAGCCTAGAAACCACTAATGGGACAGTTTTGCAGTGCCCTTCTTTCATCCCCATCATAGCCTACAGTGTAGTGACCAAAGAAGCACCACGGTAGACATGGAGTGAACTTTGACCATGAACTGAAAGATTCCCTTGGTTCTCAACAAAGATCGAAGTTCTTTAGCGCATTATTGTACCTAAGGTCGTCTTCCAAATTTAACAACAAGTAACATTTGACTCACCTAATTCCCTTTCAGTTCTTTTTCTCTCCTCCACTCTCTCTTTTTTAGGTATTTTAAAAACTTCCTGTAGAAGAAAAAAAAAACAACCATTCACCAACTGCTAAAGGCAATGGTCTACACATGATAACTGTGCTAACATGTTCATTTGATTGTTGTAACAAATGTGGCTGACATTTCATTTCTTCAGATAACAATTTTTTATTTTTTTTTTACCTTAAGAGAGCTCCACTGGGATATACACTCGGCTGCTAATGAGGCCAGTGGGTCGCGATTCACCAGTTCACTGTCTGAATTGTCTGTATCACTGTTCACCCCAGACATGTCTCCAAGGTCAAAGATATCTTTCTGGCTAGTGGAGTCAGCCATGCCAACTTTATTGCCACCCGAAGACATCCCTTCGTTAGACAAGTCTAAAATAGATTATTTTTTGAAGTCTTGAAATAAAACATTTTTATTAATATGATCTTAATTAAGTTTGTGAATGAATGTAAAAGGCATATCACTTAAGTGTAAGGTCAGAAAGTTGCTAAGATGTATAAAAAAGTCAATTATCTTATAACTTATTAAGCAAATTTTAACATCTAACAACTTAACAAATGTCTATCAGCTAATAAGCATCTACTAGCTCAAGTAGAAAGTAATTAATTAATGAATTTTAATGAAATTTCTCTGAAGCTTAAAATGCTGAAGGAAATAGTTCAAAAATATTTTGAAGTTTCTAAAGGAAAAGGCAATACGTTATGAGTATCATAGTAGCACAAGAATGTTAAACCGTCAAAAAAAAACAACAGAAGTTTAATTAATACCATTATTTTCATCTGTATATTGGGTAGAGGATGTGATATTGTCATTCTCTTCCATGTCTTCCTCTGGAGGCTCTGGGGAGAAGGAAGTCTCAACATGCACCTCAGCAAAAGTGACTCGCCTCTTCTGCTTAGCCTCCTTTGAATCTTTCGCTGATGCCAGGATGGAAACCGGTGTCACTGTACTAACTGGCAAAGGGAGAGCCGGTGACGGAGAGCTGGGCGGGGTGGTGTCTGAAGATGATGTGGAGGGCTCCAGCTCAGGAGCAGGTACCACAGCCTCGTCTGCCGTCTGAGGCTCCTCTGAAGTGGCCACCGCTTCATTATCACCAGCAGTCACATCGACACTGACATCGACACTGACATGACCTCAACACTGTCAACAGCAGGAGGCAAGGAGGCAGACATAGGAGGGGGAGGTGGAGGAGGCTTCCTAGCTGCGGCTACTGCGGCCACCGCCCAGCGCTCCACAATGTCCAAGATTTTGCTCTCTTTTAGCACAGTCTTATTGGTTATAGGGAGACACTTCAGTACTGACAACATCTGATGAGAAACAAAATGTATTGAACTGAAATACAAATCCATGTGGTAGAAAATTTTAACAAATTTTCTACCACATCTTATTAATAAATTTACTCTTTTCTATTTGTTTCTTTAACGAAATATTTTAATGAACAAAAGTTTATATGTCCTGCAGAAAAAATGGATCGATACATTCCATTCAAAACTAAATGGGAATAACTAAATGATGCATAAAAAATATTTCACCAGATTAAAACAATGTTTCAGTCCAAATAAGAATCTCACCAATAATTTAAGCTCCTGCGTATCTTCAGAGTAATCCGCTGTACCAATATCAGCCATCCAGCTCCAAAACAAAGGGAGACCATGATAGTCCAAGAAAAGTCTAAGACAGGCGGCTTCTGTTGTGTTCTAGTAGGTCAGGGGAAAGAACAGAAATTAGAATAAATCGCTTCAAGTTTAATAAATATTGATTAAAATGATGAGCAATCGACCAGCTATACTTTCAAACATTTTTCTAACATTTACAAATGAAACTATGTGTTTGTGCCGATATATGTGGCCATTAGAAGTTATCCTGTCAGTGAAATATATCAAAGTATAATTAAGACGCATGCTACATAATTTTTTTTTTTTTTTGAGGTTTTTCCCTTGCTAAAAAGTAACTATTTTTAGACATTACATTGCGATATTTTTTTGATGCATCATATACATTAATGAGCAAAAACTTGGGGAAAAAATATAAAACTTGTAGTTAATATATTTTCTATTGAGTTATCAATCATTGTTGGATTGGATCCAGTTCACTACGAAGTAATATGGAATAATCTAAGTAAGGAGTATTTAAAGCAAGGGTTACTATTCTCCCCGGTGCAGACACCCATGTGAAGAGTTGGAAATTTTACAAGTAGATGCATAAATAACCAAACAAATAATTGGCTATTTTATTTTACACTAAGCATAAAAAAAATGTACACATGGACAAATGGTCTCACACACTTGAAATAAAAAAAAAATAAAAAATCTGACCTGCAAAATTTTCAAAATAGCCATTCTGTGTTGCACTTTCTCTGCCCTGACCATCAATCGGCAAAGTTCTAGAACATTGTTCTTATTCCTCATGCCATCCAAGAGAGATAATTTTTCAATGTCTTCTTCTAACTGTAGCAAGAACAAAAATATTCAGTGAAATAAAAAAATTTAACCCAGGAAAATCAAATAAGTTTAATGGAAATATCATTGAACGGTGTGTTTTGCAAACTTCATTTCCTTAGTCTTCTTTAAGAAATAACTAAGCATGGAGTGACAGATGTTATTTTAGAGCAATTTTTACAGCAATCAAAAACATATCAAGCTATCAAAAAAAAAATGGTATGTCATACCAGTTCATCTTTGAAAATTTCCCTCTTTTTCTTCTCCTTCTTCTTGTTATTCCTGGTTGGGGACTTAACTAAGCCAATGTATCCTCTACAATTTTCTGAACCACAGTAGCACTTTTGAGGTTCTCTGCAAAGAGGTAGAAAAATGTTAAAATATGAGTATCCATGTTCAGCTAAACAAAATAATATCTTAATATAAATCTAAAACCATGGATGATTGTTTGAATAAGTTTGTGAGGTTCTTCAGCATAGTAATCCACATTGTAGAATCAAAATCACCAAACTTGACATGCCACTTCCTTTAAACCATATATCAATGCATGTTGCTAATACATGTAATTTTTCTTATAAATTATTAGGATTAAGATATTTAGGCAATTTTAACTATGACTTAACATTATCTTAATTCATCAAGGTTGATAAGCTTTCTTTCCACTAAATAAAAGACGCATTTTTTGACTGTTTCCTTCAGCATTTTTAGCTTCATGTCACCAATAATATATAACATGCAACTGGCGGACAGGCTTAAATGATAAAACAAAATGTATACCCCCAAAAACAGAGAAAATTCTTTTCTATAACTTAAATAATGAATCTAACTCAAAACAGTTTTAAAAATGCCAAGTTGCAAAAAAATGTAAAAAAAAAATTTTTTTCACATCTTACCCATAATGTTCAAACTGGTAATCAAAAGTTAGCTCTTCCCCTTTTTTGACTGGCGTTCTGGTGAAGAATCCGACTCTCAATTCTCCATTGACTGTCCACTACAACAAATAAAAAAATATAAGCTGTAAAAGCAAGGAACAAAAAAGGTGGATTTATTTCAACTAATTTCATCTGCTAGTCAAAGCTAATGGCTCTACTGAAAAAAATGATAAATCTTTTTGACAAACATCTGGTGAAGAATCAGTATGCATACATTTTTTTTTTTATTTTGGTTATTTTAATTATTGTAAAGATATTTTTTTTCAAATTCCCTTTAATATTAACGTGTATTGAATGCTGACAACTAGAAAAAGTAATTGAAATAAAATATACAGCACAAGCAAAAGATGGCTGAAATAAAATATACAGCACATGCCAAAGATGGTTGGAAATAAAATATACAGCACGGACAAAGATGGCTGGAAATAAAATATACAGCAGAGGACAAAAAAGCTGGAAAAAATACATATGGCAGAGATAATTATTTTTATTTTACTTTTCTTTAGCTGCACAGAATTTATTGTAAAAGAATTTAAATTACTTTCTGAGAACAAATTTTAGAGCAAAGAAAAGATCCCAAATATTGTAATGATTCAGTACCTTCTGAGTTTCACAGTTTGGATTGCAGCTGTGGTTGATGAAGCGTGAAATGTTTCCCCGCAGTGTAGCATCCACAACCTCATCAGCATTCAGTGCCATGAAGTAATGGTGCTTCAGGCCCTCCTTAGAGTACTGCCTGGTGCGTCGCACAAACTCTTCATAGTCCAACAGTTCACCCACGTATTCCATGATGAAAGTGCCTCTGGAATTTATAAATTTTTTAATGTATTTACAGCATCAGATATATAAATAAAATAGCATGCATTTCAGAAAAGCAATACAGTCATTGACAGATTACCAGTTCCCAGTAATATAGCCCTTCGATTTTTGTGACATGCAACAAATACAAATATTAATTCAACATAATAGTCAATAACACTAATTAATTTCATTAATTCATATTCTATTTAGAACCTCTCCCACTACTTACTTTTCTTCCATATCCTGGTCTGCTCTCAGTCCCCAACCCTTGTCCCCTGCTGAGAAAGGTATTGTCCTGGCATAATCTTTTTTCTGAAATCGTCGATTGGTGCAGTATTCTCCGCACGGACATCTACTTCCACTAGCACATGCAAGTAAACAATGTACAAAAAATTAATGCATTGCGTGTTAAATATTCAATATCGCAGCAGCATTTCGGTCAGTTCCATATTGCTCAGTCTTTTTTTTTTTTTTTAAATATTAACCGCTTTCTCCTAACTTTATTTTTTTTTTAACTAATGGGAATGAGCAGCAAAGTTTTAAAAAATAACTCTTTTCATTGTATGTCACCTGGCTGAAAAAGTTCATTTTAATAAATAATCTTCATGTTGAATAGTCAATCTAGGGGCCTGGTTTATTTTCAGAATAATATTTAAACAGCAGAGCATAATAGATCACAAAAGTGGCTGCACATAAAGACCCCACCCAATAGACAAATATTCCTTGTGATTACCAATCTGAAAATGATTATTTTAAATACAGTTTTTGCACCTTGGCCTTTAAAATGATAACTTTAAAACTTTTAGCCCCATTGAGGCAGATGAAGTGTAGAATTCATGTTTATTTAGCCACAGCATTTTAAGGAGTCGAGTGGCCGGTACAATGCCCCCATTAGCTCCCCGACAAGTCAGGTACCCTTTTAAAGCTTGGTGGATTAGGAGGACTTTTAACCAACGTTCACCAGGACCTGGAAAATTTCCTTGAATCTCATCTAGGATCGAACCCGGAATTCTCAGGTCTACTATTAGTAACTTAAACATAAACATTTGTAACTGTAAGTTTTGCAAAATGGAGGGCATGGCTGCTTATAAATCTTAGCAAAATAATATTTCATAGAGGTAATAATGTAAATAAATGGTTAGTTTTACTTTTTTTTTTTTTCTCAAACTTTGGGAATTACATATTTTCAGTCTAGTAATCAAACATAGACTTAAAAATAGAACTAACAGAATAACAGGGGATTTTATCCAAAGTCAAACATATATGAAATTTTAACGGCTGCAGAGTAAGAATCAGGATATTTTACCACTCAATCATGAGCATCCGGTTGAGACAATCAGAGCCACAAGCTGTCATCCCCATGGCCCTGTCTTCTCTGGACGTGGTGCAGTCACATAGCATCCGTTTCATGCTTTTGGAGCACTTCCTGTATAAAAACAAATGCCTTTTCAGATTATTTTTCAGTTAGAACGAGTCTCCAAGTGCAAATTGGAAGAGAAAAATTTACCAGTGATTTACCAACGCTGCAGTGGGCCAAAGTGTAAAAATTTGACATATTTTGTAGAAAATAAAACGCTCTCTGCCAACTGTCAGAAAAACACTGGTAAACATTTAAGAAGACAATAACTTTGGGTGGTTACAAAAAGTAAAATAAAAAAAAATTTTTTAAAAATCGATGAGTAAAATACTGTAGATAAATAATAAACTAGGAACAACTGCAAAAAACTATTACATCGAAAAAAAAATATTTTCACCTTTCTGTCAGATGTATATTTTCATCAATGATCTCAAACTTTGGGAAATCTGGATGTTTCACTATGGTTTCAAAATCCTCTTCTTTCCCCTCATAGCTATCTTCTTCTGTTTTCATTTCTTCACCAGTCTAAAAAATGTCAATAAAATCAAAAGGTTAAGTTAGTTTGTTTTTGTTTGTTTTTTTTTTAATTAGTGTAAAAATAAAATGAAGTATGTAGTTCTCTATAATAGTGATGATAAAGATACAATTATAATTAATTCATCTTGCAGCTAAGCTAGATAATCAACAGTCAAATGATCCGAAAATTTAATCCTACATATCATAGGTTGCTATTTATTGAGTTTCAAGCAGCTCCTATTTAATTAGTATTTTTGTACTATTTCATTACCATTTTTTTTTTTACCAAATCTCATTCAAGTGTGCTTTACATATATCAGGCGAAAAAACCTGATTAAAAATGTGAATGTTTCAAATCGATACACTGGCAGCTTTGATTCTTACCTTGTCATCCACATTTTCCGAGTCCAGTTCTTGCTTAATCCTTTTCCGTGGTGGGGGAGGAGGCGGAGGGGTCTCGATCGATGGGATGCTGGCCAGCTCTTCTGCTGCTGCCCTGGACCTCGTCCTTCGCATCTCCACAGGTGAGGAATCAGGAGGAGGGCTCGCCAGCTTTGAGGAGGTATGAGGTAAGGGGGCCTGAGGATGTGTTGATGTATCTACAACTGCTTCCGCTTCACTGTTTCGTCTCCATCTGGATTTCACCTGCGGGAGGAGAATGAAGAATTTTAACTGAAGTACGCAATTAAAAGAGCAGTTAATGTAATGGGGGAAAAATAAAATTAAAAGAAAAATTAATAGAAAGACTTATTGTTTAATTCATTTTATTACTGTGTGAAATTTTCTTTCTTTATCGTACAGGGGTGGCCACATAGGGAGCAGCTCTATGGTTTCTTATTCAGTGAAAAGCACTTTGTGAAGCCACACTAGAGTAATGTAATGCTTATCAACATTTTTTTGAAGAATGGTTAATTAAAAAATATATAAAATACTGGCCCAGTGATCAAACAGCTACATGCGGGGCTAAGAGGTGCATTTGTCTACACCCTGTTTAAATACTTCAGTAAATCATTAGTTGTTTTTTTTTTTCTGCTCTTAGACAGAAACCTCTCGAAACCTCTTTTTTTGGTCTGAATATTAAATGACAAATTTTAGACAAAAAGGTTTTTACATAATACAAAAAGGACAATAACATATTTTATAAATGACAATAATGTCATCATAAGTCACTTCTAAGAAACAATGTCTAAGAACAAACTTATCTAAAAGAGGCCCTTATTCAAACAGGTTCTTTTGATCCCACCATTGTTTACTTCTTTTTAAACCCAAGAACTGTCAAGTATTTATTTTTAATAAGTAAAACAACACGTTCTCACTGTTCTGAGCATTACCTAAAATAGTTACAGCCAACTATTTAAGTTTTATTTCTTGAGTTGTTGTGTTGTTTTGGTTAAAAAAGGGTTCATGTAGAAAAAAAATATTTCAGGACAAGATTTTGTTAATTTTTTCCCCATCCATCAAAATGGCAGTGTTTACTATTTGAAAACAAAAAAATTGCAAGAGGAAATAAAATGTTTTTTTTGAAAGCTTATCAGGCACTTTTTCTGTCAATGCCCTTAAGGAAATTCCCACAAATTTTCACACCACTTATTGCTCAGTTCAGGAAAAAAAAGTAGAATTTACACTGATAAAGAAACTTGGATAATTTGACTTTTTTTTTTTTTTTAAACAAATACAGTAAATTTGTATTTAGCTAGATTTTCATTTTGAAAATTCACATCTTTGAAATTGACTTGTTTATTGAAGTATGAATGAAAATGACTTGTTTATTGAAGTATGAAAATGACTTGTTTATTGAAGTGCTTTCTGCCAGTGCAAATGCAAAATTATTCAGCAGATTTTATCATACACAGTAACAGATTTCATGGCTATGATAAATTACATGTACAAACCTTTAATGGTCTCTGAAATGAGGTGTCCGTACCAGAGTCACTGCCAGTGTCTCCCGTGGTGTCTTCTACGCTAGAAGAAGACACTGTTGGTTCATTGACATCTTCTGATGAAGCACTGCTCCTCTTTTTCACTTTCCCTTTCACTTCTTTTGAGATGCTGACATCAAATTCAGCTTCAGCCAAAGAGGAATTCTCAAAAGATGGCTCAGGCACTCTTGATGATGGTTTTCTGGACTCATCCTCACCTTTAGTGGTTTTTAGTGGTTCTGAAGTAGACACAATAGGCCACGATGATGTGTCTGTGGGGGTCTGTTCATCAGGCTGGTTAAATCTGGACTTTCTAACCGTCTTCACTTCAGGCTGCTTCACCTGCATTGGAGATGGAAACCTTGGGCTGCCAAAACTGGGAACAGTTTCGGTCACAATGTTTGAAAGTCTCTGATTCTGTAAGAGTGGACCTCGAGGGGGTGGTATAGGTCCTTGTAAAGACCCTGTGAGTGGAGGAAATGGTGAGCTTGAAGGAAGATAATGAATGCCTGAGTCTTGGGGAAATAGTGTCAGAGGTGGGCCCGACTGGTTGTATGGGGGGATGTGTAATGGAGGGACAGAATGTATGTGCTGATCAGGAGGAATGTTAGGCGGGTGCAGTGCACTGGGATGCATATGAGGAGGTAGAGGATGTAATGCTGGTGCCGGAGGAAGCAGACCAAGTGGAGGGTGATAAGGCCCAGCCTGAAAAGGCGGAGGTGGTATCTGATAGTGTGCGTTCTGTGGCTGGTGAAATGGATATGGGTGGTCAGCCGGCAGCGGCTGGTACTGACCTGCTACATCATGGCCGTAATGCTCGTGGCCGGGCTGGCTTTGCCATGGTGAGGCGTAGTGCTGATGCTCGTAAGTTGGAGGATACTGGCCGGGATAATTTGGGTCCACATAAGTGGGTGGAATATCCACACTGGCAGGAGGCCCTTGATATAAATTGGGATCAGTTAAGTAGCTTGAATCAGATTGATAAGGTCTTGTTTCTGGAGGGTATTCTGGGGCATAAGAAGAACCGATGGCTGTCACTTTATAAAGCTCATTCTGACCGTCTGGAGTACTGGATGATTTGCTCAGCTCTTCCAGAATATCTTCTTTGAAGGATCTTCCATCTTTTCTTTTTGAAGAGTAGCTGCTGGTATGCTCATCATGTGTTTTCCTTTCTCTGTCTATGCTTCTACTTCTGCTGCGACTAGCATCACACTCCTGGCTTCTGTCACGTTCCCGACTCCTGTCCTCTCTATCACGATTTCTGTCGTAGCGCTCACGGCTTATGTTACGTTCACGGCTCCTATCTCTCTCAAGGCTTCTGTTCCGTTCTCTTTTGCGTGCTGGACTTCTGCTTCTACTGCGACTCCTGTCTCGATTCCTTTTCCCATACTGCCTTGAACGGCTGAAACCTTTCTCTCTGTCAGTGCTTCGCTCTCTCTCTTTACTGTGGTCTCTTTCTCTGCTACGATCTCTGTCTCTACTCTGGTCCCTCTCCTTACTGCGCTCTCTGCCCTTTTCTCTTTCCGAATACCTGCTGCTCCCTTCATTGTACTTTTGCCGTTTACGATTCTCCTCCTTATCATGATGGCTCCTTCGTCTAGATCGGCTGTCTTCTTCCTCTCTTCCCCTTCTCCGGCTATAATCACTCTGGTCATCATCCCTGCTGCGCCTACGGCTGTAATCATCTCTCCTGTGTCTATCGCTGCCTCTGCCATCACTACGACGCTTGTCATCATAATCTTCATCATCCTTTTCTTTTTTGACTTTCCTTTTTCCTCTGTCATCATAATTATCCTCATCCCTCCGTCTACTACTACCCCCTTCTTCCTCTCTCCTCCTTCTACTCTCCCGCCCCTCGCTGTCCTTTGCATTTCTTTTTCTTGCATCGTCTCTAGCGAGCTTCCTCTCACTATCTTCATCCCTTTGTTCCCTTTTTCTGTCTCTGTCTCTGGTTTCTGCCTTGCCAGACTTCTTATCTCCAGCCTCCTCGATCTTTTCCTCTTTGCCGACAGTAAATTCTGGCCAAGTTGATGCTGCAGTATTTTCTTCATTTCTAGAGCTAGTGATCACCTGAACTGGGAAGGCTTCTATATTTTCAGGTTTCACAAACCTAGAGACTGTCTGCTCTAGTGTCTCCCTTTCCTCTTCCTTTATTACCACCGCTTTACTTTCTCCACTGATGAAGGCAGAAGAATCAAGAGGTTCTTCGCTATCTTCCCTAAAAGCAGACACAAGATTATTGTCTGACTCTATCACTGGTTCGGGCTGCACAGATTCTTCCACTGCAAAATCTTCATCACTTCCGTCATCCTCAAAACCACGCACCAACGTTTTCTGAACAGCAGATTTGCTTTTCAGAAAAATTTGAATTTTCGAACCAGAGCTGCTGCTCTTAGGTTCTTCTTGTTTAGTTTTGGAAGAAGAAAGCTGTAGGGTAAGTTTGGGTTTTATTTCTAGAGTTGCAAGACTCTTTCGTCCTTGAGATTCATGGGAAATGAAGCCTTTCTTTGGAGATTCCTCGTCTGGTTCTGGGGGAAGTTTAGGAAGAGGTCCTATAGCAAGAGGAGACTGAGTAAGTGGTACCTTTGGAAGCATCCCTATGGCTAATGGAGACTGGCTGAATCTTTTCTTTCTCTCTGCTAACAAATTGCCTGATATTGGGCTTTTAGCTGATAAAGATACAGAATCTGTGGAGGAAGTGGAAGTGTTGGAATCAAGAAGCAGAGGTTGTGACTGTTGGATGGGTGGCAAATCAGTTGAAATTTCAGTAGATGCTTCAGTTGATGAGGATGGCTCAGAAGGTAATAGTGGAGAGGATGGCAGAGGTGGAGCAGATGGTAATGGTTCAACAATATTATGGTTTTCTGTCCTGTGGGGTACAGATGGAGAAACATTAGACTTTGGTGTATCATCTGGTAATGGAATGCTGAACATGTCAAAATCAATGTTCTCAGAGAGAACCAAACTCCCCTCAGTGCTTTTTAACTGTGCCGGATCCGGTTTTATAGCACTATTGTCAGTAAAAGCTGTTTCATCCTGTTTAAGAGTACCAAATTGGCTGCTAATCATCTCCTCCTGATTAAGCGAGCTTATTTCTTTTTTTACTATTTCATCCTCTGGTTTGGTACAACTGTCATTAATATCTACAAATGTCCTTGGCTGCTGTGGTTGCAGTGAAGGTTCAGAATCCACATGATTCCTCCCTATATCTTGTTTCTCAGAAGCCTCTGTCTTTACTGAATCTGTTAGGCAAACAGGCAATGAGACGGGCAACGTTTTCAAATCAGCCTCCCCTTTGGTTAACAGCTCTAGTATTTTGGGGTCCTCGATTTTGGGCTGGGAAAGAATCGAAGATATTTTCGGCCTTTTAGAGGGCTGGGTGCCAGTGGGATGATGTTCAGTGTCTTTGATATGTTTCTTTGTGGTGATGATTCCAGGTTTCATGGCAGCTATGGTAGGTGAAGAAACATTGACAACACTCACTGGTACTGGGGTTATTGGGGGTTGAAGAGTCGGGATGGACACAGAAGGGGGCGGGATAGCCTGTTGTGCCATGAGGCCAGCTGGGCCTTGGTGGAATCTGTTAATTCTGTATTTAACCGATGGAGTATCCGATTCTTTTAGCTGCTGATTGGAGGCACTAGCATCTGATAGAGTGAAGGCTTGATGTGGAGGGACAGGCAGAACAAGTGTGGGCTGAATGATTGGTGGCAAAGCTGCGGACAAAACTGGTGGCAATGCACCCTGTCCCGGTGGCTGTAATTGCTGAGGGAGAGGGGGCAAAACTGGCAGCACCTGTGGGATCTGCACCCCCGGAAGGGATACAGGCTGCGGGAGTGAGGCGGCCACACCTAGATTTGGTACCGGTGGGACACCTGTCAGTGGCGGCAACTGTATACCCTGAATGCCCAAGTAACTCTGTGATGCAGAAGCAGATGACACAGGTTGAACCCAAGGTACGCTGGTGTTTGCTGAGGCAGGCGGTGGTACAGGAGGAGGAACAGGTTTAGGTAAAGCAGGGGCTGAGCTCTGTAGAGACAGGATGGGGTATGTTACTGGCAGTGCTGCCACAGATGATACTCCTGGCTGCGCCGAGCAAGCCAGAGACTGTGCTGGAGATACCTGTGGCTGAGAGGCCCCTGGCAGTGGTATTGACGAAATGTCTTTGACTGAAGCACCACTGTTCTGGATCAAAACAGGTGCAGATTGGCTTATCCCTGCCAATGCTGAGAGTGGAAGACGGGGATATGCAACCAACGGGACATCGACGGCAGATCGATTCACTGCAACAGGTGCAACTGAAGGTGCAACAGGTAAGGCAAAAGAAGACAATCCAGAAGTGAGCCCCTGTTTTAACGGCAGAACATTCAAAGACGTCGCAATGGACGGCACAGGAAAAGGTATGGAAGTAATCAGCCCAAATGAGGAAGACGATGACTGCTGGATGTTTTTAGGCCCTTCCTCTGATCTGACAGGCAGCTTGATGAGTGATGGACAAGAATAAGCTTCAAGAATGTCATCAGCATCTTCTAGAGAAGGGTGAGATGGTGAGTAGGCTTCTTGCTCGACAGTCTGAGTGCTTAAGAGTGAAGAGACCTGCTGAGCTGCCACGTCTTTAGCTTCTTCAGTATCATCAGATGGATTGCTGTCAGCACATTGGAGGGAGGTACCCGCATCATTTTCAGGATTTGAGACCACAATTTCTTCTTTCTCGTCCTTAGGCTCGGATTCAAGAGCCAATGCTTCTGATTGGTCATTGGAATCTTCCTGAGCAGGCTTGAGGCAATTATTCTTGTCCTTGTCAGCTGAGGACCTTAGCAACATTTCTGTTGAGTGCAGGCCCCCAGTATCCTGTCTTTCGTTAGCCTCACTGTCAGAAGTGTCACTGCCATAGTCAAGAGCAAGGCCAAGAGCACCTTTCATCAGTTTCTTGGGAGACTCCACAACAGGTCTAGCCTCTGTCTCTTCCATTTCCCAAAGGGGAATGTATTTAAACTGTAACCTCTGAGCAGGCGCATCTGGCTTGGCTTCTGGCTTCTTCAAACCTCCAGTCTGACTTCCTGCTCTTCCTTCTTCATCACTTTCATCGACATCTAAAGATTTCTCCACTTTGTCCTTCTCGTCTGGCGGTGACGATTTCACTGTATCCAAATCTGCACCCCCTTCTTTCACAGGCTGCCCTGAATTTATGCCCTGATCTGATCTGACTACTTCTGTTTCATTATTTATCACAGACAATTTACTCAGAGTCACCTGCGTGTCTGGCTCATTCAGTACAAGGTCAGGTGCTGCCATAGATCTCAGTTTTTTCACACTTCCCATGATAGAAAATTTAATCTGTTTATCTTTGCCAGTGACCTGGCCGTCAGACTTACTTGGCTCGGCAGAGATCTGAGCATCAACGGCATTCAGCTGTTGGACGGGCTCGCCCTGAGATAAAACATTCTCAAGCTGAACAACACTGTCATGACCGTCTGAGGTCTCCCCGTCTGAAATGTCCATCGGCTCAACAATGATGGTATCAGCAGTCTCTTCGACCTTCATCTTTAGGGCTTCTTTTGGTTTGACTTCCTCTCCGGGCAGTGGGATTTCATCAGGGATAGGAATAGTTGACAGATCTATGTCGCCTGAGAATAATTCTACCACTGCAGTTTTAACAAGGCTGTCACAGGCTGTGGTTGCGTTTTTCTCTGGCTGGGTCTCGTCATCTTTCTCCTTTTTAATTCTTCTTTCAGGCGAAGGGCTTGGCTGTTTCTGCTTGGCATTCTGTCTGTCCTCACTACAACCACGTTTCCTTTGATCTGATTGTCTGTCACGGGAATCAGACCTTTCTCTCCTATCTCGATCTCGTCTACCTCTGCCAGGGCTTCTGTGACGCCTGTAGTAACTACCTCTCTCATATGACCTGGACCGAGATCTTGACCTGTTTTTTCTATTCCGAGCACTCCTGCCGGCAGAACCAGATCTAGATCTGTTTCTTCTTCCTTTCATTCTCCAAGGAGACCTTGACCTCCTAAACATCTGACTTCTGCGATATTTGTCTATAGACCTGGAGCGCTCTCTCCTTTCTCTAGACTTGGACCTGTCTCTACGTTCTCTATTCCTTTCCAATGACTTTGATCTATCACGCCTATCTTTAGATTTTGACCTTTCTCGTTTATCTCTGCTTCGATCCAAAGATTTAGATCTTTCCCTTCTTTCTCTAGCTTTCTCTGGAGATTTGGACCAAACTCTTTTTTCTCTTTTTTCAGGGGATTTAGATCTGTCCTTCCTATCTTTTGATTTCTCAGAGGATTTGGACCTGTTCCTTCTTTCTCTATTTCTCTCAGAGGATTTAGAACGGTCTCTTCTATCCTTTGGTCTCTCCAAAGATTTAGAACGGTCTCTTCTATCCTTTGGTCTCTCCAAAGATTTAGAACAGTCTCTTCTATCCTTTGATCTCTCCAAAGATTTAGAACGGTCCCTTCCCTCCTTTGGTCTTTCCAAAGATTTAGAACGGTCTCTTCTATCCTTTGATCTCTCCAAAGATTTAGAACGGTCTCTTCTATCCTTTGATCTCTCCAAAGATTTAGAACGGTCCCTTCTCTCCTTTGGTCTCTCCAAAGATTTAGACCTATCCCCTTTTTCACTGGATTTATCAAACGACAAGGACCTGTCCCTCCTTTCTCTGGCTGTGTCAAGAGATGGGGATCTCTCGTCCTTCTCTTTCACTCGTTCAGCTGATCCAGATTTCTTCTTCCTTTCTAAAGCTTTCGAAATGACTCTTTTTTCTTTTAACTCTGGTGATTTCGAGAGTTCACTTCTATCTAGGCCTCGCTCTGAGGTTTTAGAGTCCACACATTCATTTTGTCCTTCAGAAACTGACATTTTTTCAACAGGATCATTTTTAAGTTTTTCACTAACAGAAACACACACTTCACTTGGGGTCTCAGACATAATCCCTTCTTTACTATCATCCATTTTCTCTGAAAAATCATGTCTGGCATCTTCTGCAACAGCTGCCTGCTCCAGATCCGTTGACATCTTACTGTACTCTTTCAAATAGTTCACTATTTTCATTTTATCACCCTCTGCTTTTGCTTTTGCCATGTCCTCCTTGAAGGTAAACTCCTCCTTTTCACTGTACTCTTTCAGATAGGTCACCAGCTTGGCGGTGTCAATGTCTGTCTTTGTCTTAACAGAATCTTCCTTCTTTTTCACTTCAGATAGTGGCTTGTCCTCATTTGATTTACTTCTGGATTCTTTCCCATCTGCTACTTTTTTAACCATGTGTTTCTCCAAAGATTCCTGGTTTTCCTCTGCACTGCTTTCTTCTTGTCTTTTCTTCTTTTTCTTGGTCTTTTTCTCTCTGCTTTTGTGTTTTTTCTTCTCTTTGCTCTTTGCATGATCCACATCCTCCTCAAGACTACTGCTGTGTCTCACCTTAGCTCCAATACAACGGTTCTTAGCAGTTCTGTCTGCCTGAAGCCGTGTAGATCTCCTCCAGCTCATTTCTGGAGCTTCATAATTATTTGCAGGCAGCGTCTGCAGCTCAACCTTAGCCTGGCTGTAAATACTATGAAGAGTGCTGGATTCTGGATTAGCATCTTCTTCTTCCTCATCGTCCAGTTCCCACTTGCTTTTCCCAGGGATAGCAGAAACATCCACAAGAACTTGCTCTGGAGCAAGTGGGGGCTCATCATAGTTAAATGGCAAGTGCCTAGACTTTGATGGAACTTCTTTTTCCCGTGGAGATTTTTTCTGCACTGCATCTTTCTCTGCAGCATCATCCTCTGTTCCAGATGAGCCTGTTCTATGTCTCCTCCTGTGGGAATCTTTTTGGGAACCATGCTTTGATGCATCCTTTCTGTGCCCATGGTGTTTCTTGGGGGTGACTCTGTGGGCTCTATCTCCAGTTCTCTGGTCCGTGTCATCATCAGGCGCAGATGTCTTCGAACTATCCCTCTCCTGGTCTTTTTGTTTCCTTTTTGTAGGAGAATGTTTCTCTTTGCTGTCTTGGTCATTGAAATCTGCCAGGTCATTACGGGTAACCTGAAAGTCATTGGTCTCAACTGACCTCCGAATTACAAGTTTCTGCACATGTTTTTTACTTACATCGACCTCATTTAAGTCTGTTTTGGAAGCTTCGTCAGCAATAGATGCTGCAGATTCTGTTTTTAAAACAGGAATGCTTTCTTTATCTGTATCACTATCTTTGGAATTTTTTTCTTTATGAGGGTCATCGTACTTTAAATTAGAATTATCACTCTTCTCTGCAGCCGATTCAGAATTGTCCAATAAAGATGAAATGTCGAGACTTTTGCTTGATGTTGATTCATCTTTTCCTTCTGATTTTAAACTAGCCTTCTCCGATGTTTTAACGCTTGTAGATGATTTTGTATTTCTTTTAGGTGATGGGCTTTTTCGCCCTCTTTCTTTACTACCGCTACGGCTCCTTCGTGAACTCCTAGTTCGTCTGTGAATCCTCATGGAACTATCTTGCTGTTTCGATTGCCTGCGTGTAACATCATCGTGTTTACTTTTTTTATCATCAGAATCATCTGATTTTATTCTTGAGGACCTTCTTCTTGCCCCTTTTTCATCCGAGTCTCTTCTTCTGTCTAAATCATCTCTCTGCCTGTCTCTCAGTCTTCTGGAGGTTGAGTCCTGTCTCTGGCTTGAACGTGATGACTTACTTTCTCCTTCTTCTTTTTTTCTCTCATCATCCCTGGACTCCCTTCTAGCTGCCATCCTATCACTGCGTCTCAACGAGACACCAGACACCTCATCTTTTTTGTGCTTGCTTTCATCGTCCAGTTTTTCATTTGTATCAACTTGCTTGCCCGTGGAGGAACTTTTAGATTCCTCAGGCTCAGTTTCCCCAATAGACTGAGCAGGTTCTGTAGAACTGGCAGTCATTACATTAGAGCTGGTGCTGATGATTGCACTGGAATTAAAAAGAATAGTCAAACTGGGTGCAGCCTGGGATGGCTTGAACATCTCATGTTTTTTCGACACTTTGAATCTGGTGGGGACGTATTCACCTGCAGAAGTCTTCTCTAAGATCTGCTTCTCCTCTTCCTCTACATCCCCAGCTACCTTCACTTCTTCTTCTTCATCAGACGCCAGTTTCAAAGGGTTCACCTTTGTGCTCCTGCTTAGTTGGAACAGAACTTTAGCTTTTCCAGAGCCTGGATCTGATGCCAGCTTAAACTGCAGCTTATTTGACAATTTTGTGGCTGAATTTGTTGATGCAGGTGTTTGCTGTGCTGAGCTAATAGATGAAGATAGATCACAAACCGACTCTGGCAGTAATGAAGGAGGTACATCTTCCTGGTCATCTGTATCACTGATGTCCTTTGCTGGTTCAAGGTTTGATATATCTTCGCTGCCTGTGAAATATTTGAATAAATATAAGATTTGTATTAAATATTAAATGATTTTGATTATCTGCTTTAATAATAAATTTAATATATATATATATATATATATATATATATATATATATATATATATATATGTCAGATTCTACATCTAAGATCTAAATTAAACGAAAGAAATCTGCAAACCAGCAGACAATCATATAGGTTCATATATCATAAAGTATTAATTTGACAAGAATAACTCAACCATTCAAACTAACCAACATTTTCAAAAATCAAGCATATCTATATGATAACAACTTAATAAACATCCCAATACAGAACTAGCATAGTTGGCATATTATCAGAAAAACTATTTTGTAACAGTAAATTACAGGTACTGAAGTATTTGGAAAAAAAAAATATACAAATATTAATGGATCATAAATTGTGTACCTAAGATCAATAATTAAAAACTGGGCTATCTAGTTGTCTAAATTACAACATGGGGGAGTCCTCTCACATACTTTGAAAAAAAAATCCCCCCCCCAGTAGGGGCCCCATAAAGAGACAAAGACCATTAGCCCACTATAACTAACAGAGTATCTATCTATTGTAAAAAAAAAATTGATGGAAATATCTTTTTCCCTTTAGAAATGTTGATTTAATGCATAACTTAGGCTCATACCTTTATCATAATTTGAGGTTACGTGGAATGTTTCTTGTCTAACATTAGTGTCTGGTATATTTTTAACAACCTGAAAACAAATAATTTTTTTTTTGAAAACATCATGTTGAGCAAATTAAAAAAAAAAAAAAATTGACATCAGAAAAGAAAAAAAAGGAACATGGAACATGTCTTATTTCTGGAATGTTCATGAGAGAAATAATTCTCAAAGAAAGCAAGATGCTGAAATTTTATTTCAGTGTAACAAGTATGTTAATATTAACATTTTAACTGAAAAAAATATAAATACTATCTTCATGAAATGGTTGAAATAAAAGTAAAATTGATTTCTACATGTGCTTATTTTTTTTAATGCACCATATCTAAGTGAAGTTGTTTACTATACATAAACTAAGGCTGGGCCAATGGGGAAAAAAAGGGGAGAACATTCCCGCATTTCCATAAAATAAAATTATTTCCTTGGCTTATCTGACTTTGTTAATGAAGAAAAATCGTAATAAGAAACTAATAATATATATCAATGTATGAGAGCTTTCATAGTTACAAACCACTATTATTTTTAATGAACATACAATTCATTTTCTGTAACATAATCAACAATGTAATGAAAAATGCGCACACACACACACTAATACAAAGACCGTTTTCGTTATTTAGACTGACCTAAATGCAGTAACGCAGCAGTAACCTAGAAATACGTCTTAGTCCACGTTATTTTTTTTTTTTGTTAGGTTAAGATACGAAATAATTTAACATGTAAAAAGTAAGGGGGGGGGGCGGTTAAGATGAAGAGACTATCTCTGCAAATAAAATAAGCATAAAATATAACGTTCGCTGCGACCAGTGGCATTGCATTCGTGTTAAATGTTATAAACATTCAATAACATAACTTTCTAAGATCAACAAATACCTCATAGCACTGCGCACGCGGATTCTTTTTTTTTTTTTGTGTTAGTATATTGCATTTAGCTTTTACAAATTAGTGCATAAATGTATGAATGTTTATCATCGATTCTTAGCTGATACGATAAAAATACATGTTAAATAGGGGAGAAAAAGAATCATTTTAAACGTACGACAGTGTGGTCAGTATTATAAAATAAATGTGTATAGTTTTTTTTTTAATTGATCTTAATCGCCATG
>JAGDYQ010000286.1:115000-227500 GCA_021962125.1 Bulinus truncatus | reverse complement strand
ATATACTGTAAAACATGACTTACACACAGTAGTAGACGTAGTATGAAGGTCAACTTTTTGAGATTTTACTCCTGTTTCGTTTGTAAAAGACAACTTTGGTTGGGTTAACTTTTGAACTTTTTTTTTATAAGGCGGCTCTTTAGACATCTTAATTTATTTAAAATTACAAAATATAAATATTTACTTTAAATCTTTGTCTGGATTTCTATATAAAATATTTTTTTTAGATTGATATTAGCGACCAATTAAAAGTGTACATAAAATTAGAACCAAAGATTACAAAGAAATACTTCAATCTCTTACTGTACGTTTCTTTCTATTGATTCGGTAGATTGAAGCGCAGTACCAAATTTTGAAGTTAAACGGAAATATTTACCAGTGCTCGCTCGACTTAAGAAAAATTCAGTGCTTGGAATGAACAAAATTTTCTGCAGAGCCGGGATGCCATTGGCTAAAGCAGAGCCGGGATGCCATTGGCTAAAGCAGAGCCGGGATGCCATTGGCTAAAGCAGAGCCGGGATGCCATTGGCTAAAGCAGAGCCGGGGATGACAGTTCCCAGTGCCGGGGACACCCCCGGCATCCCCGGCGGTAAATCGAGCACTGGGCTACGCTGGATCCTTCCCACTGGAATCTGGTTCCCATTACTGTACATTTGTTCATTAGACAGGGGGAAAAAAGGGGAGGGGGGGGCGGGCACAACTAGAGCTTAATCTGGCACTGCATATGAAGTTGCTCCATACACAATAAAACCTTATACACAGTTACATTAGTTTCATTCACTTGCATTAGTGAAGCATTTCACACTGGAATCCTTAATATTAAATTATGCTCAGAGACGTTCTATAGCTATTTAGTCCCTAGGCAAAGGTACATTCGGGGCCCTAGGCAAAGGTAAATTCGGGGCCCTAGGCAAAGGTACATTCGGGGCCCTAGGCAAAGGTACATTCGGGGCCCTAGGCAAAGATACATTCGGGGCCCTAGGCAAAGGTACATTCGGGGCCCTAGGCAAAGGTACATTCGGGGCCCTAGGCAAAGATACATTCGGGGCCCTAGGCAAAGATACATTCGGGGCCCTAGGCAAAGGTACATTTGGGGCCCTAGGCAAAGGTACATTTGGGGCCCTAGGCAAATGTACATTCGGGGCCTGAGGAAACATGCCCTCGGAACCCTAACACATTTTGGAGCCCTAATTGTTTTTGAAAACTGGGGCTCCCCTGACTCACCAATCGTTTAGTTAATTAAGCCCCGGGATAGTGAAAATTCACAGATTTCCCATCTCTATGGCTTAGACCTCACTATGTTTCCGTGTATATATATAAACCTAATTATGCTGCCATGTTTATATGGACTTATTAATAATGCCGTGTTTATGGAGACCTACTTAGTCTGCCATGTATACATAGACTAGTATCGATGCAGAGTTTATATTGAACTAGTTAAGCGGTCGTGTTTATATACATCCAGCTAAAACTACTTATGCTAACATGTTTATATAGACATAGTTCTGCTGACATAAAATAACCAACTAATTAAATGATTAAAATAAAACAAAACGAAATTCAGAACTCACTAAGTTTATTTTTTTTTTCGCTCTTAAATACTCACAGTTTATCTGTGGTCTGAATGATATATTCTACGAAGTTACTTGGTCTGTTGTTATCCGAGTATTGAGGTAAAGAAAAAATATTTGTAGATCTTATTGACCCAGAAGAAAAATGGGTCAGGTCATCTATTTATAGTGCATGTAAACAATCTTTTTAAATACTGTCAAAACGAAATACATCTAGGGGGGAAAAAAATCATTCCAATTAGACTACAATCTAAGATCAGAATGGGTATGTGTATAATGACATAACATATAGTGTTTTATAGGCTAGTTATTTATTCATACATATTACAATATGATGGATTATTTCAATGAACGACCTCGCAGGCTTACGCTGTAGCCCGTCTTCCATTCAAATGTAAACACATTGCATCTGCGCAGCAGCGTAGTTATCTTTCCCTAGAAATCAACGGGTGTAGTCAGTGCAGAGCCGGGGATAAATGTCTTTGGTTTCATCCCGGCTGGGATATATTAGCTAAAGCATAGCCGGGGATAAATGTCTTTGGTTTCATCCCCGGCTGGGGTTAAATTAACTAAAGCAGAGCAGGGGATGACAGTTCTCAGTGCCGGGGATATCCCCGGCGGCAAATCGAGCCCTGGAGTCAGTGACCCACTAAGAAACCTACATGGCTGAGTCCGTGGCAGGGGCGCCGCAAAAGGGGAGCGAACTAGAAATGCTTATAAGGGGCCCCCAAGCCTCGGGTAAAGGCCCCCATCAATTTCGAGATTCAGTATTGATTTTACTTCATAATTGGGGGAACGGTGTGTTATAGAACCCCATCAGTGACATTTAGTCAGCGACCCTAGTATTTTATTTACTAAAGGGCACACTGTACTATAAATAGCCACGACATGATCAGTTTAACAATGTGGAGTAATGAAAAAAAGGACTGATTCGTCGCGGCTTTTAAAATGTCTAACAGGTGAAAATGTCTAACAGGTGAAAATGTCTAACAGGATAACATGTCTAACAGGATAAAATGTCTAACAGGATAAAATGTCTAGCATGCTAAAATGTCTTGCAGGCTAAAATGTTTTACAGGCTAAAATGTATAACAGGCTAAAATGTCTAACATGATATAATGTCTAACATGTTTCAATGTCTAACATGGTTTAATGCCTAACATGATTTAATGTCTAGCAGGGTTAAATGTCTAACATGGCTTAATGGTTTAATGCCTAACATGATTTAATGTCTAGCAGGGTTAAATGTATAACATAATTAAATGTCTATTATGGCTTACAGTTTAGAAAAAAACAAGGGAAGGGTGAAGTTGGAATTATCAGAAGGGTCAAGGGTCCCTGTTTAGCCCAAGATATCAAGCGGCGATCCTGTCAGTTTTTTTTACCAGGATCCCCCAATGGTCAGCTGCCTCAGTTCAATAATATACCTTTGACCAGTGTCCTAGCTAAAAAAATGACTTTCGTCCAGTTTCTACGGGTAAGGATCACTCATTATCTTCAAAAAACGTCACAAAGTCTCTGAATATAAATTGACATTTTCTGAGCTGTCAAGTTGCGTCGTTATACGGGCCCGAGGGGGGGCATCAACTACATAACTCGGGGACGTAGGCCCTGGGTATTTCGGGCCCGTTAATTTCCGATTTTGGGAGAGGGGGGGGAGTTGGGCCTCATTTGTCTGGGGGCCCTGGATTTGATCGCTGTGACACTGGGTTTGGAACAGGTTGTAAATAAAAGTACTGCTTTACAAGCTGTTATTGTCTCTTTCTTAGGCGAACTGGTACATTTTGCTTTTCAAATTATCGATTTTTAAGAAATGAGAAATAATTAAAGAAAACCCCCAGTAAACAATGAGCTGGTACTGACTGATAACTAAAAATAGACACCTAGTGACCTAGAATAAGGAAAGTAGGTCAAGGATCGTTTTTTTTCCAGACCGACAACAAAGTAAAATTGTTATAGGTAAACATAGAACAAGAAATGTTATGGGTAAACATAGAACAATGAAATGTTATGGGTAAACATAGAACAATGAAATGTTATGGGTAAACATAGAACAATGAAATGTTATTGGTAAACATAGAACAATGAAATGTTATGGGTAAACATAGAACAATGAAATGTTATGGGTAAACATAGAACAATGAAATGTTATGGGTAAACATAGAACAATGAAATGTTATGGGTAAACATAGAACAATGAAATGTTATGGGTAAACATAGAACAATGAAATGTTATGGGTAAACATAGAACAATGGAATGTTATGGGTAAACATAGAACAATGAAATGTTATGTGTAAACATAGAACAATGAAATGTTATGAGTAAAATAGAACAATGAAATGTTATGGGTAAACATAGAACAATGAAATGTTATGTGTAAACATAGAACAATGAAATGTTATGGGTAAACATAGAACAATGGAATGTTATGGGTAAACATAGAACAATGAAATGTTATGGGTAAACATAGAACAATGAAATGTTATGGGTAAACATAGAACAATGAAATATTATGTGTAAACATAGAACAATGAAATGTTATGTGTAAACATCGAACAATGAAATGCTATGTGTAAACATAGAACAATGAAATGTTATATGTAAACATAGAGAAGTGAAATGTTATGTGTAAACATAGAACAATGAAATGTTATGTGTAAACATAGAACAATGAAATGTTCTGTGTAAACATAGAACAATGAAATGTTATGTGTAAACATCGAACAACGAAATGTTATGTGTAAACATAGAACAATGAAATGTTATATGTAAACATAGAGAAATGAAATGTTATGTGTAAACATAGAACAATGAAATGTTATGTGTAAACATAGAACAATGAAATGTTATGTGTAAACATAGAGAAATGAAATGTTATGTGTCAACATAGAACAATGAAATGTTATGTGTAAACATAGAACAATGAAATGTTATGGACAAAGATTAAGAAAAATAATTTCCTTAAAATATTTCACTGTATATCAACCTCCCTCGAAAGTAATAAAATATTTATCATAAAATCTTTGACACTTGACACTTTACACTTGATTTATCGTCTTTGGACTACTTCGCGTTTTGGTAAGAAAAAATAATTGTGTCGCCTTTTTAAAAAAAAAAACCGGAAATAAGTTAAAGGTATAGTAGTTAAAGGGAGGTAAGGAATAAGATAATCACTCTTGTTATAATTGACATAAATGTATCTAGTCATTTCTATTTAAATAAAGTTTATGTTACCAGTATCACAAACAGCACAATATAGTGTTCATATGGGGTTTATTATGTTACCAGTATCATAAACAACACAATATAGTGTTCATATGGTGTTTATTATGTTACCAGTATCATAAACAGCACAATATAGTGTTTATAATGTTACCAGTATCACAAACAGCACAATACAGTGTTTATGTGGGGTTTATTATGTTACCAGTATAATAAACAGCACAATATAGTGTTTATATGGGGTTTAGAATGTTACCAGTATCATAAACAGCACAATATAGTGTTCATATGGGGCTTATTATGTTACCAGTATCATAAACAACACAATACAGTATTCATATGGGGTTTATTATGTTACTTTCTTGATTGCTTCTTTTGTTTTAATTAGTTTTAATTTATAATCTGAAGTTATGCTCAAGACACTTCAAAGCCTTATCATGTTACTATGTTTAACCTCACCAGCTGAAGGTTAAAGGTCATGATAACAGTCCATCTATGAGAATCATTGTGTCTAAGCTACTTAAGTTTCCAGATTATTTGGTGTCAGCACGGCTGGATTAGCTTATAAGCAACGAAAGTTGGTGATAGGAGCATCAATGATAAAAAAGGGGTCACCACAGAAAGTACATTTAATTTAAATTAATGATATATTTAATGTTGAGCCAGTTTGAATGTTAAAAATAAAATGAAAAACAATTTATAAAGCACTCTCTCCAGTGATGTCATTTTTATCCTGCAAAATGCAAAAAAAAATTGTACACACAAATGTTATAATTTTTTTAATGTTACTTCACTCTATCTATACTGTCTTTGTTAATGGACACAATTAATCATGGTTAGTTATTGTATATTTTCCCGTAATAAGTTATTTGTTCTTAATCCAGTACTGGGTGTCCAGTAACAAATTATTTTACTTGTAAATGAAAAATCTCAATGAGATGAGAAAAAATAAATTAGCAAGAGACACATTTTTAATATGAGAATATACAATCTTTTTTTTATTTTATAAGCAAAAGATATAACGAGAGTTAAAATTAATTGAGTAACAAAAAAAAAAAGCTAATATATTTTTAAAAAAATACATTAATCTCAAAAAATAATTAATTATTTATTTTAAGTATAGAAATAAACATGTTTAATGTATATTAAAAAGACAATGTTTATATAGTTCATATTTCAGATTATATAATGTTCATTATGTCTTCAGCTCTTGGTTTCCATCTCCCTTAAGAATCTTTGTTCATTATGTGTTCATCTCCTGATGAAAGTTCCCATGTCTACTGTGTTGCCTGTGTTTGTTCATTATGTGTTCATCTCCTGATGAAAGTTCCCATGTCTACTGTGTTGCCTGTGTTTGTTCATTATGTGTTCATCTCCTGATGAAAGTTCCCATGTCTACTGTGTTGCCTGTGTTTGTTCATTATGTGTTCAGCTCCTGATGAAAGTTCCCATGTCTACTGTGTTGCCTCTGTTTGTTCATTATGTGTTCATCTCCTGATGAAAGTTCCCATGTCTACTGTGTTGCCTGTGTTTGTTCATTATGTGTTCAGCTCCTGATGAAAGTTCCCATGTCTACTGTGTTGCCTCTGTTTGTTCATTATGTGTTCAGCTCCTGATGAAAGTTCCCATGTCTACTGTGTTGCCTGTGTTTGTTCATTATGTGTTCAGCTCCTGATGAAAGTTCCCATGTCTACTGTGTTGCCTCTGTTTGTTCATTATGTGTTCATCTCCTGATGAAAGTTCCCATGTCTACTGTGTTGCCTGTGTTTGTTCATTATGTGTTCAGCTCCTGATGAAAGTTCCCATGTCTACTGTGTTGCCTCTGTTTGTTCATTATGTGTTCATCTCCTGATGAAAGTTCCCATGTCTACTGTGTTGCCTGTGTTTGTTCATTATGTGTTCAGCTCCTGATGAATGTTTCCATGTCTACTGTGTTGCCTCTGTTTGTTCATTATGTGTTCAGCTCCTGATGTAAGTTCCCATGTCTACTGTGTTGCCTCTGTTTGTTCATTATGTGTTCATCTCCTGGTGAAAGTTCCCATGTCTACTATGTTGCCTCTGTGCACCCATAGGACACCGTGGAGATGAAAGAAGGGAACTAAAAAACATCCCATAATTTTATACAAGATTTAAGACATGAACATCTCATCTTTTCAGAGATTCTACTAGAAAAAAATGCTTTGTTGCGAAACTTCCAAATAATAATTATTGGATAATTAAAGTGTAAAAAACAAACACAATATTACGGTGAAGTGCACAAATTATATAACGAAAATTACAATATTTTAAGACGTTTTGGTTGACATAAACCAGTTACTGTTAGGTCTTTACTCCGAATCTGCAGAGAAATCCTTCATTGCTTCTTCCTCTGTGAAAAAAAAACAAATTAAATGAACTAACAATATGAATACATTTTTAGTTCACAAAATTTATCATTTATCAACACCTGCAGAATAGCAATAAATATATAACTTTAAAAAATACTACAATTTGAATTTTAAAAAAAAGTGTTTGAATTTTGTTCATATTTAAATGAATCCATATTTTAATGTTTGACATGATGAATCAGAAGATATTAATGTATTTATAAATACCAAGTTTCTCTGCTGCACGCTCAAAGTATTTATCTATACTGGAGAGATCCAATGAAGCAAAATTAGGAAACTGAGTCAAGCTGGCATGTCCACTTTGACCTGGCCAACCGGTAAAATTTCTGTTATGAAAAGTAAAAAAAAAATAATTAAAATTAAGTATTTTATTTAGCTTATAAAATATTTTGTATTGTTACATTAACATTAATATTTAATTTTAATTATATGAATTTACTTTAATGTTTCAATTTATTTACAATTTTTGTGACTGATCTGCTTGCTGAAAAACATTTTGGAATTTGGTACTTGGGTCTTGAACACTTGGTTGACTCCTACATTGTTGATTACCTTGATGTAAATCAAGATGCTTAAAATAGTCAGCAGGAGGGATGTGGATTCCAGTTTGTCCTAATTTCTGTAAGAAAATATTTTTTTTTCAATAAATGGAAAACATTAAATAAAAAAATGAAAGATATGTTTGAGTACCTGTGGTGATACTAGGAGGGTGAGGGCCGTACCGGGTGTCACTAGGAGGGTGAGGGCCTCACCGGGTGTCACTAGGAGGGTGAGGGCCTCACCGGGTGTCACTAGGAGGGTGAGGGCCGTACTGGGTGTCACTAGGAGGGTGAGGGCCGTACTGGGTGTCACTATGAGGGTGAGGGCCGTACCTGTGTTGTCACTAGGAGGGTGAGGGCCTCACCGGGTGTCACTAGGAGGGTGAGGGCCGTACTGGGTGTCACAAGGAGGGTGAGGGGCGTACTGGGTGTCACTAGGAGGGTGAGGGCCGTACTGGGTGTCACTAGGAGGGTGAGGGCCGTACTGGGTGTCACTAGGAGGGTGAGGGCCTCACCGGGTGTCACTATGAGGGTGAGGGCCGTACCTGTGGTGTCACTAGGAGGGTGAGGGCCTCACCGGGTGTCACTAGGAGGGTGAGGGCCTCACCTGGTGTCACTAGGAGGGTGAGGGCCGTACTGGGTGTCACAAGGAGGGTGAGGGGCGTACTGGGTGTCACTAGGAGGGTGAGGGCCGTACTGGGTGTCACTAGGAGGGTGAGGGCCGTACTGGGTGTCACTATGAGGGTGAGGGCCGTACCTGTGGTGTCACTAGGAGGGTGAGGGCCTCACCGGGTGTCACTAGGAGGGTGAGGGCCTCACCGGGTTTCACTAGGAGGGTGAGGGCCGTATTGGGTGTCACTAGGAGGGTGAGGGCCGTACTGGGTGTCACTAGGAGGGTGAGGGCCGTACTGGGTGTCACTAGGAGGGTGAGGGCCGTACTGGGTGTCACTAGGAGGGTGAGGGCCTCACCGGGTGTCACTAGGAGGGTGAGGGCCGCACCGGGTGTCACTAGGAGGGTGAGGGCTGCACCGAGTGACACCATTTTAAGGGTGACACCAAATTAAACAGCACTAAATTTCATAGCAGAAAAATCTCGGTATAGTCGGTTTTATAACAGGCCATGGTCAGAAACATGAGCATTAGCACAGGGTGTCACCATGTAGATCTGTAGAAATGGGTTCCACCATGCAGAAAATTAGCACAGGGTGTCACCATGTAGATCTGTAGAAATGGGTTCCACCATGCAGAAAATTAGTACAGGGTGCCACCATGCAGACCAGTAGCACAGGGTGTCACCATACACAGCACCTGGAACTTAGGTAAATCAATACATAGGTAGGTGACAGGACTCAATGGGATTTAAAAAGATGCATAAATGGGGTCAAAACAAAACCACCACCAAGTTACCCTGATTGTTTTGTAATAGAAATAATCATTTTTCACACACAATGGAATCACTACCTATAATACAAATGTCAATGTATGCACAATTATAAATGTAACTCGTGGAACCGATACCATTTGCTCCATCAACACAGCGGCTGCTCCAGCCTTGGTATCAACGTCGGTCAACATACGGCCCTGTTCTCGCACATCTGCTTGAACTTCATCCAACTGCTCTCCCTGTTTGATGACTTCCTCTTTCACTTCAAACAACACTTCGTCCGTCTCATCCACTCTGCCAAACAGGCATGTCACCTTTTCTCTCTGCATTTTTAGCTCTTTCACCATCTCTTCAGGTCTAACATTATAAAATACAAAAAGAAAATATTAACGAAACAATGGATAACTAGCTTAGACAGGTTAATTAGTCATGGTAAACTGTTACAAAAGTAGGAATTTTAACATCCAGAAAATAGAGATAGACTGGCAAGAAAACGAAACAATTTATTTCTAAAGATCCAATATATTGAGATGTTAATAATTCCTCACGTGTTTCCATCAATCATGTCAAGAATAAATTTGATGTGAAACATAATGTCAGGATCGGTGGACTTGATTGATTCTACTTCCTTCCTTTTTGGTTTCAGAAGATGAGGGTACTTGATCCCTATCATTCGAACGGCGTTGAAGTGATTTATTACATACAGTTTATCTTCATTTAGGTTTAAACCTTTCACACATTCTTCAAGAACTGTAGGCGCTATCTCCTACAACAAAAAAAAAAATTAAAAAAAAATATGTTTTCAAAGATCTCATACAAGTTGACAAATATTTTAGTGTGTATCGTACAACTGAAAACAACTCTTGCCTCTTTATAATAAGCCAGAGTGACTAGCATGTCATTCAAAATGAGATACGTCTGTGGGCTCCAAATGGATTTATCGTTCATCAGATCCACATGTTGTATAACTTTCTCTGGGCAGCGTTTAGTTATCTCTTGAAGTACTTTAAGTATGGATGCCTGTGAAATGGCATCTTCCAAAGCTTTTCTAAATAACATCTCAATGTTGACACTTGTAAAAAGCTGCCAATTTAAACATATTTGCGTAAATCGGTCATTTTTTTTATATGTACAAATAATATAATAAACAATATGTAAAATTTGTCGTGTTTTAATCATACAATGATGTTTTAATCATACAATGGTGTTTTAATCATACAATGGTGTTTTAATCATACAATGGTGTTTTAATCATACAATGGTGTTTTAATCATACAATGGTGTTATAAGCATATAATGGTGTTTTAATCATACAATGGTGTTATAATCATACAATGGTGTTTTAATCATACAATGGTGTTAAATCATACAATGGTGTTATAATCATACCTCAGCCTGTTTTATGGCAACATTTTGAAAGAGCATTGCCAGGGTGGAAATTGAGTAAGGATCTCCATGGCTTTCCATCAGTTGTATCAAATCCCGAAAGTGACCAGTTAAAGCTTTAGGATTCATTGGGTAGACATGATTGATGATACCTTTAATATTTGTAGAATATGTTTAGTTGATCTATGTTAGTAAATATTGTCAGGTGTTCACAATATTCACAATATTACGCATATTCAAAATGGGAACTTAACCAATAAGTACAATTCTTTAAATGGGTAACTTTAAAAAAAAAATATTTATGTTTATCATGATTTGAGATGTTTTACTTTTATCACTAACCTAACAGCATTTGATTTTCACGCTGCAGAAAACATGCAATCATTTTGTCTAAATATGGTGCAAGAGCTATGGGACCAGATGGCAGATTTGCTAGCTGTAGTAAGAACATTTCAAACATAGATAGAACTGATTTTTCTCCATCTGCTAAATACTTCAATAAGCCAGGCACAAGTGGAGAAGCCATTTCCAATTTATTTGATCTTTCAAGCTAAATAAAAATGTAAATAAATGAGCAGATGAATGTCAAGATATGACATTCAAGATATGACATTCAAGATATGACATTCAAGACTAATTTACATTTTAATTTTTTTGTAGCGATTAAGGTTTTAAAACAATAATCTGTTCAAACACAAGTAAAAATTTACTGACCCAGTTAGTAAGCTTTAGAAAAGCATTAATAAAAAACATATGGTGATAAAAGGGTGAACCATCAAATATCTCATCAAATATCTCATCTGATGAAGTCTGTTCTTTCTGAAGACATTTTAGGCAAATTGACAAAAACAATGAAAATTCATCATCTGTAAAAACTTTGCCATCTCTGTGGATTTGAAAGTATAAATTATTGTAATATATATATATATATATATATATATATATATATATATATATATATATGGTCATTTTAGAAACAAGACATCGCCATACAAAGACTTCATTCTGGAAGAAAATTACTTATAACACTGGACTCTCGATAATCTGATATTGTGTTGTGGTAATACATGTATTGTTTGCTGGTAATACATGTTTTGTGTGCTGGTAATACACGTCAAAATCTGGATAAGCCTGAACTGAATATATGCCCAATTTTTAAAAAAAAAAAAATATTACATTAGGCCAGTTAGTATGGGAACTTATATAGTCATTTGCAGAAATTTGAAAGTTGGCATTTTCACCATTAAAATGATTCTTACTTAAAAGGTTCAACCACTTTATCAAAAAACGTGCTAGCAGCCCCTCCTTCTAATACATTTTCCGTCTCCATCAGTTCAGATAATCTTCTAATGGCATCTATCATTCCATTTTTGTCTTTCTAGAGAATGGAAAAAAAAAATAGAAAATTGTCCATGTTAGTCGGCAGCTTGTTGTTTATAGGTAATTAAACTATGGGTAACTAAACTATAGGTAACTAAACTATAGGTAACTAAACTATAGGTAACTAAACTATAGGTAACTAGACTATAGGTAACTAAACTATGGGTAACTAAATTTTAGGTAACTTAACTATAGGTAACTAAACTATAGGTAACTAAACTATAGGTAACTAAACTATAGGTAACTAAACTATAGGTAACTAAACTATAGGTAACTAAACTAATAAAAAATGCATAATAAAAAAATAATATGTAGTTTACTTTTAAAAAACAGATGAAAAATCTTTAGTTTAAAATAATATTAATATCATATATTTTAATTAAGGGATTCAGGAATATTATTTTCACCAAAGCGTCTAATTCAATTTCCTCAGCAATTGCTTCTGCAATTTTGAAGAGTTCTTCATATTTTGTACTCAAAAATTTTAATGTGAGATTCATCATTTCTGTTCCATAAGATTTTGTGAGCCTTTCTTTCCTAGAAGTATAAAGACATACAAAGAAAGATGTAAATGTTGTAAGTAGCTTATACATGTTGCTTTAGTGCTAATAAAATTGACACAAAAAAATATTTTTATTTAAATTTTGTTTACACTGATTGGCCGTTTTTATTCACATTAAATTTTACTTTACCATAAAGAAATGTTACATTTTATAATAACAGAACAGTTCAATGTAGACCCAGAGAACTTTAATGACTCAGCTTAAGTCTTGCAAAGAAAAAAAAATATGTCCAATTAGTAGGCCAACCATTGTTAAAGAGGGTATTTTCAAACGATGCTATTAATAAAGTAAGGATATAATTCTCTATGTTTTAAAGTGTTATGAGCTGTCTGAGTTTTATTAATAATCTAATCATGAAATTCAAAGTTGTATATTTACTTTAAACCCTTAAAGAAATTTTTTGCAGTAACTTCCCAAAAATTCAAGTATTTCTTCAGCTCTCCTAGACTCCCACACATTTCAGATGGAGGTGGCTGAAAAGATTCAAAAGCTAACAGTACTTGTTTGACAATCTCTGGATGTTCCTGAAATATAAATGATATTTTTAATGAGATAGTGTTTTTATCTGAAAGAAGTCTTAACATACTCTTAAAGTACAATTTACTTTTCAAATCTAGAAAATTCACACAATATAGCAATACTAGTGAATTATTAGTATACAAGAACCTCAACATACTTTCCATGTAGTTAATCTTTTGTCCATAGTAATTGTCACACAAGCCTCCATAGTACTCCGACATGGTCTTTTTAACAGCGGAACTAGCATCCTAAGCCACGAATCTGTCTTTTGTTTATCACTAGGATATAGAGCAATAAAATGTAATTCTGTTAAGAAACTCAAATGCCTAAAGATGTAAATCAATTTGAGCATGAACATAACCTTTTTTTTATTAAGTATCATACTTACTTTGAATATAACTTTTTAAGAGCCTTTTCTATTACTAAATGTGCAAAGCCATCTTGATCCAAAAATTTTATTTCCATTTCTTCAACAACTTGTATAAATTTGTCCACAATGTTTTTAAATACACTGACATCCTTATAAACAAAAATAAAGAACATAATTATTCCTTCAGTCTATCTTTTATGGACAATATTAGAAGATGTTGTTACTTACCACTGGTGAAAAACTGGTGCAACTGATAAAGTATTTTACAGCTTCACTGAAAAGATCCAGATAATATTTGTCTCCCTTTGAAATAAATTGATTTTTTGAGATTGCCATTAGAAGATCAAATATGTCTATATACAGCACTTCAAACTTATCTTGTTGTCTAGAAATTAGAATATTATAATATTTAAAAAAATATATTAGTTAAGAAATACTTACTATATATTTGTTATCTTAAGTAATTTTTTTTATTTTACTAAAGACATGACCTTACATTGTATTATAAACAATATTACTTTATAGTTCACACATGGGGTGTGTTTAAATAGGGTGATATATTTGTTTTAAGTGCCACAATTTAGAAAAGTTGAATTGTCTCATTTATATTAAATAATGAAGAGGACAACAATCATTAAAGCTACTGATATTTGACAGATTACTGTTAATTAAACTATTTTGTAATTATCTAATTATTAAGCCATAAAGAAAAACTTGCGATAGCTTATTTTAATTAAATGCATTTACCCCAAACCAGGAATCATATGTTTGTCCATAAACTGTAAAATATGTTTTGCCACTTTTTTTCTTTGAGATAAACCATGAGACTGAATGATTTCCCTACATTTTCTGATGTACAGACTGAGTTGTTCATCATCACAAGACTGTTGGCACAAAAATTAATTTTAAGTTTTAAAACAAAAAATATACATCTTTAAAAAACCATAGATCAACATTTTAATTTACACATTTGTATCTTTCATTAGTAAATGTTGACTATAAATACTGAGTAAATGTCTGACCGATTGTGGTATGAATGGTCAAGTAAGAGAATCAGTGGATGACTGTTAATAGGATGGAATCAAAGAACATGTGCATGGATGTGTCTGTATGCATGTGTAGTGGACATGTGTAGTGGACATGCGTACTGAGGCAGTTGATTAGAACCTTCATGCAGTGAGGCTGTTATATAAAGAGGGTGAGTGTTGAACCTGATAGAGAAAGAGGTTTTCGTATCCTTATTTGAATTATTATTATAAATTATATTATGTATGGTATACTTTGAATGGTCTCATATTTTTTTTTTTTACAGTAGCCCTTCATTACATGGGTTCCCGCGATGAGACTTAAAAGTGTAGTAGTTACTATGTTAGTTATACAAAATGTGTAGTAGTTACTATGTTAGCTATACAAAATGTGTAGTAGTTACTATGTTAGCTATACAAAATATGTAGTAGTTACTATGTTAGCTATACAAAATGTGTAGTAGTTACTGTGTTAGCTATACAAAATATGTAGTAGTTACTATGTTAGCTATACAAAATGTGTAGTAGTTACTATGTTAGCTATACAAAATATGTAGTAGTTACTATGTTAGCTATACAAAATGTGTAGTAGTTACTATGTTAGCTATACAAATATGTAGTAGTTACTATGTTAGCTATACAAAATGTGTAGTAGTTACTATGTTAGCTATACAAAATGTGTAGTAGTTATTATGTTAGCTATACAAAATGTGTAGTAGTTACTATGTCAGCTATACAAAATGTGTAGTAGTTACTATGTTAGCTATACAAAATATGAAGTAGTCACTATGTTAGCTATACAAAATGTGTAGTAGTCACTATGTTAGCTATACAAAATGTGTAGTAGTCACTGTGTTAGCTATACAAAATGTGTAGTAGTCACTATGTCAGCTATACAAAATGTCTAGTAGTTACTATGTTAGCTATACAAAATGTGTAGTAGTTACTATGTCAGCTATACAAAATGTGTAGTAGTCACTATGTTAGCTATACAAAATGTGTAGTAGTTACTATGTTAGCTATACAAAATGTGTAGTAGTCACTATGTTAGCTATACAAAATGTGTAGTAGTTACTGTGTTAGCTATACAAAATGTGTAGTAGTTACTATGTTAGCTATACAAAATGTGTAGTAGTTACTATGTTAGCTATACGAAATGTGTAGTAGTCACTATGTTAGCTATACAAAATGTGTAGTAGTCACTATGTTAGCTATACGAAATGTGTAGTAGTTACTATGTTAGCTATACAAAATGTGTAGTAGTTACTATGTTAACTATACAAAATGTGTAGTAGTCACTATGTTAGCTATACAAAATGTGTAGTAGTCACTATGTTAGCTATACAAAATGTGTAGTAGTTACTATGTTAGCTATACAAAATGTGTAGTAGTTACTATGTTAGCAATACGAAATATTTAAATGCTTTTCGTTTTTGCAATAGAAACAAACATTCTATTTTAAGCGAAAACATGTGTTAATCTCATAGGACCATGGCTTGCACATTAAGAACTTTCCTGATTAGGGTATAAATTTCCCCAACCTTACAATCATGTTACGCTTATGTCTTAGAGTTGCTTACATACACTATGTTACAAAATTTAATAACCAATTTTGTGCTCTAATTAAATTTCTAAGTGAATTTAGTAGACTTTTTTGCAAGTACAAATGGTAAATAATACACAACCTACTGAGAAGGGATTACTGAGAATTGTAAACACACTTTCGCCAGTCTTTGCCAGTTTGTCATAAACATTATCCGGCATTTCAATACAGCCCAGGTAACAGTACACAGCATAGGCCAAAAGCTGATTACACACACCATTGACTTGATCTGAACTGTTAAAACACGATGAAATTACACAAATTTGTAAATTACAACAGAAACAAACGAAACGACCTAAACTAAGCATCAAAATATATTTCTATTCACTCGCTCATAGTCAAGACGCACATTATAATTGAGAATATGGCGCGTAATAGCTAACTAAAGTGGACAAAATTGAAATATTTTTTTTTTTTTAAATCTGAAAAGACGGTGTGGAATTAAACTGACTGCGACTAGTTGCTTCCAATAAACTTTAAATAATATGTAGACTAAATATTGTTTTTATTTACATATTAATTTTCAATGAACACTTTTGCTTTAATGAAAACTTTCTAAAAATAGACATGGCCTTTAAAAAAAAATCCTTTAAACCTCAGAAAAGACAGACAGACAGGCAGGCAGGCGGATAGATATATACAGCCCCGTAGCCAAGGGGTCACTGGTGGGCCGTGCCCCTCCCCGCTCGGAGTGGAGTGCCCCCCACTTAAAAAAGAAGAAAAAGAGGAAAAAATAAAGAAAAAGTAACTAAAATGAGAAGGTGCTGCCTTTCTGGGTATTGGTGCCTCCCTGCTTACTTTGACCTGGCTACGGGCCTGGATATATGTATATATATATATATATATATATATATATATAGATATATAGATAGATAGATGGATGGGTTGATGGATGGCTGGATAGATAGATAGATAGATATATAGATAGGTAGATGGACAGACAGACATATAGATAAATAGATAGATAGATAGATGGATAGATACATAGATAGATAGATAGATAGATAGATAGATAGATAGATAGATAGATAGATAGATAGATAGATAGATAGATAGATAGATAGATAGATAGATAGATAGGTAGATAGATAGATAGATAGATAGATAGATAGATAGATAGATAGATAGATAGATAGGTAGATAGATAGATAGATAGATAGATAGATAGATAGATAGATAGATAGATAGATAGATAGATAGATAGATAGATAGATAGATAGATAGATAGATAGATAGATAGATAGATAGATAGATAGATAGATAGATAGATAGATAGATAGATAGGTAGATAGATAGATAGATAGATAGATAGATAGATAGATAGATAGATGTGTATCAAGCAAATTAAAATAAAAAAAATACATACATTTGTTATGAATGAGAAAAAAAATAAATTAAAGAGACATAGACTTAAACATAAAAATTGGATAGAATGGAACCAACATCAAGTTAATAAAGAAAAACATATTTGATACTAAACAATTGGACTTAAGTTTCTTACGTTATTGTCTTTGTCAATATTGTATCCATCAATTTAAAATATAAATCTGCGAAATCCTGGCCACTGGCTTCATCTGACGTCACTGGCCTACACAGCACAGACAAAACAGCTGCCAAGTCCTCTGTGTCTAATGCCTTGCGAAAAATAAAATAATATTTCCAAATGCGTTACTTCAAAACATTAATCTTTGCCGAAACAAAGGCCCTTTTGAGGAAATGAGGAAAAAAGACGGGCCCCATTAGTCAGATTTTTTCAGGCAGGGCAGGCCTTATGAATTGCGGGGCCCAATTTAACGGATGGATGCGAGGCCCCTCTTCTAATGTTTTTTTTTACAATAACAACTATAACTATTAATATTACATGTAAATTATAGGGCCCCGGCCTGGCGCAGGGCCCAATTTGGAGCAATCAGTCAAATCGGCCCAAGGCCGGACCTGTTTTCAGGCACCATATATTTTCTTTCTAAGGCCTTTGGTAGCGATGTTAAATGTTAAATAAAAGTTCCCAAACTCTTTTTGGAATGTTACGGTTTCACCATGACCTTTGAACTTCCATTGGCGGTGGGTGTATGGGGGAGGGATGCGTCGTAGCTATTTTGAAATCGACGACAAAAAAGCCTAGGCTGTAATAAGCAAGTAAGCATGCTAACACCCCTTCTAATTCACAATCTGCACCAAAGTAAATGGTGGTCGAATAAAGACCCCCCCTCCATCTCCCCGCCCCCGGACCCAGTGTCGTAGCGAACTTAACTCGCGCCCGGGGCACAATACCTTTTTAGCGCCTCCACTTATTCGAATACCATATACTATTGTATGTAAAATATACCGTACCATTTGGCGCCACTTTGTGAGAAACGCCCGGGGCATGATGCCCCCTTGCCCCCCCTCCCGCTACGCCACTGCCCAGACCCCATAGCTCGAGGCCACTGACAAGTGTTTGCCCCCCTTACCTCCCCCCCCACACACACACACCGGGCTTGCAGCCTTCCCTGCCATCAAGTTAGATCTTTTTCGATAGTTATTGATACATAGTATCATCGATGTGCAGTGGCATCATGCCCCGGGCGCTACTCACAAAGGGTCGCCAAATGGTGTGCGAGTTAAGCTCGCTACGCTACTGTCGATGCGTTTTTTCCACCCTTTCAAAGAATAGCACATCATTTTTTTTAATAAATCTGAAATTTGAACAATTAGTGTGTGCATCTTTGTTGTTGAAAGAAAACATAATACAGATATGTTTAACTTATGTTAAAAACTCATACATCAGACCTGTATGTGCTCTTTCAATTGGATCTCTGATTGTTCAAGACAATTTAATGCTATTTTTAGATGTAGCTCCCTTTTACTGTTGTCTAGAATGCGAACCAGAAATGAGTAGAATCCTTGTGTAATTTGTTTTGAAAGAGAACTGTTTTCGACAAGCTGACTGTAAAAAAAGACGATGAATACGTTTATTAACAATATGCTAGACTAACAACTACGTATAAACGACATGTTTGCCTGACAACTACATATAAACAACATGATTTCCTAAAAACTACATATAAACATCATGCTTGCCTAACAACTACATATAAACAACATGCTTGCCTAACAACTACATATTAACAACATGCTTGCCTAACAACTACATACAAACAGCATGCGTGCCTAACAACTACATATAAACAACACGCTAGCCTAACAACTACATATTAACAACATGCTAGCCTAACAACTACAATTCATTAAAACTAATGAACTTTTAAAGGAAAAAAGCGATTTTGCCAATTAACACGTGCATATTATTTTTAATAAAAATAAAACTTTAATGATCTTCTAAAACTAATTACTCACCGTGCAATTTTCTTCAAAAAAGAATTACTCACTTTGCAATGTAATCCAAAATCTAATTACTCACCTTGCAATCTGCACAAGTTTCGTGAAAGTAAATTCAGCCATATCCCAACCAGCTGTACCGGGTACAGGTTTACTATCGCCGGTTAATTTTTCTCCAAATACTTTTAAACTTTTCATGACGTCATCTGTACCCCTCCTTATGACATGTCTATCATTTGATATCAAGCTTTCCACTGAACTTTGAAACGCTAATAACACATTTTGATTATTGTGTACGAAGTTCTTGCTTCTTATAAGTGACTCCATCTTTTCTCTAAAATAACCAAACACATAACAAACAATTCAATGATTTAATAATTGACAAGTATATTTATTTTACACTTTAGGCTGAACAATGTAATAGTAAATGGTATCAGAAAAAGTATTTAGCCCGGCCATGGGCCAAAAGACGGCCCGAGGCCTATATCCGGCCGTCCAAACCGTTTTATCCGGCCCGTCATTCGCTGCCGAGTGATGCTGTATTAATTGTATGTAACGACGTTTACTTTTAAGTTATCTCAAAACCCAATGCGGCCCGCAATTAAATAAAAAAATGGCCCATCCATGGTTTTGCCGAAGTTTTATATTCAGTAACTTCCTTCCTCTAGTATTAAAAATGCGTAAAAAAAACATTTCGAATCAATGAGACGCATGCGCATAGGCCTAATTAGTTTTCTGATCTACTTAGACTCAGCCATAGATATATAAGACTAGATCGCTTATGGGCTATGCATAGACATATATTGTGCGGACCATAACTTTAAAAAGAGAAGAGTGCAATTCTGTATAACCTGATGACGTAGTACGCATAGAAACCTTAGTAACCGAAATAAATAGCAGAAGACATTCTGCATTGTTTTCCTTGACAAATTTTTTAAAACTTTTTTTTTCAATTAACTTTGAATGAAATGCCTTCGTGTTGTGTACCCGGTTGTTTGATTATATTATTACTAACCGTCAAATATAATTTTTTCGGACACATCAGTTGATCTTAAAAGCGCCAACCTCTAGCATGAATGGGGATTTTTTTTTTTAATTAAAAGGAAGGAAATCTTTTTCGGTAAAAAAATAAAGAACTGTACAGAATTGTACTCTTCTCTTTTTAAAGTAGGGGTCTCGAACACAACACTTTTTCGGTCTCTATTAAATAAGCATAAGCGATCTAGTCTTATATATCTATGGACTCAGCTACAATTTAAGCCAAATCACTCTGTTAGCTTGTCCTTCGTCCGGTCTTAGTCATTAGCTAGAATTCGCACATATCTATTTTAAAAAATTTCCAGTAATAAAGAAATGGACATAAAATTGAGATGTTATTATAAAAGTCTCTACTGAAATTATTTTAACATTGATAACATCTATAATATGATGGTTGAAACAAACTAACTGTGACTATACCTCTATCAGCTTTCTCAATATGACCACACCTACCAGATTTTTATAACAGTAATCTCGAATATCCTTTTTTTTTTCAGATACGAAACTTTCGACGTTGCCGAGTTGTTCAACTGGCCTAAATTGTAAGAGTTTGGAAAAAAAATATTATTTCCATGTTTCTCATGTTGACATTGCAATACGCCTGTCTGCACGCTTCATTGATTTTAATATTCGCCACAGACTTTGTTTGTTTATTACTTCAAAACTTTTGTATTTCTTTTTTCTCATGTTGTGCTGACCTGCCACAGGGAAGTAAAATATAAATACGGGGAAAACATCAGTGTTGGTTCAGGCAGGGCCGGATTAAGGTTAGCTGAGGCCCGGGGTGCAAAAGATTTTATTTTCGGACCCCTTTAATTTAAAATGGAGAAAATGGTTGGTTAATAATTATGAAAAGTGTCAAGTTAAATTTTTTAGTGTCCACCGCGTTTTGTCTGGCCCCCTCTGCTTGTTTGCTCTACTTAGTAACATTTATTTCCTGCCCCCCCCCCCATCGGTCTAGCCCCTGCTGTAGAATGCATGGCCCCTGCTGTAGAATGCCTGGCACCTGCTGTAGAATGCCTGGCCCCTGCTGTAGAATGCCTGGCCCCTGCTGGAGAATGCCTTGCCCCTGCTGTAGAATGCCTGGCCCCTGCTGTAGAATGCCTGGCCCCTGCTGTAGAATGCCTGACCCCTGCTGTAGAATGCCTGGCCCCTGCTGTATAACGCCTGGCCCCTGCTGTAGAATGCCTGGCCCCTGCTGTAGAATGCATGGCCCCTGCTGAAGAATGCCTGGCCCCTGCTGTAGAATTCATGGCCCCTGCTGTATAACGCCTGGCCCCTGCTGTAGAATGCCTGGCCCCTGCTGTAGAATGCATGGCCCCTGCTGAAGAATGCCTGGCCCCTGCTGTAGAATTCATGGCCCCTGCTGTAGAATTTCCACCCAAAGTGGGTTGGATCTGGAAGCTATTGGTGCTCGCCAGACATGCCGGCCTTACGAATTGCGGGGCCCAATTTAACGGTACCTTGCGAGGCCAGTCTTCTATTTTTTTTTACAACAATAGCCATTAATATTAATTAAATTGCAAGCCCCTGCTAAGCGCGGGGCCCAATTTGGAGCAATCGGTCAAATCGGCCTAAGACGGGCCCTGTCACTAGGTATACTGACTTCCCCTGTCGCTAGGTATACGGACTTCCCCTGTCACTAGGTATACTGACTTCCCCTGTCAGTAGGTATACTGACTTCCCCTGTCGTTAGGTATACGGACTTCCCCTGTCACTAGGTATACGTACTTCCCCTGTCACTAGGTATACGGACTTCCCCTGTCACTAGGTATACTTACTTCCCCTGTCACTAGGTATACGTACTTCCCCTGTCACTAGGTATACGGACTTCCCCTGTCACTAGGTATACTTACTTCCCCTGTCGCTAGGTATACGTACTTCCCCTGTCACTAGGTATACTGACTTCCCCTGTCGCTAGGTATACGGACTTCCCCTGTCACTAGGTATACTGACTTCCCCTGTCGTTAGGTATACGGACTTCCCCTGTCACTAGGTATACGTACTTCCCCTGTCACTAGGTATACGGACTTCCCCTGTCACTAGGTATACTTACTTCCCCTGTCACTAGGTATACGTACTTCCCCTGTCACTAGGTATACGTACTTCCCCTGTCACTAGGTATACGTACTTCCCCTGTCACTAGGTATACGTACTTCCCCTGTCGCTAGGTATACGTACTTCCCCTGTCGCTAGGTATACGTACTTCCCCTGTCGCTAGGTATACGTACTTCCCCTGTAACTAGGTATACGTACTTCCCCTGTCACTAGGTATACGTACTTCCCCTGTCGCTAGGTATACGTACTTCCCCTGTCGCTAGGTATACGTACTTCCCCTGTCGTTAGGTATACGTACTTCCCCTGTCGCTAGGTATAGTACTTCCCCTGTCGCTAGGTATACGTACTTCCCCTGTCGCGAGGTATACTTACCTCCCCTGTCGCTAGGTATACTTACCTCCCCTGTCGCTAGGTATACGTACTTCCCCTGTCGTTAGGTATACGTACTTCCCCTGTCGCTAGGTATACGTACTTCCCCTGTCACTAGGTATACGTACTTCCCCTGTCACTAGGTATACGTACTTCCCCTGTCGCTAGGTATACGTACTTCCCCTGTCACTAGGTATACGTACTTCCTCTGTCACTAGGTATACGTACTTCCCATGTAGCTAGATATACGGACTTCCCCTGTCGCTAGGTATACGGACTTCCCATGTAGCTAGATATACGGACTTCCCCTGTCGCTAGGTATACGGACTTCCCCTGTCGCTAGGTATACGGACTTCCCCTGTCGCTAGGTATACGTACTTCCCCTGTAGCTAGGTATACGTACTTCCCCTGTTGCTAGGTATACTTACTTCCCCTGTTGCTAGGTATACGTACTTCTCCTCAGCGAAGAAAATGTGTAAATTATATATCGATTTTATTTTATATATTAAAAATAATGTCTCTTTGAAATGTAGGTTTTTTTATGTTGTTTACATTCTTTTATCATTTTTTTTTATTGCAAATAGTAAAACCATTTGACTTCCTATTGGCAAAACATGTTCTAGAGACAAATGACGTATTTTTTTTCTTGTAAATATTGTATAAAATATACCATGTGTTTACTTTCTGTTACAGGCTCATTAATTTATTTGATTGCGGTACTTGTAACTGTGTTGGTGTGCTCGTGTGCTAGTGTGTACATGTGTGAGTTAGCGTGTGTGTGTGTGTGTGTGTGTGTGTGTCTTATTTGACTCTTGAGATCTGCATTTGTCAATGTGTGTACTCTCCAATGGATTCGTTTTACCCACATGAAATCACACACACACACACACACACACACACATTTGCCAAACTAGAAATTTGTCTGAAAGGTGTATTAAATGAACAGATGACAGCTAGACCCAGGCCCGTAGCGTGCGAGGGGGCAAGGGTGCCGGGCCCCCCTGCGTTTTGTCTGGCTCCCCTGGTTATTTGTTCTACTTAGTAAAATGTATTACCTGGCCCCCCTGCTATTGCCTAGCCCCTGCTGTAGAATTCCTGGCCCCTACTGTAGAATTTTCATGCTACGGGGCTGGCTAGACCTAACTCTCAAAATACATTTTTCTCTCTTCTTTAAAAGCCATGCTATATCTATTTAATTCCTAAATTATATACCTATTAGTAGATTTTAAGACATAATAACCTATGCTCACTGTCAGCCTATCTTTAACTTTAGCCATATTTGTGTTTTATACGGGCACAATAAGATTACACTTATTTCCTACGTGGACATCACACAATGATTTAAATAACAAATACGGCAATATGTAGGACAATTTGTTAAATATGAACTAAATGTGATTGAATGTAAAGCACTGAGACAAAATTATACAAAATCATAAAATACCTCTCTACTGCACTATAACAACTGATTAGACACAAATACCGTACGGTGGAGACAAATAGATTGTTTTATAATTGCCTTATAACAAACTGTTACTCGTTATTTTCATTGTGTGAGATACCCACTGTAGAAAATAATAAACAATATAACGGTGGAGGCGTGGCAAACAACTTAATGTACCTTTCCCTTGGCATTTAAAGGGAAGGTGATTGTATGTTTGTGTGGGGGAGGGGATGGTAGAGACAGCTAAACGTCCTTTGCCCTCCCTCGACTCATTTAACGACACTAGTGAATACAAGTATTGAGTGGGGTGGGGGTGTGGGGTTCCATTCCATTTATGTGGGGTCAATGCTCCACGCCTGGCAATAAATTATTTCATTTTCATATGTCGGCCTCATTATATTAGATTTACTGGCTGGGTGGAAACTTAAAAACTGATCAGAGCTAAAGATCTAAGGCGTGAAATGTAAACAGGGGTGTGTGTGGGAGTAGGGGGGATGCGGGGTTCAGATGAACTCAATGCGCCCCAGCGCCCCCACCAACCTACTATAAGTGACCAACTTATATGGCGCCAACTATTTTTAATCTTTGAGAGACAGGGAAGACAATCCCGTCCTTTCTTCAAAACAATAAAATGAAACTATTACGTTGTTGTTTTGATTTTAAACAAATCTCATACAAGTTAAACATCTAGTATGTTCAATAGCCAGCTGAAGGTATATCGATTTGCCAACTGAAGCGATATAATATTTATGCAGTAACCAACTGAAGGTATATAATACTCTTTCCAGTAACCAACAGAAGATTTATAATACTCTATGCAGTAGCCAACTGAATGTATATAATACTCTATCCAGTAGCCTACTGAATGTATATAATACTCTATCCATTAACCAACTGAAGGTATATAATACTCTATCCAGTAGCCTGCTGAAGAGTTATAATATTCTATCCAGTCGCCAACTAAAGGTATGTAATACTATATCAAGTAGCCTACTAAAGGTATATAATACTCTATCCAGTAGCCTACTGAATAAATATCACTTTGTTTCACTCCTTTAGATTATGGCGTGCGATCTGTTCATGGATTAGATCCGCGGTTTTCCAATGGTAGCAAGTGTACCCCAAAGTGTACGGGGAAAGCTATACAGCGGTACTGAGCGACATAATTTTCGTTTCATACAATCTAAGAGTCTGAAGAAGGCAGCCAGTTTGCTGTGTTACTCACCACCAAACCACGTGACCAAGTATCCCATTAGAAAGATCAGAAAATTTGATCTTTACTTAAAGGACATTTACTCGCAAACTTTACGTGTGAGGGTTAAACCGCGGATATAATTTCGCAACATTTGGTGTTAAGTCGCGAGAAAGGTTGACAACCGTTGGATTCGATTTATAGTCCGAATTTTTCGTTCTGAGTATCTCAGTTTCATTTATTTATAATACCCAAATAGAAAAAAAAAGCAACAACAAATATTGAGTTTCGTTATTTGGCTCTGAGAATCCAAACTGGCCTAATTGATCTCCGATTCCCACCTCTGATATCTAAACTGGAACACATTGAACTGATACATGTCCGACTCATCGCTGACAGAGTTCGATAAGTGAGCTGCAGTGCTCGATTCAGGGCCAGTGTTACTCGTCTCGGAATTTCTGATGCTCGAGTCGGAACCAAGGCTGCTCACCTCAGGGCTTGCTGTCGTCTGCTCATCGTCAAAGAAGTTACTCTGTTCGTCTGACTCAACTTTCGGAAATACAGAAAAAAGTAAACATCATTAGCAAATTAGTATATATATATATACTAAATATGGTACTAAATATGGTATCAAAGCACAACATATATTTAGGTGTTGTACCCTTACGTTCTACCAACATAACCATATATGTTACAGATAATATATATATAGATATAGATAGATAGATAGATAGATATATAGATAGATAGATATATAGATAGATAGATAGATAGATAGATAGATAGATAGATAGATAGATAGATATATAGATAGATAGATAGATAGATAGATAGATAGATAGATAGATAGATAGATAGACAGACAGACATATAGATAGATAGACAGACATATAGATAGACAGACAGACATATAGTCAGAATGATAGATAAACAGACAAATAGACAGATAGAAAGATAGACAGATAGGTAGATAGATAGATAGATAGATAGATAGATAGATAGATAGATAGATAGATAGATAGATAGATAGACAGACAGACATATGGATAAATAGACAAACAGATAGATAAATAGACACATAGACATATTTCCATAAGCTCCTTATATTCCATAAGTTCCTACATTTTCCCATAAACTCCTACATATTTCCATAAGCTCCTACATATTCCCATAAGGTCCAAATATTCATATGAGCTCCTACATATTCCCATAAGCTCCTACATATTCCCATAAGCTCCCAGATATTCCCATAAGCTCCTACATTTTCCCATAAGCTCCCAGATAGTGCCATAAGCCAGATATTCCCATAAGCTCCCAGATAGTGCCATAAGCTCCCAGATATTCCCATAAGATCCTACATATTCCCATAAGCTCCTACATATTCCGATAAGCTCCTACATATTCCCATAAGGTCCAAATATTCACATAAGCTCCTACATATTCCCATAAGCTCCTACATTTTCCCATAAGCTGCTACATATTCCCATAAGCTCCTACATATTCTCATAATGTCCAAATATTCACATAAGCTCCAACATATTCCCATAAGCTCCTACATATTCCCATAATGTCCAAATATTCCCATAACCTCCTACATTTTTCCATAAGCTCCCAGATATTCCAATATGCACCTTCATATTCCCATATGTTTAATATTCGCATTCTTTCTCTCTTTCTCTCTCTCTCTCTCTCTCTCTTTCTTTCTTTCTCTCTCTCTCTCTCTCTCCCTCTCTCTCTCTCTCTCTCTCTCTCTCTCTCTCGCTCTCTCTCTCTCTCTGTTTACTGTTGCGTAAAATTTTGACCCTACGTGGTTGAAAAAAAAACAACACAAGCCTATAGTCTCATTCGCTAAATGAGTAGAATCAATTGGCATATATTCCCATAAGCTACCAGATAGTACCATAAGTACCTACATATTCCCATAAGCTCCTAGATATTGCCAAATGCTCCAAGATATTCCCATTAGCTCCTACATATTCCCATAAGAACCAAGATATTGTCATAAGGTTGCAGAAATTGCCATAAGCTCCCAATTATTCCCACAAGCTCCCAGATTTTCCCATAAGCTCCTAGTATTTCCATAAGCTCCTAATATTCCAATAAGCTCCTACATATTCACATAAGCTCCTACATATTCCCATAAGCTCCAAGCTATTGCCATAAGCTCACAGATATTCCCATAAACTCTTACATATCCACATAAGCTTATACACATTCCCATAAGCTCCCAGATATTGCCATAATCTCCCAGATATTCCCATAAGCTCCTACATATTCCCATAAGCTCCTTCATATTCCCATAAGCTCCCAGATATTCTCATAAGCTCCCAGATATTCCCATAAGCTCCTACATATTTCCATAAGCTCATTATATTCCCGTTAAGCTCCTACAGATTCCATTAAGCTCCTGCATATTCCCATAAGCTCCTACATATTTCCATAATCTCCTAATATTCCCATAAGCTCCAACATATTCCCATAAGCTTCTACATATTTCCATAAGCTATTAATATTCCCATAAGCTCCAACATATTCCCATAAGCTCCTAGATATTCCCATGAGCTCTTGCATATTTCCATAAGCTCCTTATAGTGTTGTGGCCCCAAAGTATGGGAGCTCCTAACGAGTGTTTTGGTTGCCTACTTCTTTATGTGGCCTCTCAGAATTCAACCGAATTAAGTAAATAAAATTATATATGAAAGGGTTAATGACTTTTTGTGTACGTTTCAGAAAAAAAAAAGAACTTTTAAGAGAATAAATAGGAATGTAAGAAACACGTTCCACGGCCTGATGGATTACAACGAAAACACAATCACTACTCAAGAAAAATAAACGCATGTAGATAGTGTCTGTAAATATAAACGTGTGTAAGTTAATGTCTGTAAGTATAAACATGTGAAGTTGCTGTCTGTAAATATAAACGTGTGTAGTTAATGTCTGTAAATATAAACGTGTGTAGTTACTGTCTGTAAATATAAACGTGTGTAGTTACTGTCTGTAAATATAACGTGTGTAGTTACTCTCTGTAAATATAAACGTGTGTAGTTACCGTCTGTAAATATAAACGTGTGTAGTTACTGTCTGTAAATATAAACGTGTGTAGTTACTTTATGTAAATATAAACGTGTGTAGTTACCGTCTGTAAATATAAACGTGTGTAGTTACTGTCTGTAAATATAAACATGTGTAGTTACTGTCTGTAAATATTAACATGTGTAGTTGCTGTCTGTAAATATAAACGTGTGTAGTTACTGTCAGTAAATATAAACGTGTGTAGTTAACGTCTGTAAATATAAACGTGTGTAGTTACTGTCTGTAAATATAGACATGTGTAGTTACTGTCTGTAAATAAAAACATGTGTAGTTGCTGTCTGTAAATATAAACGTGAGTAGTTAATGTATGTAAATATAAACGTTTGTAGTTATTGTCTGTAAATATAAACGTGTGTAGTTACTGTCTGTAAATATAAACGTGTAGTTACTGTCTGTAAATATAAACGTGTGTAGTTACTGTCTGTAAATATAAACGTGTGTAGTTACTGTCTGTAAATATAAACATGTGTAGCTGCTGTCTGTAAATATAAATGTGTGTAGTTACTGTCTGAGCAATCAGGACCGAAGAATCCTTTCTTACACAGCAGGCATCGGCCATCCAGTGTGCACAAATTGAGGGCACACCTGTCTGGGCAGTTTTTGCTGCAGTCCAAAACGTATTTCCCTGGCGTGCAGTTGCAAAAATAAATGTTATACCGGATTTTGTCGACTATCTTGGTCGTGACTCCAATCTGAACGCTGTAGACAGTGGCGTACCTAGGGGGGGGGGGCGGTGGGTGCGGTCCGCACCGGGCGGCACTTTTCATTACTTTTTAGGGGGGGGCGGCAAAATGTATAGATTAATTGAAATACCTAAATGAGAGGGCGGCAAAATCGTCTTCCGCCCTGGGTGGCCGATACCCACGCTACGCCGCTGGCTGTAGAGAAAGTGTTTAAATCCAGATGAGTCTAGTACCCTGCCTATGTTTACTGTGGTACATCCACTGACATTGCACTCTCGACAATATGTAATGTATGAAAATATTAAGCAATAGTACATTTTTTAATACAATAATGCTTGTGCTTATACGTGCCTGCTTATACGTGCCTGCAAGCACAATTGTTTGTACGTAGTATATGTATGTTGTGCATGTGTTTATGTATGTATGAATCTATTCATGTGTTATGAATGTAAAACGTAATCATTTCGTTAAATTGTGTCCTAATAATGTATGGTAGTGGACAAAATTGAATGTACAGAAGAAAGTTGACACATAAAACTCCCAGTGTCGGCCGAGCTGTACTTATATCAATAATGAAACTGTATTGATACACACCTACCTTCTACACGAGTATATATATACACACAAGTTCTTCATTGAAAAAATAAATCAAATTTTATGAATGATGTCCAATACACAAAATATACGATTAAGAAACTCATATGCAACTCTGCCCGCACAGAACTCAGCTTTTCCTAACCTCATTCTCTCCCTTTTAACCCACAGTTCCCTTCCTTGCCTCGTTTTGATCTCCTCGACCATTCACCGTCACGCCCCGCTGGTCAAACCGGTCAGCCTCCATTCACGAGTTGACATTCTAACGGTTTCCCGATCAAACCCACGACATTACATTCAATCAAGCAAACTGATCGCGAGCCCCCCCCCCCCACCCACGTTACAGTTTCTTGACAAAAATATAAATGGGGCAACCTACAATTTGCATATATAAGTGACAGTCAACAATGGACATGTATAGGTTTATGTCAACAAATGACATGTATAGGTGTATGTCAACATATGACGTGTTTAGATGGCAGTACACACATGACGTGTATAGATTTATGTCAACAATTGACGTGTATAGGTTTATGTCAACAAATGACGTGTATAGGTTTATGTCAACAAATGACGTGTATAGGTTTATGTCAACAAATGACATGTATAGGTTTATGTCAACAAATGACGTGTATAGGTTTATGTCAACAAATGACGTGTATAGGTTTATGTCAACAAATGATGTGTATAGGTTTATGTCAACAAATGACGTCTATAGGTTTATGTCAACAAATGACGTGCATAGGTGTATGTCAACAAATGACGTGTTTAGATGGCAGTACACACATGACGTGTATAGGTTTATGTCAACAAATGACGTGTATAGGTTTATGTCAACAAATGACGTGTATAGGTTTATGTCAACAAATGACGTGTATAGGTTTATGTCAACAAATGATGTGTATAGGTTTATGTCAACAAATGACGTGTATAGGTTTATGTCAACAAATGACGTGCATAGGTGTATGTCAACAAATGACGTGTTTAGATGGCAGTACACACATGACGTGTATAGGTTTATGTCAGCAAATGACGTGTATAGGTTTATGTCAACAAATGACGTGTATAGGTTTATGTCAACAAATGACGTGTATAGGTTTATGTCAACAAATGACGTGTATAGGTTTATGTCAACAAATGACGTGTATAGGTTTAAGTCAACAAATGACGTGTAAAGGTGTTAGTCAACAAATGACGTGTATAGGTTTATGTCAACAAATGACGTGTATAGGTTTATGTCAACAAATGACGTGTATAGGAGTGTGACAACAAATGTGATCACTTTGAAAATGAGTCAAATGTTAGTTCAAACAAATCTCACCTCCATAGGCCGAGATTTCACAAACACGGGACAGGTCAGTGGTCCTCTTCGCCGCGGACACAGATATTGACCGGACTGTCTCTGTCGGCTTGTCGTTGTTGACAGGTAGCAGGCTGGAGTTCCTGCTGGTTCTCTTGACGAGATTCTGTTTCAACTTTCCGTCTTCCCCGAAGAATGTAATCGCGTAGTTATCAAGTATCCCTCGAATCTCTGTAGAAATAAGGATGTAATCGTGTAGTTATCAAGCATCGGTTGAATCTCTGTACAAATAAGAATGTAATCGAGTAGTGGTCAAATATCATCGATTCTCTGTAGAAATAAGAATTAATGTGTGATGTTTTACGAGTATGCAAGATATACAATCATATCCTGTTTAGCGTTGTTAAGTTTTGTTTTTTTCCCCATTTAGCGCTGATCTGTTTAACGTTTTCCCTTATTTACGCATTTCCGTTTGACGTTTTCCCATGTACACTGTTCTTTTTAACGTTTTCCCTTTAACGATGTTCTGATTAACGATCTTCCATTCAACTTTGTTCCGCTAAACACTTCTCATGTATCGCCGTTCCGTTAAAAAGTGTCTAGAATACAACCATCTCAATTAGTCTCGTTTTAGGCGGTTCCTTCAAACGCTGTTTCTTTTAACGCCGTCCAATACGTTGTTTCGTTTAACGGCGTCAATCGGACGTTGTTTCGTTTAACGTTGTTTCGTTTTATTTATCATGTGCCGGAAGAGATAAGATGTTTTTTTTCTTCCACGGTGCCCACCACTAACAGATGTGTGTATAGGATGCCCTGTGTCTGTGATGCCCTGTGTCTGTGATTCCCTGTGTCTGTGATGTCATGTGTCTGTGATGTCATGTGTCTGTGATGTCCTGTGTCTGTGATGTCCTGTGTCTGTGATGCCATGTGTCTGTGATGCCCTATGTCTGTGATGCCCTGTGTCTGTGATGCCCTGTGTCTGTGATGCCCTGTGTATGTGATGCCCTGTGTCTATGATGTCCTGTGTCTGTGATGCCTTGTGTCTGTGATGCCCTGTGTCTGTGATGCCCTGTGTCTGTGATGCCCTGTGTCTTGTGTGGTAAAATTCCTTATTTGTTAAACGTCTGTGCCAGTCGGAGTGTGGTAAAATTCCTTATTTGTCAAACGTCTGTGCCAGACGGAGTGTGGTAAAATTATTTGTTAAACATCTGTGCCAGTCGGAGTGTGGTAAAATTATTTGTTAAACATCTGTGCCAGTCGGAGTGTGTAAGAAAAGGTTTATGTTATTTTATTTTGCAAGTACATTTACTAGTCATATAGAAATACATTTTTTTATTTACATTGTAATCAACTGGGAGACAAATGGCAATATAAAACAATGTGTGTAAACACACTTTTAGTTTTTCGTTATGAGCATACTGCACAATATTTCATAATTGACTGAACGGAAGAACTGTAAACAGAAACCTAGATCAGTGTGCTCACAGTCCACTATTGTCACTGATCTGTAAAATTACGTCATCTTCCGTGTAGCATCACCCCCCCCCCTATCTTCCTTATCTGCTTCTATACATTCAAGGTTCAGAACAATTAAAAAATATCACGTGACGCAGTAAAAACCAGGGGTGGGGTTTCGGCCAAAATATTGTTATTCCATCAATAGCCGACACCGACACCGACACCGACACCGACACCGGTGTCTGTTATGTTGACAAGTTGTTGTAATGTAGAAGAGAATCTCGCTTTGGAAAATAATACGTTTGTTGATAAACAGATTTACCAAGTATTTATTTAAAAAGAAAAGAAGAAATTAAGAAAACTTTATATTAAATGTTGTTCTGCATTATGTAGTTAAAGTTCTAGTTTTTTTTTTTTTTTTTTTGGGGGGGGGGGGCGGCAAGTACAAATGACGACACCGACACCGATTCCGGACAAAATACAAATGCCGACACCGACCCTGGGCAAAGTACAAATGACGACAGCGACACCGATTCCGGACAAAATACAAATGCCGACACCGACCCTGGGCAAAGTACAAATGACGACAGCGACACCGATTCCGGACAAAATACAAATGCCGACACCGACCCTGGGCAAAGTACAAATGACGACAGCGACACTGGGCAAAGTACAAATGACGACACCGACACTGGGCAAAGTACAAATGACGACACCGACACTGGGCAAAGTACAAATGAAGACACCGACACTGGGAAAAGTACAAATGACGACACCGACACTGGGCAAAGTACAAATGAAGACACCGACACTGGGCAAAGTACAAATGACGACACCGACACTGGGAAAAGTACAAATGACGACACCGACACTGGGCAAAGTACAAATGACGACACCGACACTGGGCAAAGTACAAATGACGACACCGACACTGGAAAAAGTACAAATGACGACACCGACACCGGCAAAAACTACCGACACCGACACCGACACCGACTCCCCAGCCCTGGTAAAAACTCTGCTCCTACCATTTTCTCACCCCCCCCCCCCACACATGCCATCTTCTGTCACTTTGTGAGTTTTAATTTTATTTGGTCAGTCAATAGTCAAATCTCGAAACCAAGTTGAATATTCCTGATAATTTAAATAAAGTGCATTGCCCGTTCACTGAAGAGATGAGGGAGGGGGAGTAATTCTAACACCTTACAGCTAAGTCAGGGGAAGTAATTCTAACACCTTACAGCTAACTCATATCACCTAAATGTTCCAGGGGAAACAACCTTTACAATGGGCTCTGATTTATTGACATTAGTATGGAATGAAAGTAGGAAACATAATAAGAGGGCTTATCTTTGCAAAATGAGCGGTTTAGTGAAACGAATTGTGGTACAGAACTCCAACAAGTCCAGTTTCCAGATATGGTACAAGTGCTTTAGCCGTCCGAATGACAAGCACAGAAGTTGAGTGTGAGATGCGCGTCCAGCCGTCCGAATGATTGCAAGTTCAAAAGAGGTCTAGTCTACCGCGTCCAATCGTCCGAATGACGCAGTAAAGACGTAAGTGTGAGATACCGCGTTAGTCGTCCGAATGACGCAGTACAGTAGTTAGTGTGAGAGCCATTTTAAAATGGCTATGTGAATTAAATTTTGTCTTTTAATTTTTTTTAGCTTAACACTTTTAGCCAGTCCGGGTGAATAAATTCCTCGTTTCTGTTGTTTTTATGTTGTTGTTTTTTTTTGTGTGTAAATCAAACTGTGTTAGTGAAGAATTTTATTTTACAAAAGTTGTACGAGACAACTGAAATATGACTATGACAAGTAAATAATTTAATTATTATTTCCCTTTGATTGTCATATTTTTTTTGCGTAATATTTTTTTTTTATAATATAAGCTTTTTTTCCTTTCAAAATTCAAAATCATTAAGTTTGATATATTGTTTGTTGATTCTTTATATAAATATTGTTTATTAATACTGCACTGAACCGCTTAAGAGATGTCACTTTTTACTTTGTCCCTTTCACTTAGTCCGCCTATGAATGTACTTACTGTTATTGTGAAATGACTTTAAATTTCTCACCTTTCGAATGTTTCACTTGAGTGATTGGTTTGGTGGTGAGACACGCAGCGAAATGGCGAACTACTTCAAACTATTGGTTGTTTTTAAACAAAATTTATACATCGTTGTATACCCCTTCCAAACCTTTCGCGTACACGTACCACAGGTTGAGAATATCGGCACTAGAACAACCACAAGCCAACTACGAAATCCGCCGACCTTTTTCTATCCGGCCCGCAGACTTCCACAGCGCACACAGCTCACACCAACTATTGTCGTCATAGGTGGATTTAGTTTATTGTGGCCCCAGACGCCGAAGAAATGCATTGTTACAAACATACATAAATACATAATACTTACGTACATACATACATATATGTTAGTAAATATAGATTTGTGTGTGACAATGTGTGTATAGAAAGACATGTAGAAAGATAGGTAGACAAAACAGGTAGAGAGATAGTTATATAGATAGATTAAAAGATAGATAGATCAAATAAATTCTACTGAAAAAGTCTCGAAGTAGTAAATCATTAGAACAGTATAAACATATTCTTTCTCAATAACGTTAGAACATCATAGAACTAGAAATAACAACCATTGAATGTAACAGAAGAATCTATTATGTAGAAGTTGTTACTGTAATATACGTATTTAAGTATTTTTAAGTGACCAATGTTTTTTTATTTCCCAGAATAAAGTTATTTGTGTATATACACGAAAAAGCTTAAACATTTCCGTTAAAACTAATTAAAAGCGGACCAAGATATAAACATATACACATATATACACACATATACACATATATACACATATACACATATATACACATATATACACACATATACACATATATACACATATACACACATATACACATATATACACATATATACACACATATACACATATATACACACATATACACATATATACACATATATACACATATATACACATATACACATATATACACATATATACACATATATACACATATATACACACATATACACATATATACACACATATACACATATATGCACACATATACACACATATACACACATATACACACATATACACATATATGCACACATATACACACATATACACATATATACATAACGCGGTGGCTACGGTTCCAAGGAACGGGACTCCGTGCTATTTTTTTTTTTCGGGGTCCAGCTATAGATGCGCATGCGCGGCAGACGGACTGCTTATTATTGCATTTTTTGTTTTCGGGTTAGGGTTAGGAATAGCGCTTTAGCCGTCCGAATTACGCAGTACAGAAGTTACTGTGAGATGCCGCGTCCAGTCGTCCGAATGACGCAGTACAGAAGTTAGTGTGAGATGCCGCGTCCAGTCGTCCGAATGAATCTAGTACAGAAGTTAGTGTGAGATGCCGCGTCTAGTCGTCCGAATGACGCAGTACATAAGTTAGTGTGAGATGCCGCGTCCAGTCGTCCGAATGACACAGTACAATATTTAGTTTGAGAGCAATTTTTAATGGGTATGCGAATTAAATGTGGATACATTCACTCTTTTAAGTATTTTTAGCTAAACACTTTTTGCAAGTCCGGGTGTAATAATTCCTCGTTTCTGTTGTTTTATTTTTAAATCGTTTATGTTGTTTTATTTGTTTAATCAAACTGTGTTAGTGAAGAATATTATTTTACAAAAGTTGTAGGAGACAACTGAAATCTGACTATGAAAAGTAAATAATTTAATGATTATTTCCCTTTTATTGTCAAATTATTTTGCGTAATATTTTTTTTCTTGTAATACATGTGTATATACATTTTTCCCCTCACAATTCAAAAAACTTTAAAGTTTAATTTATTGTTTGTTGATTCATTATATAAATATTGTGTATTATTACTGAACTAACCAAAGTACATTCACATTTGTTCAGTTATCTGCTAAAATTCAGTCGATAGTGCCAATTTTCAATATGTAATTGTTTATTAATATAATTTAATTTTGTCATTTTCATTTATGACGTAACATTTTATTTATTTACTGTAAGTATTTACAAACTTATGTAACAAACAATCAACAAAAACATAATTTGACAGAAATAAACAAAGATAAACAATAATTTTTGTCAATTGGGAGTTTTATTGAAAATATTTGAGTCCAGACAGAATGTACAGAAGATAAACAACATAAGAATAAAAAAATATATTGATGACAATAATAAACAAACAACATTAGAATAAATAAATATATTGATGACAATAATAAACAAACAACATTAGAATAAATAAATATATTGATGACAATAATAAATAAACAACATTAGAATAAATAAATATATTGATGACAATAATAAACAAACAACATTAGAATAAATAAATATATTGATGACAATAATAAACAAACAACATTAGAATAAATAAATATATTGATGACAATAATAGACAAACAACATTAGAATAAATAAATATATCGATGACAATAATAAACACACAACATAAGAATAAACAAATATATTGATGACAATAATAAACAAACAACATAAGAATAAATAAATATATTGATGACAATAATAAACAAACAACATTAGAATAAATAAATATATTGATGACAATAATAAACAAACAACATTAGAATAAATAAATATATTGATGACAATAATAAACAAACAACATAGAATAAATAAATATATTGATGACAATAATAAACAAACAACAAATGTTTATGTTGATGTCATAATATAATAGAATGACATACAAATAAAATACAACACCTCCATATTGTTAGTTTACAAACAACTCACGGGACATCACCAGCCCCACTGTAATTAAGTTTAGAATTTAAACTTCCACTGTGGACAAGTGGATCCGACCACCCACGACCATCACCTTCATACCCCACACAAAGAACTCTGGCTCCACTACTACCTGGACATGTACATGTTGTGTATGAAAATTTACTATATCTACCACCCACCTTGTATTTGTCCACCCAGTGACCAACACTGACCTGTTTACTACATCCATGAGGATGTGACACTATAAAGTTCAACTTGTCCACATCTCGAGATATTAAGTATTTGAAGTTGAATTTCAACCAAACATTACAAAAATGTCTCCACAACATGTTCAGTTTATCTGCCAGATTTTTGTCACATGTCACACATTTCAACCTACACATGTCTCTCTCAATGTTTACATTAACAACACTGATCTGATCAACACTGACCACTGGACTGTCTTCTCTATCATAAAATAATCTCAAGGTCGTGTGGCTGGCCTCAATGTCATCAAACACCACATGTGTGGCTGTGAACACAACAAACTCCCACCACACGTGGCTGGCTGTGTCTGAATGTTGACATTGTTTACACCAACATGTTGTGTAGTTCTTCCATTGTTTATCTCCATCTCTATCACTAACTCCATCTGTAAACTTGTTCACTCTACTCACCATTCCACTTCCATATCTCAAGTTTGTTTTGTCTCTCATGTTGTAAAATGGATATGAAACGTCTGTCTTTGGCCAAAACTCTGGTCTGTGTGGACTGGTCATTTTAACACCAACTCTGACTGTCAGGTCAGTTGTAGCTTTGATCAGTTCATACAAATCATTGTCACGATGACCTTCAGGTAGATGGTTTAAGGTGAATGTATCAACAGGTATAAAGTGTCTATGACCTGGATTCTTCTTACAGCCAATAAGATGTTTGTGTAGATCAGCTTCTCCACCTTCTGACACCTGAGTTTCATGATCACCTGGAACAGACAAATTAACTTACAATTGTAAAATAAAAAAAAAAAATATTTCAACAGCTAAACATTAAAATATCAAAGATATCAAGTCGACACATTATGTCTGTTATATTATCACAATGTAAACAATATTGATAAATTGTGTTTGATTTTACCATATAGTTGATTGTCCATTGTGTGAGTTTCACTGTCCACCAATTGACTTTAGACCTCAGCTGTAATACAATTTTAAATCTGAAATAAATAAATCAATATTTCATATAAATAATATTATAGTTTACAACTGAAATATTCCAACTCAGGCTAGTTGATTTAAATAAATATATCTCAGTATAAAGCTACATTTAATATTTTAATCAAAACTTCTCCATACAACAATTAGAAACCAACTCACAAATCCTGTACTAAAAACACTTACTACTAAGTTACTCTTCTATTATTTCAGTAATTCAACTTTTACAACTTTTGACATCTGAGTTTTCTCTTGATCTTCTACAATGTATACAATTTAACAGAAAATATATTAAAACTTAAAATAAATCAGGATATAAAATGCATATATTATGTTTTATATTACACCAGTCGCTTACTTGATTACAAAATATATTTTACCTCCAAGTGTGTTGTTATGTTGTGTCAGTTACACTGTCTACCAATTAAAAGACTTGTGAACTCTGTTAAAAAAAGAATACATTAATATCAGGTATTTTGCAAACTTGTATTAATCTTTAAAATATTGGTTTATATTTATTTATCATTTTCAACAAATGTAATAAAACAATTGCAATTTGAAACATTTTTTTTTACATTTTAGAATTATTAAAAACTAAAGATCAATAATTTTATGAATTGAAAAAAAGTTTTCAGCAACTTTTAAGCTAAATGTGTTTGCCTTTTAACCCTATATCGCACCACATATATAAAGGTTTAAACAATGAAACAATACAAACTTTGGAAATTCTTAAAAAAATTCTGCTCATTTACTTTATGAAAATTTATTCATTATCTTTTGTTAATATGGCTCTCTTTCTAAGAAAGTTTCTTCTCAGGCCATGTTAATTAAATTACTATTTTAATTCAAAACGTTCTGTTTGTAATCTGCATGGTAGATATATGCATGCTACGATAAAACTGCACATGAATATATTTTATATTTGTATGTTTAATACCTTGAGATAAAATAATATCCTTTATTATTTAAGTGAATCATATTTTACATTCAAAAATTTATAATATTCTTATTTCCTCGCTACATCTTAATGAATATAATTATACAAGCATTTCAAAATCCATGATTCATCCTATAAAGAACTTTTGGTTTTATTTTATTATTTGGATTAACAATAAAAAAAAACACTTATAAAATGTGAGAAAATAAGTTTAAAGGAATTTATTAATACAAAAATGGTTGAAAGCTGTAAATGTACACTAGTTTATATAACCGCATTTAATGTAAACAGTTTCATTTGTTACAGACATTTATCACTCTCTCATTTATATATTGAATAGACCAGTGATCAAAAAAGTTACAGTTTTGTCACACTAGCAAATAACAAACTAACCTACAATGGGTTTCTACAAAATTCTAATTCATCATAAAATGATTCAGATAGTAAAAATGTATTTTGTCCCTTACTCACCCATTCAGGAGACAAACTCCTTTTTCAAGAATCTCCCTGTGTTTAAGTACAGGTATATATTTAACATTAAGATATTTTTTTTTTATATTATCCTTGTTATAAAAAAATTCTAAATATTTAAAGATTTGGGATAGACAGAACTAGTATAGTTTAATAATAATAAAAAATAATAATAATAAATAAAAATGTCTATGTAGAAAAAATATGAAAAGTAATTTAACAAAATAGCTAGACCCCCTAATATTTAAAAAAAAAAAATATTTTATATGATAGACAAATATTGTAACTTTTTAACACCAATAAATAATTGAAAATCAACAACTTATGAAATTAAAAATTGAACAAAATTTGAAAGAAAAGTAAATCAAACTATTAAGCTTTCAACAAAACAAAAAAAAAAAAAAAAAAATACATCTCAAAAGTTACTAATCTTATTATCTTAAAATTGTATAAAATATGATTTAGTTTGCACCTTAAACATGAGCTGTTTTTTTTAAGTATTTTTTTTAAGTTTTTCGTCACATTTAAGTAGCATTAATAAAATTTTTCAACTGAAAAAAAAGCTAGTGATTGATTAATACATTTGCAATTACAGATAAAAAATCATTTGATATTATTATTAGGCCTAATCATTTTTTTTTCAGGTACAATGAATATATAAGGGCACTAAATACTTCATAACTTTTCTCCATATTAAGATAAATTCATAAACTTGGTGTCTTTTGAAAGCTTGCAACTAGATCTACCTAATGCACTTATTTTAAATACAAACAAGACAATAAGAAAAATTTTGAAATTTTTATCAAAGTGCCTACCTAATGAATGGTTTATGACCAAAATTTGGCAATTAAATTGCTATAATTACATTTTTTATTATTTAAAAATCAAATATCTTATCGGTAAATACTAGTTATTATACTAAATTGTCAAAGTAATAAAAAATGATAAGGCTTGAACTGACAAGGCATTTTTTCCAGATGTCATCGACGACTTCGACGAAGAAATTTAGTCATTGCATGATGATAAATTCTAATCTAAGGAACTGTAAATATTTATAAAATCTGGTGTAAATACAAGTTAGTTTAATTTAATATTATTGTGATATCTGATATATATATAGCATAATCAATTATTACGAAATTATAAATAACAAAAATTGATATATGACAGAACTAATTTATACTATTGATTATGATAAACACATTTAAAAAGAAAAAAAGCATAAATATCAGTAATAAGTTGCATTTATTTACAAAAGAAAGCCTCTCTATATTCTATATTAAAAAAACCACCATATTTTTTCCCGACCTAAATTGTTTACTGTTGCCAACTTCAAAATTCCTTTTCTTAGACAATAAGTAACTAATATGAAAAAAACGGTGCCTACAGAAAACCAACGTCCTGACACAATAGGGCATCATACACATTATGTTGACCCCAAATAGGTTAGAAGGATGAATGTACTTTAATCCTCTGGGGCTTTTGAATTTACTTCATTGCTGTAAATGTCTTATATAGGGCCCCAAAAACAACCACATTTTTAATAAAGGTTATATTGGAAAAAACGGTGCCTACAGAAAAACAATGCCCTTACTCAATAAGGCATCATACACATTATGTAACCACCTGGAGAGCTAGAAGGATGAATGTACTTTAGGCCTATAGGGCCTTTGAATTTTCTTCATTGCTGTAAATGTCTGATATAGGGCCCCAAAAACAACCATATTTTTAATATAGGTTATATAGGAAAAAACGGTGCCTAAAGTAAACCAACGCCCTGACTCAATAGGGCATCATACACATTATGTAACCCCCTGGAGAATTAGAAGGATGGGTGACTTTCCATTAGAGCCCCTAAAAATGATTTAAAGTATCAAAGTAGGATATATTTGAAAAACGTTTCCTAACGAAAAACTAGCTATGAGAAGAAAATATGTTTGATTCTAAAGAAGTGGACTTATCTAAAGTATCTGCCCTTCTGTCGGCTACTGGAACTAAAAAACATTTCCCGGTCCCCCTCTCTATACCTCCAAATACCCAATGTCCTTCTCTCCACGTGCCCCTGTGATATTTTCGATGAAAATATTTACTTTAATCAATTTCTACTATAATAGGTTGACAGTTATTGTCTAAACCACCTATTTGTGTTGGACGGCGGTTTAAAAAATTAGCCATAACTTCTCTCAAAAAATTAAACCAATCAACCAATGTGTTGCTTTCTAATATTTCTGCCTCAAGTTTAGTACATTCCTGGCTATAGTTCCTGGCAAAACAAAATATAATCTTTATAATTTGTTTAAGTGACAAATGGCTTCTTGTAAAAAATGAATTGAATCTAATGCTCTTGGTAAAAGAACAAGTAGAACAAGCCAACCGATATCAGACATGTACAGCAATGAAGAAAATTCAAAAGCCCCAGAGGACTAAAGTACATCCATCCTTCTAACCTTTTAGGGGTCAACATAATGTGTATGATGCCCTATTGTGTCAGGGCATTGTTTTTCTTTAGGCAACGTTTTTTCCTATATAACCTATATTAAAAATATGGTTGTTTTTGGGGCCCTATATCAGACATTTACAGCAATGAAGAAAATTCAAAGGCCCCAGAGGCCTAAAGTACATCCATCCTTCTAACCTTGTAGGGGTCAACATAATGTGTATGATGCTCTATTGTGTCAGGGCATTGTTTTTCTTTAGGCAACGTTTTTCCCTATATAACATATATTAAAAATATGGTAGTTTTTGGGGCCCTATATCAGACATATACAACAATGCAGAAAATTCAAAGGCCCTATAGGCCTAAAGTACATTCATCCTTCTAGCTCTCCTGGTGGCTACATAATGTGTATGATGCCCTATTGTGTCAGGGCGTTGGTTTTCTGTAGGTACCGTTTTTTTCCTATATAACCTATATTAAAAATATGGTTGTTTTTGGGGCCCTATATCAGACATTTACAGCAATGAAGAAAATTCAAAGGCCCCAGAGGATTAAAGTATATTCATCCTTCTAACCTATTTGGGGTCAACATAATGTGTATGATGCCCTATTGTGTCAGGGCGTTGGTTTTCTGTATGCACCGTTTTTTCCTATATAACCTATATTAAAAATATGGTTGTTTTGGGGCCCTAGATCAGAGCTTAGCAGCAATGGCAAAAATTCAAAGGCCCTAAAGGTCTTAAGTACATTTATCCCACTATATGTCCATGATATTACATAATGCTTATGATGCCCTACTGAGGTATTGGGTTTATTAATGTTTTAATAATAGTAGGCTAATATTTTCCATTGAGTAATTTTTGGAACCCAAAACAATATCCTTAATTTGAAAATGAAGGGTCCCAACTATCTAAAGGTCATTTATCTGCCTGGTGCCTTTTTTTCAAGGCCCCTTGTTTTGCTTTTTTTGAAAAATAAACAAACAAACAATAAATGGTAAATTTTCTATTACAACTCTCAATCCTTGTTTAAAAAAACTCAATTGGCAGCACCTTAGCCAGAATTAGGTCATGTTGTTATAAAAGCTAAACCATAAAGAATCGAAACGAAAAAAAATGGCGGATAAAAGTCCATAAAACTTCACATTTCGCTCGTAATAACAATAATATCGTTGATATTGACGTCCAAAATGTCTTGAATGTGTGTATTATTATCAATAATATGATTCTAAACTGATATTAATCGATATTTATTTATAATACGCTCGTAATAATTGATTGTGCTATAATACGAGATTACCCTGTTATTTTTCTGCTAATTGTAGAAAGTGGAAAGATTAAATGTGGCCAGGATGATTCTAACGTTAATACGAATATTTAAACTAAATTATTTAACTCTAACTTGTTTTTTTTTTTTTTTTAGAATGTTTAGCTTTTTTTAATCGATTTTAAAAGCTGCATTAATTGAGATTTTTAATATATAGAATTTCTTATGACATCAAATTAGTTTATAAAAACAAAATAAAAACAACAATAATTGTGAATTAGTGATTAGTCAGTCAAATGGGCACCAAAACATCATCTTTTGAAACAAACCAATTCACAGTATCTATAAACTTTTTTAAACATAGTTGTTTATTTTTTACCATTTTATTAAATTACTATTGTAGTTTGTAATAAAAAAATGACACAAAACACAAACAGCAGTCACATACTTATAATATTGCTGTCTGTGATATTTTAAAACAGTATTTTATCAACTTAATTCATCTATCTTAGTTCAATTTTATTATCATTAATTATTATGGCCTCAAAAAGTATTTTGATCATTAATAATATATGTTTATTATAAAATGTTTTACAACTTACTTGGCAATAATAAATATATTGATGTTTTATCCTCTCCTTTTTTACCTGATTGATATGTAAGGCCTTACGATTAAAAGGAAATTTCACGCACTGCATAATATCAAGTATTTCCCATCGTACTATAAATAGCAAAGGACTTTCCATTTTTTAAATATTTGGGAATTCCCAAACAGTGACAAATATCTAATCGTACAGTACACGTAATGGCCCGAAAAACATCGAAGCTATCTGATGCTTAAGTTAACATTAGGTTAAAAATAACATTTCACACGTACTAAAATACAAGAGGTGGCCACGTATGTGGTTAGTGAGAGCCTCTATATTGTTTGTTAAATAGTAAAATATTTCACTTTACATTATGGCTCATTGGGAGCCGCATCTTACCGCTGCGAGTGGCTCTATAAGAGTCACATTTAGCTAACAATTTACTGCAGTCTATAACATCAGTGCTCGATATAAGAAAAAACCAGTGCCGGGGCTGAACTAAAAATTTTGCAGAGCCGGGCGAACATTTCTATGATTTCATCCCCGGCTGGGATATATTAGCTAAAGCAGAGCCGGGGATTACAAGTCTCAGTGCCGGGGATATCCCCGGTATCCCTGGCGGTAAATCGAGCCCTTTATAACAGTATTTTTTAGGTTATACTGGAAATCAATTACTATATCCGCTGAAAGCAAAATGCCTAAATATTTGTAATCAGACCAAACATATGTAATCTACATTTTCTTAAGACATTTAATATACACGTCAAAGTATAAGCTGGAGTTTCTCTTATTTTGTCAACTCAATTGAAAATAATGCTAAAAAAATAGGTCACTTTAGACACGCAGATTATATAAAGACTGGTGAGACAAACTGATTGTAAATGTAAAAGATGGCATAATTTGGTGAATCATTGTAACTGAGTAACTGCGTATCATGTAAATGTAAAGAATGGAATTATGTTGTAGTTGATAAACATGTCATCCATGGAATGTCACGTTAGTGAGTAAAATTTGACACCTAACGACACAGCCGTATAATGGAACAAAGTTGTCCTAAACACCTTCAGCAGATTCTAATAGGTGGTCTGATATCACAATAAGATGGTCTGATGCCACTGTGAGTTGGTCTGATATCACGTTAAGATGATCTGATGCCACAGTGAGTTGGGCTGATATCACAATAAGATGGTCTGATACCACAGTGAGTTGGTCTGATATCACGTTAAAATGGTCTGATGCCACAGTGAGTTGGTCTGATATCACAATAAGATGGTCTGATACCACAGTGAGTTGGTCTGATATCACGTTAAGATGGTCTGATGCCACAGTGAGTTGGTCTGATATCACAATAAGATGGTCTGATGCCACAGTGAGTTGGTCTGATATCACAATAAGATGGTCTGATACCACAGTGAGTTGGTCTGATATCACAATAAGATGGTCTGACACCACAGTGAGTTGGTCTGATATCACGTTAAGAAGGTCTGATGCCACAGTGAGTTGGTCTGATTTCACAATAAGATGGTCTGATACCACAGTGAGTTGGTCTGATATCACGTTAAGATGGTCTGATACCACAGTGAGTTGGTCTGATATCACAATAAGATGGTCTGATACCACAGTGAGTTGGTCTGATATCACGTTAAGATGGTCTGATACCACAGTGAGTTGGTCTGATATCACGTTAAGAAGGTCTGATGCCACAGTGAGTTGGTCTGATATCACAATAAGATGGTCTGATGCCACAGTGAGTTGGTCTGATATCACAATAAGATGGTCTGATGCCATAGTGAGTTGGTCTGACAACATAGTGAAATGGTCTGATATCAAAGTGAGTTGGTCTGATGCCATAGTGAGATGGACTGATGCCACAGTGAGTTGGTCTGATATCACAATAAGATGGTCTGATACCACAGTGAGTTGGTCTGATATCACGTTAAAATGGTCTGATGCCACAGTGAGTTGGTCTGATATCACAATAAGATGGTCTGATACCACAGTGAGTTGGTCTGATATCACGTTAAGATGGTCTGATGCCACAGTGAGTTGGTCTGATATCACAATAAGATGGTCTGATACCACAATGAGTTGGTCTGATATCACGTTAAGATGGTCTGATACCACAGTGAGTTGGTCTGATATCACAATAAGATGGTCTGATACCACAGTGAGTTGGTCTGATATCACAATAAGATGGTCTGATGCCACAGTGAGATGGACTGATAACACATTAGATGGTCACGAGACATATTCTATATGGAAATCTACGTTTAATGGACAGATTTTCTGGTATAGAAAGTGTCTCATCTGCGTTTTATTTAAAGAAAAAATACATTTTATTTAATTTTTTGTATTTCGTCGAAAAATTGAAACAGCTTTTGACTTCAGCCTTTTTTTTAATGCACAATTTAGTATTCGTATGGTGTCATTGTATATTACTTCTGTGCCCCACATATGATGTAATCATTTAAAATTATCCCATTCTTTATCTATTTATCATCTTATGGCTAAATGTATGTCAATCAGGGGGTTGGAGACGAGTTGATACATAGACATCAGATGTAGTTGCTATTGTATCGATATCTTCATTCATATCACAAAAGAAATATATTGCCACAAATGTGTGTCCATGCTGCTAATCAGAATTTTAAAAAAATGTTGTTAATTTCTAAATATATTTTTATTTAATATAGTGAAGAAAAACTTCAGCCTTAAGGTGTTTTAGAATGAGACTGAGTATAATGGTTTCCTTAGAAAATGACACATTGAAAAGTTGATTTTTTTTACAAGTTTATGAAAAAAACGAGATGACCATATTTTTAGATTTTATAAAATATGAAAGAGGATGCTTCTGTAGGGCCTTCCCTTTACAATTGCAATGGCGATGGAAGCACCGGAGAGTATTTAGGTGACTCGGACTCTATTGCAATAGGACCTCGGCGTGCATAACACCTAGATTCCCCGGGCAACGCCGGGCTTTATGTCTTGTATATATATATACATTATTCCACACAACTTTCTGTAAAGATTGGAGCTGGCAAGAAGGCAAAACAAATTAGTGTCAACATTGTTTCCAATGAGCATATCAGCAGACAAGTATAAAAAAAAAAGAATGTTATGAACATGCAATCATGTTAAGTTTTACAGCTCTGTAAAAAAAACATTTTTCCTTGACAGTTATTCAAGCCTAAAACCAAAAAAAAAGCTTGGACTGAAACTGGATCATGACGTTAATGAGCCAATATATAATAATGGTTATGAGCCAGCAAGAAGAACATTTAACCCTCCACCAATGCCAGCAATAATGCTAATGACCACAACATTCAACAAGTACCTGAGCATGCAAAGACCATCCTACATTAACAGACATATTTTACGGTGAAGTATTTTCAATTGAAATAAAAAAATAAAAATCTGTTTAATTTATTAAGTGAGCCTGTTAGTCTTGCCAGGTGGATCACAAAGCCCCACCCTCCCACTGTCACACCCCACTGCAAGTGGAGGCAGTGACAGCATTTTCTTCCACGCCCCCCCCCCCATGTGTTATTTTGCCTATGACCCCTAGATGAGTGGTTCCCAAACCTTTTTGACCCATGGACCGCCATTTTTAGTCAAAGCTTTCCCACAGACCCCCAAAGTGATAAAGCTACATAAATGCTCAATATAGAAATTATATTTTTGTTTTGTGCAACACAGTGAGTATTACGTCACTTAAGCTGATAACTTAATTTAATAATATACCTTGATCGGACCCCATGAAGTTTTTCAGGGACCCGCAAAGGAATTATCTTCCACAGACCCCTTGAATGATATCAGGGACCCCTTTGGGGTCCATTCGGACCACTTCTAGAGAAACGAAGTTAAGGTGACCCAGAAGTCTCTAAAAAGAATAGGGAATTCCCGATAAAAATAGTTGATTTTTTTTCTGCTGATTTTATAGTGTTAAAATTGTGTATCCATATTACAATATGGCTTTCTTTCACAGTCGAGTCATTAAATATATTTTTTTAGGCCATGTATTTTGTTTAAAAGAGGTTTTGGACAGTTTTTCTGCGGTTTTCTCAAAATCTCATTTTTTATTAATCTTGTAACTTTTCAACTTTCACAAAAACTACTTAAGATATAAGCTTACAATTTTGCATGCTTATTGTTATATTTTTTGTTGACAGTTTCCCAATTTATTTTTTCGGAAATATAAAATATAATTTTTAAATATTTTTTTCTTACCTACCCCCCAAAAATGTAACTTTTTTGAGTGTAGCGAAATAAAAAAATCATTGTTTATTTATTTTCCATTTTTCTATAAATAAAATTGGACGTTTGTTTGAAACACACTCATTAGCATCTGTGCAAAGTTATTTTATGATATCTACAATAGATTTTTAAAATTGGTTCTTTGAAAATATGTCTTAAAATTACACTTTTTCTCACCAAAAAGTCACATAAAACATTTTTTAATAAATTTGTTCATATTTTTTAAAAATTTCTTTGTTCATTATTTGGTATGTTGTATTTATGTGCCAAAAATGGCTGGTGTAGCTTAAAAAATTTTTAAAAAAAAAAAGAAAAAAAGTAGCTGAAACCTTGCCTCTGTATGGATCACCTTAATTACTTCTTAGTTCGTAGTAAATTTAATAATAATTCTGCTTGAGATTCTCACATAAAATAAAACTCGAAGCAAAGCACCTGTTCATAAATGCTCAAAATAAAGCAGCTTGTTTTAATCTTGTATAGATTTGCACAATTAATGAAATTTAATAAAAAGTGTTCAAAAACAATAGAAAGTTTAATTCTTTCTTTCAAAACCACAAAAATATCAATATAAAAAAAAAAAGCTTTTATTAGAATGCAATAAAATGTAACAGAGAAAAACTCATTATATCACATTCACATATTTATATCATTTATTATGAGTAAAAGTAGAATTGTGTGAAATAACATTACTTTATTACAGATAACTTAACATCTTTTTACATTAGTTGATAAATAGAAATACAAATATAAATGATATAAATTTATATCTAGACTGTCAACCACGTTTATATTTTTTAATTTAAGTTAGTAATAAAATATTAAACAATATAACAACAACAAAAAAAAAATAAATACAAAATATTCTACTACTTGTGAATTACGCACAGATATACTTCCATCTTTTAAATTTTTTGTAAAATTAAACGCTACGAATATTTAAAAATGTGTTTCCCCGTTGTTCTACGTAATACGCAAATAACTCATTTTATTCCTGAAGACCAGTGCTCAATTTAAGAAAAAACCATTGCCGGGGATGAAAAAAAAATTCTACAGAGCCAGGGATAAATGTCTATGATCTCATCCCCGGCTGGGATATATTAGCTGAAGCAGAGCCGGGGTTGATAGGTCTCAGTGCCGGGGATCCCCCTTCCATTCCTGGCGATAAATCGAGTCTTGATGAAGACAAACATACCATTCATTATTCTATATGAGGATCGAAATAAATACATACATTACATAGTATTTAAAAATAGATAAAACATAGCGTTTTTTTTTAAAGCCATTGTGTGTCAGTAGATGGCGTATAGATGACGTAAGTAAGTCAATGGATGACGTAAGTAAGTCAATAGATGGCGTAAGTAAGTCAATGGATGACGTAAGTAAGTCAATGGATGACGTAAGTAAGTCAATGGATGGCGTAAGTAAGTCAATGGATGACGTAAGTCAATGGATGACGTAAATAAGTCAGTAGATGACGTAAGTAAGTCAATGGATGACGTAAGTAAGTCAATAGATGACGTAAGTCAATAGATGACGTAAGTAAGTCATTAGATGACGTAAGTAAGTCAATGGATGACGTAAGTAAGTCAATAGATGACGTAAGTAAGTCAATGGATGACGTAAGTAAGTCAGTAGATGACGTAAGTAATTCAATGGATGACGTAAGTAAGTCAATAGATAACGTAAGTAAGTCAATGGATGACGTAAGTAAGTCAATGGATGACGTAATCAATTCAATGGATGACGTAAGTAAGTCAGATGATGACGTAAGTAAGTCAATGGATGACGTAAGTAAGTCAGTAGATGACGTAAGTAATTCAATGGATGACGTAAGTAAGTCAATAGATAACGTAAGTAAGTCAATGGATGACGTAAGTAAGTCAATGGATGACGTAATCAATTCAATGGATGACGTAAGTAAGTCAGATGATGACGTAAGTAAGTCAATGGATGACGTAAGTCAATAGATGACGTAAATAAGTCAGTAGATGACGTAAGTAAGTCAATGGATGACGTAAGTAAGTCAATAGATGACGTAAGTCAATAGATGACGTAAGTAAGTCATTAGATGACGTAAGTAAGTCAATGGATGACGTAAGTAAGTCAATAGATGACGTAAGTAAGTCAATGGATGACGTAAGTAAGTCAGTAGATGACGTAAGTAATTCAATGGATGACGTAAGTAAGTCAATAGATAACGTAAGTAAGTCAATGGATGACGTAAGTAAGTCAATGGATGACGTAATCAATTCAATGGATGACGTAAGTAAGTCAGATGATGACGTAAGTAAGTCAATGGATGACGTAAGTCAATAGATGACGTAAGTAAGTCAATGGATGACGTAAGTAAGTCAATGGATGACGTAAGTCAATGGATGACGTAAATAAGTCAGTAGATGACGTAAGTAAGTCAATGGATGACGTAAATAAGTCAATAGATAACGTAAGTAAGTCAATGGATGACGTAAGTAAGTCAATGGATGACGTAATCAATTCAATGGATGACGTAAGTAAGTCAGATGATGACGTAAGTAAGTCAATGGATGACGTAAGTCAATGGATGACGTAAGTAAGTCAATGGATGACGTAAGTAAGTCAATGGATGACGTAAGTAAGTCAATGGATGACGTAAAGATAGTAATTAAAAATGTACTATGGTCATGCAATTACACAAGATTTATTTTAGCGCAAAAATTAACGTGCGAAGTTGGGCGATAAAGTAACTGCCCCTGGGGCAACAAAATATTTCACCAAAAAATTTGATTGCAAAGTTGTAAGTTTTGTGGACCATTTGATGATAGTTGAATCTCATTGGACGCTCTCCCACCTTCAATTAAATTGAAATCACTGTTAACGAATGCTATAACGTCTTCACTGTATCCATCCAAATAGCGATCTTCTCTAACCCTTTCATGGTGCAGAAATAAATTCAAAGACGCCTACGTAGCTATAGACAGTTCATCAAATCACGTCTAGAAGGGTCAACCATAGATATATAAGACTAGATCGCCTACGTGCTATGTAAACGTGTTATATGGTCGGTCCCCGAATACAATGAGTATAACCTATTTATTTTGACAAATCCTTTGCAAATATGATGACGTAGTACGTAAGTACGCATAGATTGCATAAAAAATAGCAAAAAAAATAAAGAAATTTACTCTTCTCTTTTTGAAGTTAGGGTCCGCACATAAAACACTATTTCGGTCTCTGTTAAATAAGCATAAGCGATCTAGTCTATATATCTATGGGGTCAACTATAAACAAACACCATGACGGCTGTGTTTGGAAACATGGCATTGGTCAGCAGTCTCAAGTAGGTGAAGTACCTAGTTCAATCAACAGGAGTAGTATCCACTGGACATATCTACAAGCAAATAAAATAGGTCATGAAAAAAATTATATTTAGTTACTACCAGACGGCTGTGTTTGTAAACATAGCATTGTCTAATAGTCTCTATTAGGGGAAGTACCTAGCTCAATCAACAGGACTTGTGTCAATTGAACGACTATGCCAGTAAAAAAAAAAAATAGGTCATGACAAAATTATATTTAGTTACTACCAAACGGATGTGTTTGTAAACATTGCATTAGCCAGCAGCCACAATTAGGGAAATCACCTTGCTCAATCGACAGGACTTGTGTCAACTGAACGACTATGACATGAAAAAGAAAATAGGTCATGGAAAAAATACTACCAGACAACTGTGTATGTGTAAAATATGTAAACAAAGCATTTTGGCTATTAGTTTATATTAGGGGAAGTACCTAGCTCAATACACTTGTGTTGAGCCCACGAGACATGTATACCAACAAAGAAATAGGTCATGGAAAAAGACTAACTGACTCTGACACAGGTGCGTATTGGTGCGACTAAGTTATTGTGTGTGTATTAAAACTATGTAAACAAAACATGTTGCTATAGTTACATCATGGAACATCAATCTGGTCTACATTCACCGAAATAAAAAAAAAATTAAATTTACTAAAAAGCAACAAATTATTACTTGTAACAGTAACCTACATAGAGAATAATGTGGCGTATGTTGAAAGTGGACGGGGAAAAAATAGTCGTAGGGGGGGGGGGAGACATAGAGGTGAAGTCAACGGCTGACTATGTAAATGAGCTTTTCAAACACTGAGTGGATGAATCCATTTATTAAAAGTTACTAAAACATAACTGTCTGTGTGACTTGAGGCCATTGATGTACATAGCTTTGATAATGGTACTAAAGTGAGCAGTTGTATTAGTGGAGGAATTTTGTAACATTTGAATTTAGAATGGTAAATTCAGTGCTCGATTTACCGCCAGTTGTGCCGGGGTAATCTGCGGCAATGAGGACTGTCATCCCCGGATCTGCGGATTTTTTTTTTCATTCGATCGAGTACTGGTAAATATTGAAGTTTAACTTCGTAATTTTGTACTGCGTTTCTATCTACCGAATCAATATAAATAATTGTACAGTAAGAGTTTGAAGTATGTTTTTCAAGGAGTCAAATTTCAAAAAGATGATCTTCAAACTACGTCTACTGCGTGTAAGTCATGTGTTGCAGTATATCCGTAGACATAATTTGTTATTACAAGTTTAGATTATCCGACTTTAATAAGTTTAATTTGAAGTTGAAATCAAAATAAATAAGTAGCTGGATGCATTGATAAAATAATGTTTTATTCTGCACGCACTAGATTTATGTTTAATGGTAACACTAGAGTAAAACCATTTGCTCGTAAACAGTGTAATGTTAGTTTTCAAGACTGATTCACAACTGTAAGATACGTCACAGGCTATGAAAATGAACCAAACAATGTAATCTAAATATAATTCTTCTCTTGATGATGCTGATATTAATACGCTGACGCTAGACGGATCTAGGAATTGGTCCTCGGGAAGGCCAGTATATAAGCCAGGGAATATTAGGATGTTGGGGGGGGGGGGGGGTATATCGCCTACCCTAGGAACCGCGCCTGCTCGGACAGTCATTCATTGAAATTCATACTGCATCGTTTTCATTTTTAGGCCCGGGGACTCCTATATTGTTTCAACAAGTTTATAAACAAATCTAACAAAAATAGTTGAATAGCGAGGCTGAATTATTGTCGATGTACCTAGTGATGGTAACTGTTTGTTTACGTCATAATTCATTAGATGTCGAAACCATCAATGGAAGACTTTACTTAAATTGCGGTAATCTGGGTGGCGCCTGGCGCCCTGCGAAAGGTGAAAAGAAGCAGTTTTTATTTTTTTTAGTTTTTAGAGAGAAAAAATGCGTATTATTGAAGTTTTTGTCTTGTTAGAACCGAAAGAGGGCAGCTTAAAATTTGAGGGCATGCGACTAACAAAGACACAGATGTGGGATTAGGTGTTTTATGTATATGTCGCTACACCTTAAATATAATGACGTGATTTATTTATTGTGTCAAGCAAACACATGACTCGAACTGTTAATTTTCCTGAACGCGATCTTAATTTTGAATTAAACAAACTTAAAATTTGATGAAAACGATTTAAATTATTTTTATTTGTGTGTGCATTAGAAAAAGTGAATATTTCACCGTATTCTTGATCACTTTTTAATACAAACATTACATGCACCATTAAGTAAGAAGAATTGGTTCGGATTAAATTATTTCAGATGGTGAATGCACAACGATTGAGAAAACTGAACGTTGTGGCTCGGCACCACTGCGATACTTTTACCACCCATAGACCAAACAATGCATTGCGCTAAAAGTCGAAACATGGTGTCCACGTGGTCGAAACAGCTATCGTTGGCATAACGATTGTTATCTACGGTGTATAGCAACAGTGGATAGTATCCCAGCAGTGGATAGTGAAGATGGCATGTCATTTATCGTATGTCATGTAGTAGGAGATTCTCCGTACTTTAGACGTGAATAATAATAAATGATGTCATAATGATGTCATACTGATGTCATATTGATGTCATACTGATGCACTGTTGTTTAATTTTTAATAATTGTAAATTGGTGTCTGTCTGTTTTTTTTATGTGAGAACCGTCATACAAAGTATGTGTGTGTGTAATTTTGGAGGTAGAATCTGAGTTAAGCCGATCAATAGCCAGGTGGTATAAGAAAATAGTGTGTGTGTGTGAGATGTGTGTGTGTCGTGTGTGTGTGGTGTATATGTGAAGATGTAGAGCCATCGGCGGGTATACTGAAGTCTAAGATTTAAAATTCAAAAGAATTAGCTCAGGGACACAGAGCGTCACGTGACTCTTGAACCAATTTTAACCCTTAAGCACTATCTACTGTTGGAATCTCTAACGTTGGAAGGGGGGAAGGGGTTGGGATGCCATAGGAGGAAAAACACTTCCTCCAGATTGGCAGGTTTTCAAATGTTACTGTATTTCGTATTAGACTCGTGTTACTGCACACCACGGTAACATCTTGTTACTGCACAACACAGTAGCCTCTTGTTACTGCACAACACAGTAGCCTCTTGTTACTGCACTACACAGTATTCTCTTGTTACTGCACTACACGATAACCTCTTTTTTCTACAATACACAATTGCTTCTGGTTACTGTACTACTATTGTGACGAGGTTATTGAAACTCGTGAATTCTCTAACACTTCTTCTGTCCTGATGGGGGCTTTAGGGCTTATGGGATATTTACTTACATAATAGCCAAAACATTTCACATTTAGGATAGTGATCATGAAAACTCAAATCTCAAAGAAAAATAAAGATAGGAGCGTCATCAATCGTTTATATATATATATATATATATACTTAACTCCATTTTACTTTGTAGATTTTAAAAGTTTTGATTTTGTCACATTTAGAGACATAGGTTGTAGTTGCACAATATTGCACATACATCCATTTCACAATCTTTTGGATTGATTATTTTTTTTTTTGCGGCAGGTTGTGGACTAAGTCATCTTTGGTCCTCTTTGACTAAGACCATGTGTCTCCTTTGACCAATACCCATTTTCCCCATTTGCAATATAAAAAGAAACTCTGTGTCAAGGCCTAACCTAATAACAATAATAATACTGAATTCATATAATTTACGTTACTAATGAATACCTGCAAAGAAGCCGTTTACAAAATAGAGTGTTAATCCAATGTATGAATAATTATCCCCCCCCCCCCTATATACACAAAACATTTTCTTTAAATCACTCTCACCCACCCTCCATCACCATACCACCCACCCTCCATCACCATACCACCCACCCTCCATCACCATACCACCCACCCTCCATCACCATACCACACACCCTCCATCGCCATACCACACACCCTCCATCGCCATACCACACACCCTCCATCGCCATACCACACACCCTCCATCGCCATACCACACACCCTCCATCGCCATACCACACACCCTCCATCGCCATACCGCACACCCTCCATCGCCATACCGCACACCCTCCATCGCCATACCGCATACCCTTCATCAACCTCTTTTTAACCCCCCCCATTCCTATTCACCTACAACCCCCCTCCCCCCACCACACCTCGTCCACTGATCTCCTCAACCAATCAGAGTCACGCCCCCCACACTGGTCACGCAGGTCAGCCTTCATTCACTAGACAATCTCAACTTGACCTTTCAACCTTTTTCCCGATCAACCCCACACACCATTCAAACTCGCCAACTGACCGTAGACACAAGTACCTTGTTATTATTTCACCCACGTAAAGTATATAAGTTACTAACATTTTACATGCAAAATGTAGGAGTTTTATTGGAATGTTATTGGTGCTGCATACTGCTTTCAAAGCAAGAATTAGGTCATCTTCAGTGACAGTTGTCGACTAAACTAAAAAAAAAACTAATAAACTAGGTTAACGTATAATATATTCAAGGTATATACTAATGAGTTCATCCAATAAACCAGGTAAATGTATAATATTTTCAAGGTATATCTATTTATTCATCCGAAAGTGAGCCTGAATTGAAAACAAAGTAAAAGTGTGCTAAAACACAAGTAAGACGTTGTAATGCAGTACAAGTAGTACGATATGCCACAGTACAGGTAAGACGATTTGCAACAGTACAAGTAAGACGGTGTACTATAGTACAAGTAGGACGATGTTCAACATAGGTTTGACCATCTGTCAAAACACTATTCAATAGAACACAATTGTCGTCGTTGTAACCAGCTGTTTTGGGCCAAACTTATCTAGAAAGAGATGAAGACATAAGCTTGACTATTAATTCACAGATTCACAGAGTCAAGACTCATGACATGTGTAAACGTTCATAGGTTGCATAAAAGAAGAGTGTGATGGAAGGTGTGAGTGGGGGTGTGGGTGGGGGTGGGGGAGCTACAAGTTCTATCATCCGTTGTATGAATTAGGATATTTTGGTAGTAGTGATGTTATTGGTGGTAGTGATGTTGTTGGTGGTAGTAATGTTGTTGGTGGTAGTGATGTTGTTGGTGGTAGTAATGTTGTTGGTGGTAGTGATGTTGTTGGTGGTAGTAATGTTGGTGGTGGTAGTGATGTTGTTGGTGGTAGTAATGTTGGTGGTAGTGATTTTGTTGGTGGTAGTAATGTTGGTGGTGGTAGTGATGTTGTTGGTGGTAGTAATGTTGTTGGTGGTAGTGATGTTGTTGGTGGTAGTAATGTTGTTGGTGGTAGTGATGTTGTTGGTGGTAGTAATGTTGTTGGTGGTAGTGATGTTGTTGGTGGTAGTAATGTTGTTGGTGGTAGTGATGTTGTTGGTGGTAGTAATGTTGGTGGTGGTAGTGATGTTGTTGGTGGTAGTAATGTTGGTGGTGGTAGGGATGTTGTTGGTGGTAGTGATGTTGTTGGTGGTAGTAATGTTGGTTATGGTAGTGGTGTTGTTGGTGGTAGTGATGTTGTTGGTGGTAGTGATGTTAATGGTTATAGTGATGTTGTTGGTGGTAGTGATGTTGTTGGTGGTAGTGTTGTTGGTGGTGGTAGTGATGTTGTTGGTGGTAATGATGTTGGTGGTGGTAGTGATGTTGTTGGTGGTAGTGATGTTGTTATCGGTAGTGGTGTTGTTGGTGGTAGTGATGTTGTTGGTGGTAGTGATGTTGTTAGTTTAAGTGATGTTGTTGATGGTAGTGATGTTGTTGGTGGTAGTGATGTTGGTTATGGTAGTGGTGTTGTTGGTGGTAGTGATGTTGTTGGTGGTAGTGATGTTGTTGGTGGTAGTAATGTTGGTGGTGGTAGTGGTGTTGTTGGTGGTAGTGATGTTGGTGGTGGTAGTGATGTTGGTAGTGGTAGTGGTGTTGGTGGTGGTAGTGGTGTTGTTGGTGGTAGTGATTTTGTTGGTGGTAGTAATGTTGTTGGTGGTAGTGGTGTTGGTTGTGGTAGTGATGTTGGTGGTGGTAGTGGTGTTGGTGGTGGTAGTGATGTTGTTGGTGGTAGTGATGTTGTTGGTGGCAGTGATGTTGTTGGGGGTAGTGATGTTGGTGGTGGTAGTGATGTTGGTGGTGGTAGTGGTGTTGGTGGTGGTAGTGATGTTGTTGGTGGTAGTGGTGTTGGTTGTGGTAGTGATGTTGGTGGTGGTAGTGGTGTTGGTGGTGGTAGTGATGTTGTTGGTGGTAGTGATGTTGGTGGTGGTAGTGATGTTGGTGGTGGTAGTGATGTTGTTGGTGGTAGTAATGTTGTTGGTAGTAGTTATATTGTTGGTGGTAGTGGTGTTGTTGGTGGTAGTGATTATGTTGGTGGTAGTGGTGTTGTTGGTGGTAGTGATGTTGTTGGTGGTAGTGATGTTGTTGGTAGTAGTGTTGTTGTTGGTGGTAGTGATGTTGTATGTGGTAGTGATGTTGTTGGGGGTAGTGATGTTGGTGGTGGTAGTGATGTTGGTGGTGGTAGTGATTTTGTTGGTGGCAGTGGTGTTGTTGGTGGTAGTGATGTTGTTGGTGGTAGTGATGTTGTTGGTGGTAGTGGTGTTGTTGTTGGTAGTGGTGTTGTTGCTGGTAGTGATGTTGTTATAGGTAGTGATGTTGGTGGTGGTAGTGATGTTGTTGATGGCAGTGGTGTTGTTGGTAGTAGTGATTTTGGTGGTGGTTGTGGTGTTGTTGGCGGTAGTGATGTTGTTGGTGGTAGTGATGTTGGTGGTTGTAGTGATGTTGTTGTGGCAGTGGTGTTGTTGGTGGTAGTGATGTTGTTGGTTGCAGTGGTGTTGTTGGTGGTAGTGATGTTGTTGGTGGTAGTAATGTTGGTGGTGGTAGTGATGTTGTTGGTGGTAGTGATGTTGCTGGTGGTAGTGATGTTGTTGGTGGTAGTGATGGTGTTGGTGGTAGTGTTGTTGTTGGTGGTAGTGATGTTGTTGGTGGTATTGTTGTTGTTGGTTGTAGTGATGTTGTTAGTTGTAGTGATGTTGTTGGCGTTAGTGGTGTTGTTGTTGGTAGTGATGTTATTGGTGGCAGTTATGTTGTTGGTGGTAGTGATGTTGTTGGTGGTAGTGGTGTTATTTGTGTTAGTGATGTTGTTTTTCTTAGTGGTGTTGTTGGTGGTAGTGATGTAGTTGGTGGTAGTGTTTGAGTTGTTGTTAACGATGTTGTTGTTTTTAGTGGTGTTGTTGGTGAGATTGATGTTGTTGGTGGTAGTGATGGTGTTTGTGGTGGTAATGTGTGGGGGTACATATTTCTGCAGCAATAAAATATACAGCATAGCACGTTTTGTATCTTAGATATACATATATTGTGTACAGTGTGACGTTACTATATATATATATATATATATATATATATATATATATATATATATATTCACATATATTGTGTACAGTGTGACGTGTCACTATATATTGCACTTTGTGATAGCCTCCCCATCCCTCCCACCCCCACCCCAACTTCAAAAACAAAGAAAAGAAAAAAAGCAACATACAGGCCAATTCACTTTACAACAGATAACCCGGCGTACAGTGTGTAAGACCGCGGATTACGTCTCATGACCTTACGTTCCGGTTGTATGTTCATTAGACCAGTGGTTCCCCCAGCCTTTTTTCTCGCCACGCACCAGTCAACATTTGATTCACAATGCCCACTGCCACTCACAGCAGCTCAGGTTCCGGTGAACCTCTTGTTCATGGACAGTCGCAATATCTAGAGAGAAAAGAATAGGAAATAAATTAATGTTTCTTGAGCGGCCCGGTACCATTTGATCCACGGACCGGTGCCGGTCCGCGGCCCGGGGGCTGGGAGCACTGCATTAGACTGCACGTTTTTTTATTACATCACCGTTGTTAGAGAGTATAGCAAAGTAAAATTCACAAAGTAATAGTCACTAAGTAATAGTCGTGAAGTAATAGCCACAAAATAATAGTCACAATTAATAGTCACAAAGGAATAGTCACAAAAAAGATAGATTCAATTTGTATTATGTAGTAATTATAGCTCAATAAACAGCCAACACATGTCAACTTACGTATAATGCTAAAATGTTGTGTCAGTTCACTAATTGCTCATTCGTGTTTGCAAGGTAATTAAAAAAGAAACATTTTAAAGTTCCTGTTCTTACAATGTACTAAAGAGTCAAAAAAAATAATTTCTTGTGCTTACAACATGCAGATATTTATAGAAGCTATGTTGAGTTTAAAAAAACAAAGCGAGAGACACGAGTTAGATTACGTCATGTCAGCAATGAACAAAGTTTGAACACATACACAGTTTATAACATCTTGGATATTGATATTTTGTGATCTCAGTAATGCAAGAGTTCCAGCGGTCGTTCTCAAACGATTTTCGCGACTGTACCCCCAAAAAGATGCCAACTTATGTCTGCGGTTAACTCTCAAATTAAGTTACTGAACTAATGTGCTTATGTTCATAATGGAATGAACTAATGTACTTACGTTCATAATGGAATGAACTAATGTACTTATGTTTATAATGGAATGAACTAATTGTACTTATGTTCATAATGGAATGAACTAGTTGTATTATGTTCATAATGGAATGAACTATTTGTACTTATGTTCATAATGGAATGAATAATGTACTTATGTTCATAATGGAATGAACTAATTGTACTTATGTTCAAAATGGAATGAACTAATTATGCTTATGTTCATAATGTAATGAACTAATGTACTTATGTTCATAATGTAATGAACTAATGTACTTATGTTCATAATGGAATAAACTAATTGTGCTTAAGTTCATAATGGAATGAACTAATGTACTTACGTTCATAATGGAATGAACTAATGTACTTATGTTCATAATGGAATGAACTAATGTACTTATGTTCATAATGGAATGAACTAATGTACTTATGTGCATAATGGAAAGAACTAATGCACTTATGTTTATAATGGAATGAACTAATGTACTTAAGTTCATAATGGAATGAACTAATGTAGTTATGTTCATAATGGAATGCGCTCACTTTTCTAATGCGACACTTGGGTTTGAGTGTGGGAGGGGGGGGGGTTGGTGCTGATGACTCACACCGGAAACTGGTGACCTTCTTTTTCAAACTCATTGGTTGTTTTGAACGAAAATTATGTGTCGTTATCTACCCTTATATAACCTTTTCCAGTGCACCACAGGGTACGATTACTGTAGGTTGAGAAGATCTGTGTTACTTCATAACACTCACACTAGCCAATATACAAGTTCTATACAATTTTATAGGATCTAAGTATAGGGAATTATTCATTTTCCTCTTACTATACTGTAATGTACATCTTTTTTTCTTTAGGTCACTAGCTGTAACCTGCGAAATCTTCGCATAGAGTTATTTCCCCTTAGGCTTGATCGGTAGGCTAGGAAATTGGTCGGCAAACTTATCAGCCAAAGAGACAAAGATGAATATTACAACAATTAAAAAAAAAATTGGGAGTTAAATCTGCTTGTTTAGTAAACTTTTATTACACGCAATTTTATTACAATTGTTAATTGTCGTTTAAGTATTACCTGACATTACCTTTATCGGACTATTGTAATGGTTTTGTAATAGCGCGCGCACCCGCACACACACACACACACAAATACACTATATTATATCACGATGTCCAAGGTAACGAGAGGACATTTTTTTTTTTTTAAATTCTTATTTGATCAAAAAGAAAAATTTCATTATTCGTTTCTTGCACTCGCTTTATGTGACGAACATGGGCTTTTTTCAAAGAAATTTAAAGAACATTTTTTCTCCGTGTACCTTTGTATCACACCGGAGCACGCCGAAAACATACGAACAATTTCAGCCAGTAGCTTGTACATGGCTTGTGTTTACGTTTACGAAAATTAATAAATTTAAACTCCATGTTCGTTACGTATTTTGACAACAATATAAATGTTAATTACCTATCTATCTTTTAACGCAAACAAAAAAGTATACATGTTTTCGATTTATACAAAAATTTAAATTTATCAAAATAAGATGTAATGATTTTATTACCAAGTTTTTTCTAATGAAAATATTATTGCACTTTCCGTTGAATATTGTGACTGAGCCACACTTAAGGAGCCAATAAGCCACATGCGTCTCTGGAGCCGCACTTTGCCGACGACTGGGCTAGGTTATTTTTTTTTGTTTGGTTTCGGGCAGATCCGATTTTTCATGATTGTATTTTAAACTGGAATACTGTTGTATTTATTATTTACTTTCGATTTAACGCAGAGCCCCAATCGGTGTTATTTATGTTTATGTTGTATGAGTTTAACAATTTTTATTGTGGCGATTCGTTTCACCGTCCATTTAGAGGAGATTTTTTTTTCTTATTTATAAATGCTTTTTTCAAAGTAGATCAGTGTCGTTTTTCTGTAGTTCGTAGACAGTTAAATTATCTGGTGTAACTGACTTGGTCTAGACGTAGCTAAATAATCTATTGAGGTCATTTAGTCGAGCTTCATTCTTTTCTAGGTCAGTTTGATTTGAATATTTTGTAAACGAAAAAAAAATAACAGAAGTACATCTGACAAATCGCCTAGAGTGGCAACACAAGTTGTCTGCCAATGCTTAATCTCTTACATTTGGAACACACTAAACAGAAACATGTATTAAGATCAAAAAGATGTAATCTAAAGAAATGTCAAGTATGCAAATGACGTGTACATGTCGCCTGCCTTTTTAGAAAAAAAAAATATTGTAAAAGGAAATTAAATAGCAGGTCACTCCTAAATTTAACAGTGACCTTTTAATGGGGTCATTGTTGCTAAATAAATAATGATTGTATAAAACGGAAGTAACAAAGAATACTAGTTATCGAATAACTTCACTCCAGCGTTATTGAAACTAAAATGTAGCAATAAGAAGAAAGAATATGTTCCGTTGGCATTGATATAAAACGTTGCTGATTCAATAGTCTTATTTTGGCGTTCGCTAAAATCTTTCAAAATCTAAACAAAAAATGAAAGTTTTGAAAAGTGTAGCGCAGCTGTGGGGTGGGGGGTGGGGGGGGGGCAATCATTTCGAGTCCCGTAGCCCGACTGGTTTCTAAAATTAGACCACAAGGGCCTGACCAAGAGTAGATAGATGTAGTGTATTTATGAAATGATAAACATTTCATGCAAAGGTCAGTGGTGTCAACAGTGGAGAGGAGCTGAGTGCGGGCCAGATTAAAAATAAACCTGACAGGCCAGACTTGACCCACGGGCCGAAGTTTGACCATACCTGGTCTAACGAGCTGCAGTCGTCCAGATGAAAAATTGTTGTTTCACGAGACACATTGAGAAACATTGAGACACATTGAGACACACTGAGACACAAAGAGAAACATTAAGACACATTGAGACATACTGAGACACATAGATACACATTGCGACACATTGAAATACACTAACACACACTGACACACATAGATACACATTGAGACACACTAAGACACACAGAAAGACATTGAGACACATCGAGACACACAGAGACACACCGAGACACACTGAGACACATCAAGAGACACTAAGACACTTAGAGAAACATTGAGATACATCGAGACACACTGAGACACAATGAGACACATCGAGACACATTGAGACACATAGAGACACATATATACACACTGAGAAACACTGAAATACATTGAGACACATAGAGAAACATTGAGACACATCGAGACACAATTCTTCGCTTTGTAAACATACTAGTGAAAACACTGCACATTATTATTCATACTTGGCTATTACTTAATGAATTACTTCCATAGTCTTTCCATTGGTTCAAAATAATGCATGTGACTCATTGAATTGATTCACATCGATGTATACGGCTCATTGGGTTGATTCAGATTGATGTACGCGAATAATAGAATTTATTCAAACTGATGCACGTGATTCCTTGAATCGATTAAAATTGATGCACGCGACTCATTGAAATGATTCAAATCCATGTATACGGCTCATTGGGTTGATTCCGATTGATGTACGTGACTCATTAATTGATTCAAACCGATAGACTTGACTCATTGAATTAATTCTAATTGATGCACGTGACTCATTGAATTGATTCAAATTAAAGTATGCGACTCATTAAATTGATTCAAATGGATGCACGTGACTCATTGAGTGGACTCAGACGGATCAGAATAAATATTTCAATGAGAGATTAACAGGAGAATCATGTAGACCGTACTTCTTTTATTTATTTGATCTATTAGATCATGTAAACAGCATGAATTTATTTATTTATTTGATCTATTAGATCATGTAAACAGCATGAATTTATTTATTTATTTGAGCTATTAGATCATGTAAACAGCATGGATTTATTTATTTGATCTATTAGATCATGTAAACAGCATGGATTTATTTATTTGATCTATTAGATCATGTAAACAGCATGAGTTCTATTTATTTTGTGATTTTAGTCCAGAAAATAAGATAAGAAATCTAAGCTTTCGAATAATAACTTTTTTATTCGCTTTTAATACAGATCAAAACTAAATAAAAAGTAGAAAAAAATGGTTTATAAAGACAACAAGTCAACCAATTAATTTAATTCTTAGTGAAACTTTCACATGTTTGGCCAAATTTTCAATTTAAGTTCACTAATTCCTTTTCGCATTAGTGAGATGTCAGTGAAGCATGTCAAAATTAATGGAGTTAAGAATGACCTAGCCACTGCCAGGTGATATAATCCAAATAAAGTACCACTAACGGTCGCTGTGCTATCCTCCCCATAAACAGCAATAAACGGAAACATCAGAACAACATTGGCCACAGAAATCAGCAACAAACTTATGACCTCGTTAAATGGTATGACGTCATCAGAATTGGTGTTGGCCTCGCAGCCAGCAGTTGATTGACAATCGTTCGTGTTGCAGGATGTACGTTTAGTGCAGATGACGAGTACGGACGCCATTAGAGCCAGACTTGACGGCACGTAGACACAGAAGACGTTCATGACCGCATCCGGCCTCAAATACTCGCAGATGTCAAAGTCGAACGAGGCGTAAAACAGCGGAAATACAAACACTGAGCTGAAGATCCATGGCACGGCGCTGACTGCCAGGGACCGTTGACATGGGGTTTTGAAGAAGGGGGTCTCGTATGAAAAATCCTTGTGACGTAACATCATCTCTATCGCCATCACGAGCAGACCAACTCCGTAGACAAAACTCCGGAAGTAAAGTTCGTACGTCATGCTTGCCGCGTAGAGACTACAGTTAAAAAGAAAGATGCTTATGTCTAGCTCATAAATTGCTTTCGCCTGTAGAATAAGTGGGAAAAATGCGAAAATAATATCAGCTATCGCAGTAGAAATGATGACCATATATCTTGAACTGTTATAAAATTCTTTTCTTAAGACTTGTGCACAAATAAGCCAGGCGTTTACTACGAGAATGAAAATCATAAACAGAACAATAAGAACCTTAGAAGCTTCTCGATTATAAAAAGGTATTTCTATTTCCATGTCTGAGTGGGTTATATTGTTGCTAATTGGATTCTATTGTGGCTAATTGGTTTCTATTGTGGCTAATTGGTTTCTATTGTGGCTAATTAGTTTCTATTGTGGCTGATCGGTTTCTATTGTGGCTAATTAGTTTCTATTGTGACTAATTGGTTTCTATTGTGGCTAATTGGTTTCTATTGTGTCTGATCGGTTTCTATTGTGGCTGATTGGTTTTTATTGTGGCTGATTGGTTTATATTGTGGCTGATTGGTTCATATTGTGGCTGATTGGTTTATATTATGGCTGATTGGTTTCTATTGTGGCTAATTGGTTTCTATTGTGGTTAATTGGTTTCTATTGTGGCTGATTGGTTTTTATTGTAGCTGGGTGAATTTTGCAATAGCTGGTTGGATTCTAATCTTGTCTTCTGGTTTCACTTATAAAATGGTGGATTATTTTGAAGCTGTGTGGATTATATCGAGGTTTTTGGATTTCATCGTAGCTTTCTTGATATTCCACTGCAGCTGTACACTTTGAGTTAGGTAATCTGTAATAAAGTAAGAAAATACAATTAATTTGACCTATTTCAACCTTCCACGTCACAGTACCTCCCAGTGTTTCTCAGGTCAGTTTATACTATCCAGTATATCTTTTTAAAAAATATATTGATTATTGAAATAATGTAAATATTTGTTGGCTGTTGGACCATGGCTATGTGATCGTAATATGTCCTATTCTCGTACCAGATACGACCGGAAACGTTAATCGGTCTTCCACGACCTTGTCAGAGATTTGCTGATAACACTTCCGGGTTCCTAGTCAAAAGTACCTTCAAGACCCCCTAAGCCTTTATCAGTCAGGGCCGTATGCAGTTTGCCAATTCTCCTACATGAATTCAACTATAATGTATTCAATGCAATCTTCGTACTCTCTGAACCGGCTTTTTGGTTTAACCTTTTCTAATGAATGTTTCGTCACATGACGGTCACGTGACTGTGGTGATAGAGGAGTAAAGATGTGACGCTAGTGAAAGCTAGACTTCTTGACATGCGCACATCGTAGTACAAGCTGTGTCGTCGTTACGCATGGGTGAATTCGAGAACTTGCTAAGGGAAGGAAGAGGGGGGGGGTTACGAAAATTTGCCTTTCCTTCATTTCTATGGCCCACGGAGGTCAAATGGGGCTCTTAAGACAGGCCAGGGTCGTAGATGTCTTGCGCGCAGAGAACGTGTAGGTGTGGGGGCGTTAAATGGCAACAAATCTGGGCCCCCCCCTTTTATTTTAATTTGGTGGATATTGGGTTAGAATTAGCCAGTGCCTCTAGATTTTGTTTTTCTTAGGCTGTGACTCTACCGTGTGACAGACATGTTGTTGACAAGGAGTTATACTAGGTACCCCCAAACTGACGAAAAACAGCGATTTTCATGCATGAAAATAATGTTATGCCTATTTTCAACTTAAGATTGTATAATGAAATACCAACATTATTCTATCATCATATATAATAATACTCATTTCCAGTGTGCGTTAAATCGAAAGTAAAGAATGAATACAACAGTATTCCAGTTTAAAATACAACCATGAAAAAAAAAATCGGATCTGCCCGAAACCAAAAAATAACCTAGCCTACCGATCAAGCATAAGGGGATATAACTCTATGCGAAGGTTTTGCAGGGTACAGCTAGTAAAATATATCATTAAAAAGCTTACTTAAAGCACCTTCATTATATAAATGTTTTTGTTTTTGATTGTAGATATTTTAATAAACAAATTCTTTAATTGAATGTACACACCATCTCTGTTTTTTTTTTTGTTGCGACCGACGCGTACATTTCCTACCCCTCTATGATAAACGTGTCGGGCGAATTTGCGCCAATAATTCAATAATATAAAGATTTATATCATTTTATTTAGGAATAACAGCTCTTTATAACTATATCTTTAGATGTATGAGTAATAGAAAATATATTTGTTTTTTTTTTAACTTTTAAAAAAGTATTTTTAGTATTTTTGCATAAATCTTTAAATTGGATAAAATTTAAATCAATCATTAGAAAGCTGGACATTTTCCCTGTAAAATTTGAATAAATGTAATTGCGTCCGATTATCGGCGCGAATTCGCCGCGTCCTTTAAAACACCCTATAATTATAATTTTTTTTCCGCGACGCGATGGCCGAAGCGACGGATTTTTAGTCTCTGACTAGTCATAGTGCTTTAGAAAAAAATATTTTTAAGACTTATCAAATATCAGAGGTAAGTAAAACCATCGCAGAAAAAAGTAAAATATCATAATTTTCAATATATTACCAAAACAAATGTTTCTGTTTAATAATAAACTAGCTTTAACTGATTTTTAGGATGATTATATTTACTGTGATTTGCGGGCGAATCTCTCGAAGTCTGAAATCACCGCCTACATACTTTGAACAATAACCCAATTTTTTTCTCGCGAATGAAAAACGTTAATGTTTATTTTTTTCAAATATATAAAATGTTAAAATATTTATAAATGTATAAAAAATTAGGGAAAACTATTTTATTAAAGTTATTTCGTTTTTTCAAAAAATGGTCGAAAAATCGACAGTTGAATTGTCTCGCCGGAGAGAAACAACTAAGACTAGTGCGACTAAGACTAACTTTGCCATGTTTGAATTTAAATTATATTAATGAATTAACTATTAAATTCGATTTACTATTAATAAAAAAAATCTGAATGGGAATGTTTTATTACAAAACATATTACACACTGATATATATATATATATATATATATATATATATATATATATATATATATATATATATATATATGTTACGATCGCACCCCCTCTCAACACTGCTCCCTTCCCCCCATATTATGTTCCACTCATTGCTACACCTGTGGTCAGCGTAGCACAGTTAAAGTGACCGAGATCAAAGCCCTACTGGACTCGGGTAGAACCTCCGAGTCAGGCTTTGAAGTCCGAAACGCCCCCCCCCCCCATCCCCACCCACCAGATCGGGGACCAGAAGTTTTAAGTGTTTTTTAATCAGTGTTAGATTGGAGTTTGGACAGAGATGTAGTTTTATAGATTGAGTGTTGGATTAGAGTTTGTATGAGATAGTCGTGCAGTCACGAGTAGTTTAAATAAAGTTCAGTTATTTCTATACTTTACACTAATAAGTGTTGACTCATCTGTTGGCTTATCTGTTTATGTGAATGTGTTCTGGAAACCTAGCAATAATTAAGGAATATACTAAAAGAACCCGTAACAATATATAAATATATATATACAATTTCTCTGTTTGACTACACAACAGATTTAGTATAGTAAATATAGTTCTACAATGATATATGTTTGTATTATAGTATTCTAACATATATTTTATAAATACAACCCTATGTTTTGCTCATTTATGAATTCATATTTATTAAATATGTGTTTTATTTTAATTTTTGATGATGACCAGTTCAGTATTTTAGTATTATTATTTATAGGCCTAGCAGTAATATTTCTTACTATAAAATTGCATAGTTCCTCAAACTAATAGTAGACCCTACTCCATTTGTCAAGTACTGTAGGAGACAGGTATCTGATGGAAAGGGACAGGGGATCACTTTGTCAAACGATCGCAGTCAATGCCAGATGTTTTGTTTCTCAGTGAAATTGTTGAATGCAATTCAAATATTTCAGTCAGTATTGTTTACTACACATATGGCAATACAGGGCATAATATACTGTCCTCCCGTTAATTTTGCTACAGACCTCATGAAAAAGTTATGAATAAAATGATTATATATTTTTTGTTGTTGTATACGAAGAATTAAGATAAAATCATCACATAACTTTGCAAATAACTTCAACATTTGTAATGTACACAAACAACTGTTGATGTTATGTAAAATTTCAATAAGCTACCAAAATGGAAGCACAGATTGCATTATTACAAGGCATAAACTGATTTTGTAAATGTATATTTAATAAATCATCTAAATCTTAAAAAGAATCCTAATTGACCTTAGCAAGAAATAATACCAATGAATAATTCAAAGATTTATGTAATCTTTTCTCATAATAAATCATACTTAAATAAAAAAAAATATTAAAATTCAATATAGAGATATGTATATGTTACAAATAATAAAGACTTTGAACTATATAGAATACTTGAGACAATATCCACAAAGAAGTAAAGAACATTAATTTTGTTATTTTGATATACATGTAGACCCTACTGGTAATATTATTTTACTTGTCTATTTATTGTTCTTCAACTAGTGTTATCAAAATTGTGTTCAGCACTCACAGGATCTATTTATTGTTATTAAAATTGTGTTGAGCACTCACAGGATCTATTTATTGTTATCAAAATTGTGTTGAGCACTCACAGGATCTATTTATTGTTATCAAAATTGTGTTGAGCACTCACAGGATCTATTTATTGTTATCAAAATTGTGTTGAGCACTCACAGGAACTATTTATTGTTGTCAAAATTGTGTCTAGCACTCACAAAACCTATTTATTGTAATTTTTTTTTGTGTGGAAAAAAAAGATGATAAAATCATGCTGTAGTACACATTTTGTTTTTTTTTTAATTTAGAGTTAAAGAAGATGTAAATTAAAAAAAAAAATTGTGCTTTACATGACATATATATTACATGTCTTAATTATGCTTATGACATTTATTTAAAACTAGCTGAACAGGCCCGGTACCCGGACCGGCTATAAGGCACGCAGTTGGAGTTGAAAATGGAGATGCGCTCACAACACCATATTATTGTATTTCAATCTATAAAAAAATCTTCAAAAAAAAAATTGAGTATGTTATTTATATATTAGTGTCTGATTTCCATAAATATGGTCTTTGTGGGAGCAAAATCTTTAGCTCTTTAGCATTTTGAAAATTATCTTAAAATCTGTCAAGTTAAAAAAAATTCATAACTTCCTTAAGTTTTGACAGACAAATTTGACAACAATAATCTTAGAATGACCCATATTTGTAGCCAAAGTGTAAACTTAATTATTTATTAAGGAAAAAATCAGTTTGGGGTACCTAGGTATACATCACAGTATGGCTGTTTAATGTGTACAAATATGTATTACTAACTCACCTGTGACCAGTGCCACCAAGAATGGGGCACGGAAGCAAATGCCTAGGGGCAAGATGGGTTTTTAGGGTGAGTTTTAGGGGCCCGGACTAGGCTGGCCAATCAACTTTTGAAAACATTATTATCAGCACTGGGGGCCCGTGACAGCCCTGACCAGGGGCCCGATATTTCTGTCAGTGGGCCTGTCTGTGATCGGTGTTGCCAGAATAACGTATTTTACTAATATGGCCTATAACCTAAAAATGTATTTCCGGCCTATAGGAAAACTAATGAACATTCTTTTCAATGGCTTCGCCGATGAAGTATTAGGAGATGCTCTGTGAACAATGATCCAGTCATGTGTCGCTAAGTCTATAAGTGACTATTAGTGTAAAAAGTTACAGATAATGCACCGGTCTGAATTAGTGATCAAAACGAGAGATGCGCTCTTTCTAAAATGTATATTCTGCCCTACGCACCACACATAACCGCATGACAAATTGGCAACATTGATGCGAAAATTCACCTTATACTTCCACATTGCCACATTGCTGCACTGCCTCATTACCCCATTACATCATTTCCCCATTACCTCATTACCTGACTGACACGTCATTATTTAACATTACATAGGAAGATAGGTAGATATCATCAGATTAAGTACGCAGTATAAAAAATTCAAGTTAAGCTACATAGAATATAACTTGATTCGAATTACATGACATTGGTATACTTAAATACATAATCGTCAGACCTATGCTCGTGTCTCCCTCAGGCTAATGGTCCGTACACTAAAAATGTGGTGTACAAGGAAATCTATGATATGTATTGTGTTCATGGCAATAAAATCTAAATGTTCTTTTCTAATGCAGTATTTCGAATATTTCTTTGTTATCCCTTCTGTCGGATTTTGTTCAGCCAGCTTAAGCAGGATTTTCTACTAGTATATAATATAATAGGAACAGATGGTCGTGTGGTAAATATCTCGACTGTCGACCCGAGAGTTCCTAGTTCGACCAATGGATATCCCAAGCTAAAGCTCCCCACTATATCTCCCGTGGTGCCTGCATGGTCATTGCGCTATCGGTCATGGTGGGGATGAAAGAAGTTCACCATAAAAACCGTCCATATAATGATTTATAGGATCTAAGAGATCTCATCCCATACTTACAGGAACTTCACACAATATACACTGACATATAACAGCAAAAGTCATATAAACTAATGTATAGAATTCTAAAACTACCTTTTTAAAAAACGAATTTAAAAAATTATCGAATCCTCTCTGCGATGATGAATCGATCCTTCACAAAACACAACTTTCACTTTGTGTCCCATCTCCGTTTGGCGTTCCACTGAAGTGAAGTTTTTAGGAGCTGAGGTGTCAATGTTTAGCGCATGTATTACTAGGCATGAGGCCGTACGGATAAACCGGATGCTGACAATGTGGATTTATTTGCATGACATCCGTGTTGTACGTACAACTTCAGTCACTGGTTAGAACCGGCGGTTCTCATTTCATAATGATATTTAGGCAGGTACGCCTCTTGATTTAGGGGCCGTCGTAATTACTTAACTGTGTCGACCACACAAACCCCCCCCCACACCCACATAGACACACTTTTAAACCCATTCTTTACTCCACCAACAATTTAAAAATTCCAACTTCCATGACCAGGTATGGAATTAAAACGAATAACTGACCAATTAATATGACTAAAAAAAATAAATCTGCTCGTAACTCTAGAAAAATTTAAATTTTATAGACATAAAATTATTCAAATCCTGTATTTTTATGTGGAATCTTGGAGCATTCTCACTAGATTAAAGCTACTCCAAAAGTGAGTTTCATGATGTGTCAAAAATACTACACAGAAAGGAGAAGCTAATGAAAAGATTATACTGTTTACACAGCTCAGTTTTTTTTACACCGAGTCTCTTCAGCAAATGCCTACATTACACACCCGGATGTACGAGGACGATGAGGGGGCGTCTCCTGTACTCATTTATTTACCTTCAAACATGGTAGAACCGGTTCGCTAAACAGCGAAATATAATATTTGTTTTGGCTCATCACATTCATTTATATTTAAAATACTAACTTTACTTTGTGGGATACAATTACTATTTTTTTAAAATGTTGATGGAATCCCAGCATGAGACAAAAGGACTCTATATGCATTACTGAATTTAAGTGCTGATGGATTATTGTTCCAACCACCAAATTGTCTAATGGTGGAAAAAATAGTTCTAAATGGTCTTGCGATAATTTATATGTAAGAAAATATTCCAAATATGGACTAGAATTATTAATTAACAAATTTGATAATTCTAAAAGACTGTTTATATTTACTAAAAAATCTAGAACACACATTTTCCTATTACCATCATAAATTTTTTTTTATTATTTTTGTCTGTCATAGACAATAAATTTAATTTAGCATTTTATAGTAAAGTTTTAATTTTACAATAATTATTAATATGAATATGACTTTTAAAGTCTTTTAAAAATTTACTTCTAGAGTTGAATATGTCAAAAATTGCATAAAAAATGAAATGAATTGTATGGTACCTTCAACTGCTTCAAAATTTTTACATTTTGACTCAGATGCAAACTGTAGAGCTGCAGCCACTGATGAACTAAGTGTTTGTGTAGCTAAACTAACTTTCATTTTGTTGTTTTCATAGTGTATATGTTTGTGTGTGAGTTTATTAGCTGCCCTAAGACCAACTGTCTGTTGTAGTTTTTTCTAGATTAACTATGTCTTGCCAATTGGCTATACCTAAATTTGTTTGTATTTCACTAAGTGATTGTAATGCTGACCTGATGTTTTTAACTAGATGACATGAATCAAAAAAAAATATAAACTAATTTAGAATTATCTGAAGGATGTGTAAATTTACTATGAATATTTTGTGGATCAAGACTGCAGCCTAAAAGTGTTGACATCTTAACATTAACAGAATGTGCATCCATTGTCAAAGATACCACAGTTATTTTGTTTTCATAAAGAATATTAATAACATCTAAAATTATTTTTTTTTTGCATTTCTGCCTTAATGCCATGAATGAGAAAGTATCATATTGGTATTTTCCAATATTTTTTAAAGCCTACTGCCATTATAACTAACAACTCGGTTGCCTCTTCACTATCTTCGCAATCTGTCAGCCCTACCCCAAAATCAACAAACCCTACCATTTTCTGAAGTATATTGTCCCAATCTATTTGTTTTTTAATTGACATACCATCTATAACCAAACAGCACTTTTCCTTATTGCCATAGTCCTCAATTTGTTTATTTTTTTTAAATAATCAATGGCTTGTGCAGAAAATCCCGGACTTGAATTTATATTCATCATCCACCTGAAAATAAAATGTATTAATGTTCTTAGATTATTACAATGAAATATTTTCATAGATCCCAGTTGTACATAATTGTATACATGTACTAACCTTCTGATGCAAGATGGGTGTGGCAATGGGATTTTTTCCTTAAAAAAATTGTAAGACTTTGGTCCATAAAAATGCAGAGTGGATGCGAAATCATTTTGTTCCTTGGAATATTCTGTCTCAGGCTTTTTAAATAATTCCACTGGAATGTCTGTAATATAGATGGAAATGTTTTTCTATTAATTTAGCTTATTTATAATTTGTCTTTTTATTGTTCATTTTACATATTAATCAGAAATTATTAATCATATTGAAATGTTTTGTCATTTTTGTGTACTTTATACTTTTTAATCTCAATAAACATACCTTTATATGCTTGGAGAAGTTTGTAAGCTTCATCACGCAGCTTTTTTGTGTCTTTAGGTTCTTTCATTAAATGAGCTATTTTTTTAGATGACCTGGTGCATTGTCTTTTTAGTTTCTGAATTTGAGTGCTTTTTTTGTTTAAATGTAAAATAGACTCTACGTAGTTTCTTTTTAGAGTTCGAATGTCAATGGAATAATTGTAGTCAACATCTTCCTGGATGATCAATGAAACAATGACATAAAATGTTAAGAAAAAATGGAATGATACATAATTATATGATGTTAGTTATTATTATGTACCAGAGTACTGGTAATATAAGTATATTTATAAATACCTAGCCTACCAGTACTTTCAACCGTAAAGGTGAACATGTGTTTTTATCATTGACTGGTACAACTGGATGTTCATTCTGTGGAACAATTTTTTTTTACGGTCTGTTATTAAAATACATTTTATAATTGTACAGATACTTGTATTTTTCGTTCTTTTATTTATTGTAATAGTTAGTAAAAGTTTATTGTTAATTATTATAAGTGTTAACTTGTAGTTAAGTAAGATATGTTTTTAAAAAAAATAACACTGAAGATTTATTCTTATAATTTTAAGGTAAATAATTAATTCGTCAGAAAAGGGAATAAGAATTATGTAAATTAATTTACCTCCTTATTTGTTGAAAGATAAACTTGATTGGCTGTTTTCTTGAGTCTTTTTACATTCCTCTTGGTAACATAAAAATCACTTAGCATGAAGTGATCGCTACACACTCTAGGGACACTAGGGTTGGATGCCTGTTCCTGTTTTAATTGAAGTCATTTTATCCAAGACTTTTGTCTTTTTTAGTCAACTGGGAACCTAAACATAGATGATAAAAACATCAATGCTGATATGCAAATAAATATTTTTAAAATTATTAGATTAACAGTTTGCCCCAGATATTAAATGAATTGTATAGGCTACCACAAATAAATGTTCAATATTAAGTTAAAACATAAAGATATACATTTTTAAATATATGTTTTTGAATTTCCAAGAAATCATTTAGGCTATCAATGATAGGTTCAATCAATCTAGATTACACAACATCTACTTTAAAAAAATAATATTAAATTTAAAAATGGATTATCCCCCTTCCAAGCTGCGCTACACAATTCAAAACTTTCATTTTTCGTTCAAATTTTGAAAGATTTTAGCGAATTCCGAAATAATCCTGTTGAATCAGCAACATTTTATATCAATGCCAACGGAACATATTTTTTTCTCTTTTAACCTTGTAAAGTCTACATGTAAGTTTATGTCAATGTTAATATCTGACTTTTGACTCTCAACTTGTCATTGTTGAGCTAATAATCCCAGTACATTACCTTATGACGCCCCCCTCCAACTGCAAAATGATAATTCTTTTTTCTAGAGCCAGAAATCTATAGCATTACTAACTAATGATTCTCTTTAATATTACCTTCGATGAACATTACCTGCCCTTTGGGCATTAACATTTTCATTGTTGCTTCATAGATTGTACCTGCAATAAAAAAAAAAACAAGTACATTTGTTATAACAACTTAAGGTTTTGTAGATAGATAACCCCGGTTTGTTTTTCAATGATGCTCATCATAGTTGACAATGTTTGGATTTGGTGTTATAAATATTCATAAATTATAAGTGACATCTACGTAGTCTATTTGCTGAACGGGCAGGATAGCGACTGTCAAAACAGGGACTGTCGTAACAACGACTGTCTAAACAGCGACTGTCAAAACAGCGACTGTCTAAACAGTGACTGTCTTAACAGCGACTTCAAATTAACAATGTAATCAGAATAACGACTGTCATAACAGCGACTGTCAAAACAGCGACTGTCAAAACAGCGACTGTCAAAACAGCGACTGTCTAAACAGCGACTGTCAAAACAGCGACTGTCTAAACAGCGACTGTCTAAACAGCGACTGTCTAAACAGCGACTGTCAAAACAGCGACTGTCAAAACAGCGACTGTCTAAAGGGCGACCGCATTATAAGCGCGACTGTCATAATAGCGACTTTTCTGTCAAGTTCAGAGTGAGATACACTCACTACTCACTAGTAGGACATAGTGAAGGGCTTAGAGACTAAAGACAATCCCCTTCGATGTTGTGATATAAAAGATGTCTAGCTATAAAGATTTGAACAAGTAATGTGGGTAGAAAACAACATAAATGTAAAACATCAAACACTCTAGAAGTAGACCACGGGTGACGTCAGACAGTCTAATAGTCTTTTGAATAAATTAACAATTTTTTTAACCATCTATATTCTATAACATGAAAATAAATCATTGACATATACAAATTTATAAAACATATGATAGGGACTTAATTGAGGGGGCTGACTTTTTGTTCTACTTTCCCTGTCACCTGGGTGTAACTTACTATTGGGTGTAACAAACAACTGGGTGTAAAATACAACTGGGTGTAACATAATACAGGGTGAAACACATAATTAGTTGTAACGCACTACTGGGTGTAACACAAAACTGGTTGTAATACACATCGGGTGTAATACACAATTAGGTGTAACACACAATTAGGTGTAGCACACTACTGGGTGTTACACAGTACTGGATGAAACAGACAATGAGGTGTAACACACAACTGGGTGTAACACACTACTGATTAAATCTGTTAAAAATACATTAATAATCTGAAGGCATACATTAATAATGTGTAGGCAGTGGGATATCAAAAATATTTAAATGTATTTAACCTGACATTCTAGCTTCAAAGTAGTATAGTTACGTGTAGTATATACACGAGAACAGCGGGCTTTGCATTTCCATTTCAATATGCGCAGTTTGATGTGAAATAATAATTTTCTTTGCTAATGTCTACAACACTTGCTGGATTAAAATTTGATGTGCATTTGTTTCACATTATGCATTTTATTTTGCAATTTGACTGAAGTAGTAGAGACATCAATTTTTCTTTCCCTCTCTGCATGAGTTGAGTCTACTGTCTTCATTAGACAGTGAGTTGAGGGGACGGATGGTCGTGCGGTAACGCGCTCGACTGTCGACACTGAAGGTACCTGGTTGCTTAATGAAACGAATTTCATATGTATATCTCACGATTATGTAGTATAACTATGGTGTTCAATTTGTTATTAAATGAGAAGCGATTATAGGAGAAATATCTTAAGAAATTGTTAAATAAATATTCAATATTATTTTCCACAATCTAAATTTTAAAGTAAACACATTTTGTATTATGGATATCTCAATATAATGTAATATTTAAATTGTTTAGTTTGTTATTATTTCTAAAATATGTCTAAAATATGTCTATAACTAATGAACAATTATCTCCCAGATTTAGGGGAGGCACATTTTCTTTTACGTTAAATATTAAGAACATTATCTCAGGTCATGGTGTCAAATGTCAAAATGCAGTGGACCCCATAGAAGCCAAGCCTTCTGGGCCCCCGAATCGATAATTTCGGCACTGCCATGTTGGCAGTACTACCTTAGTTAATTCTCAGTACGATATACTGTACTATGCTACAATGTGTAGAAAAGTAAATAAACCACCTGCCAAATTCGTATCCTTAAAGGCACTCACTCACTCTTTTTTTAAATACGTCATGTTGAACATTATAAAAAGAAGAACTGTTTGGAAAGGAGTCCATTAAAATATTATGAATGAATCAAGATTTATCAATGATAAGGTTTTGTTTGCGCAAATTATGTAGGCTATAGCTGGATTTTAGATTCAGAGTTAAATCGTCGGTGGTTGTACCATAATGAGAATTATTTTCTTTGGGATGAACTATTTAACGTATGAACCTTAATTGATGTACTATTAAGTGCCATTATTCTCAAATGTATTTGGGGACACTTCGAGTACATAGGTATGCTAATTTTTTTTTTTTTTTTTTTTTTTTTTTTTATATATACTGATTGTTAACTAGCTAAAATATACATATATCACCATTTTCAAACCTTATTGCTTACTTACTCACCGGTCCGGGTACCGGGCCTTTGTTTACTAGTATAAAATTTAAAAAAAAAGTCTTTCATTAAAAAGTGCCTCAAAAATCGATTACAAAATGTTCCCATATAAATAAGTGAAGTTTTGAGTGGAGAATGGTTTAGAGAAGAAAACAAACTTATAGCATGCTATGTCATTTTTTTTAACTTTATTCACTAAAAAAATGTCCATTTATAATTTTATACATTTATTTCTCTTATTATAAAAAAATAAAGCGAAATCAACACTACAGTAGGTCACCATGTGGTATTTTAGAGAGAATTTCCTTATCGCATTTACCCGACAAGTTCAATCGGCTTGTGACATTTTCTCTCAAAACCTATCAGGCTGATAATCAAAGTGGCTTGTGCATAACTGACATATACAATATAAATTATTCACAATAGCTTTCTAAGTTCTATCATATTCTCTGATTTGCGTTATTTTTATATCCCCAGAAATACATTCGAATGAATAAAATAAATAAATGAGTAACTAAATAATATCTGATTTTATGGTCAATAAATCTTCAGTATGAACATTAATCTAAAAGAAGTTAATTAGTCTGCGAAAGGCATTTACATCCTAATGATGTTTTACAGTATTCTCAATAGCTTCTCAATAGTTCGCTTGAAGTTAAAGTAATAAATTTTATTTGTTTACTAACTAAAATATCTTTCGATACCAGTCTCGATACTTTTTTTTTATAGTAATGAATATAATTGAACAATAAACGTGTTTATTTATCATTCAGGTGATCTTTTTCAATTTAAATCACTTACAAATCTGATTATTTTATTCATGTTAGTGATTCGACAGTACTTTGTAATATGCACCATTCAATTGGACGAAAAAACTCAACACATTTTATTACTCCTATCACTGCGACACGCTCCTATAAATTGTAAGTATTCATGCTGTTATTTATTTGTTGTTTGCAGGATATTGTTTTATATCTTTAACATACTTCCAGAAAAAATTTAAACGAAGAAATCATTTTTTGAGTTTTAACTACATAAAACTTGATAGAACAGTTCTTTTACTATCAAAGAACAAAATGACAATAATTCAAAGTTAAATAGATGCTTTATTTCCGCTTTAATATAACCTTTTGTCAATTTTGTTCGGAGCATTTTGTTTTTTGTGTTTCCTAAGACTTCAAAACAGCACAGAAAAAATTTCATAAATATATGATTTTATTTAGTACTACCTCATCGACATTGATATTTTATATCATTTTGAATGAATTTTGAAAGTGAGTATGTAAATATAAATCTTACAGAAAATGCTATAAGGTTCTGGAAAATTTTAGAAAAAATGTATGCAATTCTTGAAGGTTGTGCAAAGTTCTATGAAAACTCTAAAAGGTTATAGAAGATTCTAAGAAAAACATTTAGAAGGTTCCTGGAAATTCTAGAAAACACTATAATTTTTTTTAATTTTCATACAAATAACCAGCTTCACCAGTGCATTTCAATTTTGTTATAACAAGTGTTATAAGATCAAATGTTGCGGCTTTATAAATAATTTTATTTTTAGTTATGACTACTAGGTCGAAAGTGTTGTTCATTTTACTGGAATAGAAGTTGACATAACTCATGCTTTTTGAGCTGAGGTACTTTCCCTAATTGAGCCTACTGGGCAAACATATTTTTATGACCTATTTATTTGCTTGTATACTATCCAGTGGACATGCAAATGTTTATTGATCTAGATATCTCCCGTAATTGAGCCTACTGGTCAATGGTATGTTTACAAACACAGCCGTCTTCAAAAAGACATTTGAGGGTAGTACAACTGAACCGGATGTGCTGCTATTCAAGCGCTTTAAGACATTTTGGCATAAAATAAGACATGCAGAATTAGATAAATGCCACGATGTTCGACTGTAGCAAAATCTCAAGCCATTGAAAGAAAAAGTCATGCTATTTGGTTAAAATATCCCCCAAATGAAAGACAATTCAAGATATTTGCCACGTGAATATTTCAAATAATTTGTAACTATGAATCTTATATTATTGGGAGGAATCCCCCTTTCCTTGTGGTTTGTTTTCGTGTTGCAGTAGCTTATCAGCATGCAAGGTGAATGTCATGATGTCTACATCATGAAGATGTATCTCTTCCGTCACCATCTCAAGCTGAATAAGCTTGAAGACAGATAAATTGCATAATTTGTTATCTTTGCATCCTTGGTTAACACCAAAGCTTGAATTCAGTGTCCTATTCTAGCAGACGCACCTTTGAATGGTCTGGGTTTCATCTAGCTTTTTATTGATTATAAGAATGGTTCTCCCTTCATTTCTCAGACTGCATTGAAAACGATTGGCCGACATCTCTGGTACCTTAATGCAGAACTCATCCCTCTGGTTCTCTTTCCTCATCGTGTCTCATTGAATATTAAAAACAGCTTTGTTGCTTGCTTGAGGCAATTCATGGAAAAATCTTCTGATGATCAGTAAGAAGAAAGGTGCATCCGCAGCACAAATGATCCTTCAGCACTTCATAATGTGACATTAACGGATTTTGTGACCTCGTCATCGCTCGCCTTCTTAAATGCTTTTCTGCTTCCTACAAATTGTCTCGCGACTGATGCTTCCACCTGACAACAAACTCCATCCTTTAAGATGGGAACATCAGTGGTCTCTTCCTTGAAAGTTGTCAATGTCTGTGCCGAGCAGGTCATTGTACTGGGGTCATCATTCAACTCATCTCTCATCAAATCAGAGGAGAAAAAGCAGTACTTGCTCCAAATTGTTGAACAGCATCGCAATAGATTTCCAGATGCAAAAAAAATATTTAAAAAATCAACTGTACCGACGAGATCGCAACTTGAAGACCTTCAGGACTCAAAAAGCACCGACTAAAAAAAAATTCAATGTATTTTTGAATTACCTACTTAGAACTACTCTGTAATACAATGAGGTTTATGTGTCATGTAACTAGCATTATTTTACTGTTTGATTTTAAACCTTGTAAAATTTTCATTTAATGCAACTGCCGAATACCATAAAACACGAGATAACAAGTGCACTGATGCCGTATTTATCGGAGCCCAAATGGTGTGAAATGTGGTATATACATGTTTTAAATCACAGTGAATTAGAAAACTAAAAAGCTCATGATAAAAAATCAACTTTATTTTTTTGTTTTCATTATAAAGTGAGCCACTCTAATATATATATATATATATATATATATATATATATATATATATATATATATTAAATTCAAAAGTACAGAGTTAAAATATTTTAGGCTATTAAAAATTTTGAAAGCTGTTAATTCATTGATTACATTTACTCGGGATTATGGCAGACGCTCTTCTTTAATGCGCTAGAACGAAAAGAATAAAAAAGAAATATATCCATCAATCAATCAATCTATCTATCTATATCTATCTATCTATCTATATATCTATCTATCTATCTATCTATCTATCTATCTATCTATCTATCTATCTATCTATCTATCTATCTATCTATCTATCTATCTATCTATCTATCTGTCTAATCAGTAAGTACCTGTCTATCCCTCTATTCATTCATCTTTTCAACAACCAACACAAGTCTGTTTATTTTATGTAAATACTTTAATGTAGCCAGATTAAACGTGCATCTCTAATTTTGCATATACTTACTTATTACGTAAACATCGTTTAGAACAACAATCATTATTTTTGTAATAGCATGGCTTTTTATTTTCAAGACATCTGTAATACACACAACCATGTATATATATATATATATATATATATATATATATATATATAATGTTAAAAATTGCTCTAAGTAGTCATTCAAGAACATGTATATTATATCTATCTAACTATCTAGTATCTATCTATCTTTCTACCATCTATCTATATCTATCATCTATATGTCTAGCATCTATCTATGTAATGTGAAACAACATTTTTTTCTAAGTGATGTACGCCGCTCAATTACCATTCATTGTCAAATATTTTTCTTTTTTGTTATATATTTAACAATGTAAAGAAATGGGAAAATGTGTCCACATTTTTCTATGGACTCACACAATCTTCTAATGGACCAACGGTTGTCGACCACTAGTCTATTGTATATAGGTTAATTAGACCAGCTATCCGTGTTTACTTTAATAGTTAAGAATACATTAAAAATATAAATAAAAATAACATTATATAAAAAATATTTTATAAAAAACAACGTTTTTCTTGCGTACTAAAAAGCAGAAAATATTTTCTGAATAAATTGGTAACATGGTAATAGTAATAGACTTCTGATTTTTATAAAAGAGAAAAACGTTCGGCGCAATTTTTATATTATGTGAATGTTTGTATTACAGTATTAGGATCATCAAATGCTAACATTAAAGTAAAATTAATTCTAGTGTTGTATAACCTAAACTCATGATATAGAATGTAATATATGTAAGGTCAATTAAATCAATATATTAATATAGTGAAATTATTTTAAACAGGTTTTCATTTATATAAATTAGAGTATGTTATAAAGGTCCGGATGTTTTTATTCACGCGCCCAACTTTTTTCGTTTTTATAAAAATCAGAAGTTCTTATAAATTCTATTACTATTATCATGTTACCGATTGATTCAGAAATTATTTTCTGCTTTTTAGTACGCAAGAAAAACGTTGTTTTTTTATAAAATATTTTTTATAATGTAATTTTTATTTTCGTCTTCTTATTTAACTTTTTTTTTTTTTAAATTAATACGAAGAGTTAAAAAAATTGGTGTAAGACAGACCCGATTAAGCATCAAATTATAATGAAATAGTAAGAACATTGCATTGTTATCGGGTTATGGGCTATATTGAATGTATCAGAGCTATAGCTTTTGGGAATCTTGACCTCGTGACCTCCTACTCGACCTTGCCACGCAAACATACACAACTGTGCGCGTAACCTACACAACTGACGTCGCACTTGTTCAAACGCAGTAGAGTATAGCATCAGTAGTTTCCCTTGATTTAGACAAGGCTGTGACATATTCGCCATACATTTTTAATTTTATTTATTTAGAAACTCATCAAATCATAATGAAATAGTAAGAATATTGCATTGACATCGATTTCTGAGTTATATTGACAGTATCAGAGCAATAGCTAATCGGAAAGTGGTCTAAAATAGGATTGCAAAATTCCATGGATAAACAAACACACGGGCAAGAAGTGAATTTAAGAAAAACGTTGTAAAAATAAAAGGTCAGTCTCCTTATGTAAAAAAAAAACATTGAAAAAAAACATTTGTTTTTTGTTCTTTAATACATACAAATAACATGTTCTTCTTATTAGTTTTATTGAGTAAGTGATTTTAAATAATACACACTTTTCAGTATGTTTTGTTTTAGTTTGGTAACTACAGAGGTACTGCAATCTCACTAAAATAACAAAACATATATAACTAAAATATAATAATCTATCTCATTAAAACATCATGACCTCTCTAACTAAAATATCCTATCCTATCTCACTTAATTATCATAACCTAACTCAAATATCATATCCTATATTACTAAACTATAATCATTTATCTCACTGTTATGTAACTTATCCGACTAAAATATCATAATCTATCTTACTAACAATTGTTTTTAATTTCTTACTTTTCAGCCTTGTTTGAGCTCTGCAGTGGATCTAGCTTGAAAAATTCTTTTAACAGTGACTCTTGAGAAAATAAAATGTTAAAAAGTTATTTCATTAAACATATAGATATATCATATATAATAATACTCATTTCCAGTGTGCGTTAAATCGAAAGTAAAGAATGAATACAACAGTATTCCAGTTTAAAATACAACCATGAAAAAAATCGGATCTGCCCGAAACCAAAAAATAACCTCGCCTACCGATCAAGCCTAAGGGGATATAACTCTATGCAAAGATTTTGCAGGGTACAGCTAGTATATACATAACATTGGTTCTTTTTACAGAAATCGGAAACGATCAACTTTCAACTTTCAACTTCAATTTAAATTCTATAAACCACACCTTTGCGGTTTTCCATTTTCAATTCAACCACTCTTCTTATATTGTTACATCGTGTATTGTTAGAGAAAATTCCCCCCCCCCCCCATTTAATTTAATGACCACTGTTTGATGCAAGGGTACCAATGTCGAAGTGTGTGTGAGAAACATCACGGAATATAACAATATCAATCTGTATGAGAAACAAAACGGAATATAACAATATCAATCTGTTTGAGAAACATAACGTAATATAACAATATCAATCTGTATGAGAAACATAACGGAATATAGCAATATCAATCTGTATGAGAAACATAACGGCATATAACAATATCAATCTGTATGAGAAACATCACGGAATATAACAATATCAATCTGTATGAGAAACATCACGGAATATAACAATATCAATCTGTATGAGAAACATCACGGAATATAACAATATCAATCTGTATGAGAAACATAACGGAATATAACAATATCAAACTGTATGAGAAACAAAACGGAATATAACAATATCAATCTGTATGAGCAACATAACGGAATATAGCAATATCAATCTGTATGAGAAACATAACGGAATATAACAATATCAATCTGTATGAGAAACAAAACGGAATATAACAATATCAATCTGTTTGAGAAACATAACGGAATATAACAATATCAATCTGTATGAGAAACATAACGGAATATAGCAATATCAATCTGTATGAGAAACATAACGGCATATAACAATATCAATCTGTATGAGAAACATCACGGAATATAACAATATCAATCTGTATGAGAAACATCACGGAATATAACAATATCAATCTGTATGAGAAACATCACGGAATATAACAATATCAATCTGTATGAGAAACATAACGGAATATAACAATATCAAACTGTATGAGAAACATAACGGAATATAACAATATCATTCTGTATGAGAAACATCATGGAATATAACAATATCAATGTGAGTAAAAAAACAGAACGGAATTTAACAATAGACGTCACATTACACACACATAGATGTATGTGAGAAATATCATGGAATATAACTAATGTATTTATGGTATTGATTGTAAAGGGAACTAGATAGTCAACTGTCCACCTTTAGGGCTAAAGAAACTTCAATATTTTACTACTGTAATTGAACCTTAATTCAATTGACCATTAGTACAATGTAGTTGGCTTAGAGTTAATGACCATTTGTTCGATAGACTTGGCCATTAGAAACCACGTAAATAGCATAAGTAACCAATGAATTCACACACACACATACATTCACAAAACGTGTATATATTATGCTGCTGATTTAACTGCATTAACGTGAAATTAATGAGTAAAAAAAATTGCAATTAAAACATCCAACGCAACACTTAAGTGCGTTAATTTGACCAAAATGATGATTATTCAGTGTAGAGTCAAATCTTTTAATAACCGAATTTCACTCTACAATATGAAGTTAAGGCTTACTTGCTACGTCCACCCGGTCATAAATCGCGAACACTCCCACCCCCAGGTATGCCACCAAAAGCCCCACTTGTAATATAAAATTAAGATGTGTATATATTCCTTTGACAAGTAAACCCCCTGGCCCGTTCTCTTTCGATATCAAAAGAGAAAAAAAATCATTCACTAGTTTTACATTTTATACTGCAGTGTATTGGCAGAGGTAAAATAAGTGTTTGGCGAATATGGTTATAATTAGGTCACAAAAAGTAGATGCTAGAAACCCATTATTTTCCACACATTTTTTAATCACACTTGAAAATACAATATCTTGCTGGTCTAGTCGTTAACAGCTGCACTAATAGTTTCATATAATGACACCTTTAAATCAGTGTCTGGATTAGGCTGATGCAAATGTATGTATACGAGAGAGTGGGTGTATTTTTTTTCAAAATTATTGAGGGATCTTTAGCGAAGCAAACTGAACATTAACCTATTCTGGCTGTAAACTCCTACTGCTCTGGACACTTCGTTTATAAAAAAAAAAATTGAGATACTTGCATTAGGATGACGAGAAAATGTTTAGCAACAGCTTGTAATAAATATAAAAGAATGGGACTTGGTAAACATGATAAACAAACATCACAACAACAAGGAAATAAAACTAGAATGCGGGAACTTTCATTATATTCTGAAGATGGGCCATTGATGTCTCGCTCCACCCCGACAGTCACAGACTGGAGCAGGAAATAGAAAAAGACTTGGATCCATTAAAGGGGGGGGGGGGGAAATTACACAAAGACAAATACCCAGTCTTGGCTAAGTTAGTAAAAAAATATTTAGCATGACTCGCCACAACTGTTCCTTGTGACTGTCGCCTTTCTTATTCTGACTGTATTAACAAGAAGAGAGCATCACTTGTAACGAAGAATGTGAAAAAACTGGTTTAAACGATTGGCTGAATAAATAGGACTGCTTCAGTTAAGTAAACTGTTCTTTCAATCAAATTAACTATTTATGATGCCATGTTGATAGAATAAAGAAATATTGCAAATAAATTTTAAAGTACTTTTTCTTGATAAAACAATGCGTTAATTTGCGTTAAAATGATTAATTATGCGTTAATTTGTATTACATTTTTTAATCAAACAGCAGCTCTAGTATATATATATATATATATATATATATATATATATGTAGACCTATATATATGTGTATATATGCATTTATATGTTACATAGATGTATATGCATGCAACTTAAGACACGGACATTGATATACTAATTAAAAAGCTTTAAAGTCGTATTGAAAAAACAACATCATAAAATAGTTACCAGTAAATGACAAGGTCAGTAAAAGTAAAAGTAAACAGAAAGCAGCCATGGTGTGTATACTTGACAAACCTTAAATCTGTAACAAAATAAATTTACCAACAAATATGGAAAATTTGACATTTTAAACATTTATTATTATAAATATTAATTTTAAATGTTGATAATTTAAAAAGTCGAAACAGATAATAATGTAAGCATAATTATATGTTGATAGAAATTTCATATTTCTGCTTCAGGGGGGGGGGGGCACAACCTGGCCTTTGGGGGCCGCATGCGGCCATAGGAAACATTGATTGCAGCTGTGAAAAACATTTTTTAATATAATTGTTCAAAAGTAAATATGAAAAGAATCACTCTAACTAGAATATAAAGTTTATTGCCGAAATCAGGCGGTAAAAGGTTGTGCACCGCTTGTCTGAAAAAAAAAATGAAGTATACTAAACCCGAAGGATTAAAAGACTTACATGACTGTAGATGTCAGGAATTCGTTTGCTGAGAAAAGTGGTAAACAAGCGTCGCTCAGGCACACTTTTTAAAGCGAAAATCACGTGGTTTATGTTATGTTCTTTCCATCGATTGCCCATAACCCCTACTTGCACGTGACAGAGATTAACTTTAATAGTGGTTTGATATGGGCGCTGGGTGTGTCCTTGCTGTAGCTGGGCGTGGTTAGCTCAGCCAGAAAATAACAGTAACAGAACTGCCCAGGACCGGTATTTGTTTATTAAAGTTTAGTTCAGGATGAGATGTGTACGTCTTAGATACTTTATACACTACAAGGACATTTGTTTTCTGGTGCCATACTTTCATGCACTATATGGCATGTAAAGTAATGGTCACGTGGAAACGGAGGGTGCAACTAGGTGTCTCATACACTACCCAAACCGAAAGAACGGAGGATGCAACTAGGCGGCTCATACACTACCCAAACCAAAAGAACGGAGGATGCAACTAGGTGGCTCATACACTACCCAAACCAAAAGAAAGGAGGATGCAACTAGTTGGCTCAAACACTACCCTAACATATGTCCGGTTCTCAAATTAAGTTGGGTTGGCTTGGAAAATTTTCTTGGGACCTTAAAATAAAATCGGTTTGAACCCAAAACCTTCAGGCACCAGTGTCGGAATGAACATCTGTAAACCCGAGAACAATGTATGGCAGTGATTCTCAAAATGGTTGGTATCGTCTACACTCCACAGGGACTCTGTAGTCAATTAAAGTTGCAGAAAGAACGGTGACCGTTGTACGTTTATCATTATCACGAATAGGGAATGGGACAAGAAGTCAGTAATTGTAACATTCCAAGACATTAAAAGTGACATTCCAAGACAGTAATTGTAACATTCCAAGACATTAATTGTGACATTCCAAGACATTAAAAGTGACATTCAAAGACAGTAGTTGCGACATTCGAAGACATTAATTGTGACATTCCAAGACATGAAAAGTGACATTCAAAGACAGTAGTTGCGACATTCGAAGACAGTAATTGTGACATTCCAAGACAGTAAAAGTGACATTCCAAGACAGTAATTGTAACATTCGAAAACAGAAATTGTGACATTGCAAGACAGTAAAAGTGACATTCGAAGACAGTAATTGTGACATTCGAAAACAGTAATGGTGACATTCCAAGACATTAATTGTGACATTCGAAGACAGTAATTGTGACATTACAAGATAGTAATAGTGACATAAGAAGACAGTAATTGTGACATATGAGACAGTAATTGTGAAGTACGAAGACAGTAATTGTAACATACGAAGACAGTGATTGTGACACGCGAAGACAGTAATTGTGACATTCGAAGACTATAATGGTGACATACAAATACACTAATTTTGTTAATTTTGCTAGTAGTGGACTAATAGAGACATTGCTTGATTGGGGGACGGCTTTCTGAATTTTTCAGTAATATTAAGTAACTTAACGTTAATTTTTATTTAGGTAATTAAACAGTTGCAAGAAAATTCGTTAAGAACTTAAGGTGAAACAGACTTTATACTTCTGAATTGTTAAGGTGAAAAAGACTTTATACTTCTGAATTGTTAAGGTGAAACAGACTTTATACTTCTGATTTGTTAAGGTGAAACAGACTTTATACTTCTGATTTGTTAAGGTAAAAAAGACATTACACTTCTGAATTGTTAAGGTGAAATAGACTGGTTTGGATTTTATGTCGTTATGTTAAATAACAATTAGATATCACACAACATCTCTGAACAGCGCTAAATCATACACTTGTGTTACATTTCTAAAAATGTAAGAAAGGGCTTGAATTATTAAAAAAAAAGAAAGAAATGTGAATGATTTTTAATATTTTAAAAGTCTGCATAAAAGCTAAAAGCTTTATCATTGAAAATTGAAAAAAAACTTGAAGAAATCTAATTCTTAAAAAATCTTGAAAACAACTATCGGCTGTCTCAAGGCAGGTCTTGTGATGCGGAGCCTCAATGGAAACTTTCTATGCCCCCCCCCCCATCTCCCTCATTTTGAACTGAAATTTTTCTAATTCTAATTGCAATAAAAATGTCATTCAGTCTACCGTTTTATGCAAATATACATGTCATGCTGCAAAAAAAAAATGTACGGGTAAAAAAAAATGATAGGATTTTGAAAGGCGAAACAGTTGTCATCTAAACTTATTATAACAGATGTAATCTAGAACTCATTATAACAGATGTAATCTAGAAGTCATTATAACAGATGTAATCTAGAAGTCATTATAACAGATGTAATCTAGAACTCATTATAACAGATGTAATCTAGAACGCATTATAACAGATGTAATCTAGAACTCATTATAACAGATGTAATCTAGAACTCATTATAACAGATGTAATCTAGAACTCATTATAACAAATGTAATCTAGAACTCATTATAACAGATGTAATCTAGAACTCATTATAAAAGATGTAATCTAGAACTCATTATAAAAGATGCAATCTACAACTCATTATAACAGATGTAATCTACAACTCATTATAAAAGGTGCAATCTACAACTCATTATAACAGATGTAATCTACAACTCATTATAACAGATGTAATCTACAACTCATTATAAAAGATGCAATCTACAACTCATTATAACAGATTTAATCTACAACTCATTATAACAGATGTAATCTACAACTCATTATAACAGATTTAATCTACAACTTATTATTACAGATGTAATATACAACTCATTATAACGATGAATACCAGTAATAAAAAAAGTGTATATTTTTTAGTTTGAAAAAAAGTTTGTAAAAAAAAAGATATCAGTATTGATGTACAATTTATGTACTTTTATTTCGGCTGCATATGTAATGGAACAAAGTCAACAATATAACTCATGCTTTTTTCATACTATGGGGATATAATTGTGAAATCGTTTGTTTTGATTCGGTCAGTTGAAATTAATTCAAAATTTTGTTACATAGGCTTAGTACCCCCTATCACTTTCATACCGGCCCTAATGGTGTTATACTTTGGAAAGATGGGATTTGAAAAAAAATACAAATAAAATGGGAATTTAGCGTAACACTTTTAGCTATAGCTGTTCTCATGGGTACACAAAATAGGTTAGGTTGGCAGCTGCCAAGACACCCCGCTTCCCCCCAACTGCATCGATCTAAATTTTATTTTGTAGTAACCAACTAAAACTTTAAAGTTTAAATTAGTAGTATTTAAGAGTAATCATTTTCTTAATTATCTCGTTACTTAACATTTTTTTAAGACTTCTTATTCCTTTCCACGGGTCGGTCTTGGACGGCCGCTCCAACTGGCTCCAGATATTTTCTGTCCATTATATTATTGTCCCAACCCAAGAACCACTGAGGGCTCGCGATCAGATGTGGGCATTATCTCAGTTTCTTTTCCTTTAGGCCGCCATTGCCTTATAATATCAAAGCACACAACCAAACAAAGCCCCTTTTTTAAAAAAAATTAAGTTTGCTATTTTCGTTTACTTTAACAGCGCTAAAACTATTTATTAGTTGTATTCAGATTTATCAGTTGTATAATCAGTGCGAAGAAGTACAATAAAGAGGTAGAGAGTATACTTATTTGTAATAATCACACAGTTTCCTTTATTACAGTCATACTATGTAACATTTTAATGTAGTGATATGTTTTAAAATGTCAGTGTTTTGTGCATCCTTGTCGTATCGAGTGTTCAAGCGCGGCCCCTCCCCCTTTAGGCGCAGCGCCCTAATGGGAGGAATAGCTTTAAAATGTACAAAGTCCACGCTGGCCTCTCAATACAACCATTTAGTGTAAACAGTATAATAAAATACATTGTATCCCAAAAAAGTTAGCATTATGTATCAAAGTTTTTATGGTTTTAAAATGAACGGGACAATAGGATTGCAAAACTCAAATAGAAACATATCGATTTTTTTTCTAGCTATAACTAAATTTTGTCTTGCAAAATGGTTGCCACTATCCAGGCGCTCGAAGTAACACTGTCTAAAAATAGGCAATTGAAGTGTTTGATTTGAAAAAAAAAATATTCTATGTTGTACATTCCATTGAAATGTTGAATTTTTTTTAATGGTTTTAAGTTATCGAGATAATACAATATAACAAGAGATATATCGATTTTAAAATGTTTTCAATAGTTAACTTGGCGCAATATTTGGTTTGTACATTTGTTTTTGATACATGTCGGTTGAAATCGCTCTTGGGGTAGGGGAGGAGGGGCAGGGTTACAGATGCTTTAAGAAGGTACAATAGAGGAAGGAAACAGGTAGGATCTGAGGACAAGAAAAGGTAGGATCTGAGGATGGGAACATGTAGGATCTGAGGACGGGGAAAGGTAGGATCTGAGGATGGGAACAGGTAGGACCTGAGGATGGGAACAGGTAGGATCTGAGGATGGGAACAGGTAGGATCTGAGGACGGGGAAAGGTAGGATCTGAGGATGGGAACAGGTAGGACCTGAGGATGGGAACAGGTAGGATCTGAGGACGGGAACAGGTAGGATCTGAGGACGCGGACAGGTAGGATCTGAGGATGGGAACAGGTAGGATCTGAGGACGCGGACAGGTAGGATCTGAGGATGGGAACAGGTAGGATCTGAGGATGGGAACAGGTATGATCTGAGGATGGGAACAGGTAAGATCTAAGGACGCGGACAGGTATGATCTGATGAGTGGAACAGGTAGGATCTGAGGATGGGAACAGGTAGGATCTGAGGACGCGGACAGGTAGGATCTGAGGATGGGAACAGGTAGGATCTGAGGATGGGAACAGGTATGATCTGAGGATGGGAACAGGTAAGATCTAAGGACGCGGACAGGTATGATCTGATGAGTGGAACAGGTATGATCTGAGGATGGGAACAGGTAGGATCTGAGGACGGGGAAAGGTAGGATCTGAGGATGGGAACAGGTAGGACCTGAGGATGGGAACAGGTAGGATCTGAGGATGGGAACAGGTAGGATCTGAGGACGGGGAAAGGTAGGATCTGAGGATGGGAACAGGTAGGACCTGAGGATGGGAACAGGTAGGATCTGAGGATGGGAACAGGTAGGATCTGAGGACGCGGACAGGTAGGATCTGAGGATGGGAACAGGTAGGATCTGAGGACGCGGACAGGTAGGATCTGAGGATGGGAACAGGTAGGATCTGAGGATGGGAACAGGTATGATCTGAGGATGGGAACAGGTAAGATCTAAGGACGCGGACAGGTATGATCTGATGAGTGGAACAGGTAGGATCTGAGGACGGGAACATGTAGGTCTGAGGACGCGGACAGGTAGGATCTGAGGATGGGAACAGGTAGGATCTGAGGACGGGAACAGGTAGGATCTGAGGATGGGAACATCTGGATCTGAGGCCAAAAATAGGTGGATCTGAGGACGGGAACAAGGGGATTAGCTGGGTTACATTGAGATTTCCAGGCCCTGGTGCAAGGAAAGAGTTTGGAGCCATCTATAAAGTTATACGCACAAGAATGGAATAACTTGTGTTGACTATTTTAATATATATTTCTCTAGCAGTAATGATAAGAGATTGTATCAGAGCACATTTTAACAAAGTAAATTACCTACATATGTGTCGCCTAGTTATGAGAGTATGTCTCCTAGTTTAGAAAGTATGTCACATAAAAGGTATACAAATTCAGACACGGGCAAAAATCTTTTTTTTTTTTTTTTTTTTTTTGTTTCTAGCTGTATCTTGAGAAATCTTAGCAAAGTTCATATATTAACTTTGAGATTACATTTAAAGGATAATGATATTCTATTTTTTTTTACTTCCCTAAACCGACATTGTTGGGATAAGGAATGGAAACATCAACACATTTGGTGTGGAGGACCCCTTATTGAGGGTATCCTTGGCTTGTTGCTAGGCGTATGAGGGCCGACTCAATTGGTACTCGTATTTTTTATTTGTGTTTCTGCCACACACTGTCTCACCAGTAATTAGACGTACAACGCGGGACGATAATCAAATCAACAAGTCTTGTATAACAACAAAAATGGCTATTTATTTACGTAAAGGCACCAGTCCGTAGCAGGATCTGGTGGCTTCTAAACGTGCAGCACAGATTATCCAAAATGCAGTAAAAAATAATGCAATATAAATGCAAAATGACATTATCACGCTTTAACTCTCTCTCTCTCTCTCTCTCTCTCTCTCTCTCTCTCTCTCTCTCTCTCTCTCTCTCTCTCTCTCTTTCTCTTTCTCTCTCACTTGATCGACTGCTTGCTCAAAAGCACACACGTCGAATGACTAAAAACTATTTTACATTACTCCCATACTTTTACACACATAATCTTTATCGACTTCGCTATGAACGAAATTCAGAAACTTATTAATTTACACATATATATATATATATATGTAAACAGAAGTTTACAAAAAAAAAAAAAACATTATCCTGACTGAAATTCGAACCAATGGTAGCCAATTACTTACACCTAATCCTTGAACATTCATTGTCTTAATGTGACATTTTCATCATAACATTTAAAATTGCTATACATTGTAGCTTACATTAAGTGTAACATAGTCTTAATATGTTGTTTAAAAAACAAATTAACTCAGTATTTAATTTCTAAATAAAATATGATATTTGAAAACTTTTTTTATATGACTGTATTTCGCCGAGTTTTTTTTTTTTTTTTAAATTAATTAAAAAGCATATATCGAATGGTGTCGAAATGAGCTTTCTGACACTAGTGTCTATAAAATTAAAGGCAGGTAGGAAAGTGGTTCAATTATGATTACTCTGTAAAAATATATGATTACAAAATAAGTAATGTTATATTTCTTTTCTATAAAGTCTAATAGTGTCTAATCAATCAATGAACAGAAATACAGTAAGACCCCTTTAATCGCGGAGTATATTCCACAAAAGTAGAGCGTAATATGAAACAGCGTTAAACGAGGTTATCTCTTCATGTAAATAATGGGGTTAGGGGAAGATGAGTAGTAAATTGGTCAGGTATTTTATCATTTAATTTATTAATTATGTTTTTTAGAACAATAAAACAAATATGTGTTTCTAACAAATATAGAAACATAATAAACGAATATACATATAGATATAGATAAAAGTCAGTATGTTTACATTTTAGAGCATTCAGTCTCTTCTGTATTTCTAATGTTCTGCCTTTTAATCAAGAAGGTATCTTAAGTGCGTTTTCCTTTTGCACTCTGTAAGAAGTTGTTGGTAAGTGATAAGACATTCATAATAACCTGACATGACTTTGAACGACTGAAAAAATCACTTGCATTTTAGTTTTTAGTACAATGCTTTTTGTTATTGCTTTTTTGTTCGTGTTTTTTATTATCATCCATGATTAAAAATTAAAGAAAAAATATTTAATATTTGTCACTATATTAATCGTTATATTATATAAATGTATACATTACTTACAATAACGTCAACAAACGTCTTAAATGATAAAACATAGATAAAATGCTTCGGATATCGTGAAGTCGGCATAACGCTGCGACTGCTATTTCGGGGAATCAAACAATTCAAATAAAAGAGCCTTAATCCGAAATAGCGATAAACGAAACAGCGTTAAGCGGGGTCTTACTGATTATACATTTGTGCACATATTTTGAGGAGGCGCTTTTAGAATGTTACGGCCTTCGCATTATGCATCCCCCCCTCCCCATAACTCATGTGCAGGGGGTGGTGTAAATTATTAGGTACCGTTATTTAAACAAAACTATAATGTAAAGAATTATATAACTTAATTGCCCAAGTGGCAGATAATGAAAAACATATCTGGTTTCTTTATACGTAAAGATACACACGCTCTTTGAACTCTCCCTTGGATAATTTAGCCGAATCATTCTCTTATGTAATCGAGTCGACTCAGTCCCTTATGTAATCGAGTCGACTCAGTCCTTTATGTAATCGAGTCGACTCAGTCCCTTATGTAATCGAGTCGACTCAGTCCCTTATGTAATCGAGTCGACTCAGTCCCTTATGTAATCGAGTCGACTCAGTCCCTTATGTAATCGAGTCGACTCAGTCCCTTATGTAATCGAGCCGACTCAGTCCCTTATGTAATCGAGTCGACTCAGTCCCTTATGTAATTGAGCCGACTCAGTCCCTTATGTAATCGAGTCGACTCAGTCCCTTATGTAATCGAGTCGACTCAGTCCATTATGTAATCGAGTCGACTCAGTCCCTTATGTAATCGAGTCGACTCAGCCCCGTCTGTTATCGAGCCGACTCAGTCCCTTATGTAATCGAGTCGACTCAGTCCTTTATGTAATCGAGTCGACTCAGTCCCTTATGTAATCGAGTCGACTCAGTCCCTTATGTAATCGAGTCGACTCAGTCCCTTATGTAATCGAGTCGACTCAGTCCCTTATGTAATCGAGTCGACTCAGTCCCTTATGTAATCGAGCCGACTCAGTCCCTTATGTAATCGAGTCGACTCAGTCCCTTATGTACTCGAGTCGACTCAGTCCCTTATGTAATCGAGTAGACTCAGTCCCTTATGTAATTGAGCCGACTCAGTCCCTTATGTAATCGAGTCGACTCAGTCCCTTATGTAATCGAGTCGACTCAGTCCCTTATGTAATCGAGTCGACTCAGTCCCTTATGTAATCGAGTCGACTCAGCCCCGTCTGTTATCGAGCCGACTCAGTCCCTTATGTAATCGAGTCGACTCAGTCCCTTATGCAATCGAGTCGACTCAGTCCCTTATGTAATCGAGTCGACTCAGTCCCTTATGTAATCGAGTCGACTCAGTCCATTATGTAATCGAGTCGACTCAGCCCCGTCTGTTATCGAGCCGACTCAGTCCCTTATGTAATCGAGTCGACTCAGTCCCTTATGTAATCGAGTCGACTCAGCCCCGTCTGTTATCGAGCCGACTCAGTCCCTTATGTAATCGAGTCGACTCAGTCCCTTATGTAATCGAGCCGACTCAGTCCCTTATGTAATCGAGTCGACTCAGTCCCTTATGTAATCGAGTCGACTCAGTCCCTTATGTAATCGAGTCGACTCAGTCCCTTATGTAATCGAGTCGACTCAGTCCCTTATGTAATCGAGCCGACTCAGTCCCTTATGTAATCGAGTCGACTCAGTCCCTTATGTACTCGAGTCGACTCAGTCCCTTATGTAATCGAGTCGACTCAGTCCCTTATGTAATCGAGTCGACTCAGTCCCTTATGTAATCGAGTCGACTCAGCCCCGTCTGTTATCGAGCCGACTCAGTCCCTTATGTAATCGAGTCGACTCAGTCCCTTATGTAATCGAGTCGACTCAGCCCCGTCTGTTATCGAGCCGACTCAGTCCCTTATGTAATCGAGTCGACTCAGTCTCTTATGTAATCGAGTCGACTCAGTCCCTTATGTAATCGAGCCGACTCAGTCCCTTATGTAATCGAGCCGACTCAGTCCGTCGGTTATCAAGCCGACTCAGTCCCTTAGGTAGTCGAGTCGACTTAGTCCCTTACATAATCGAGTCGACTCTGTCCCTTATGTAATCGAGTTTTCTCAGTCCCTTACGTAATTTATCCGACTCATCATGGATCACTGTATAATTTAACAAAGTTGAACTAAAAAAAAAATTTGAGACACTAATTTACAAAAAACAAAAAAAACATGCGGATCTCGTGACTGTCGACCGGAAGGTCGTAGGCTCAAATTTCTGACGAAAATTTAAAGATATCTTCTGATCATTGTGAAATATCCATTCATGTCTCAGGGGGAGTTGTCCCTCATGATCATCGCACTGGGGATAATAGACGGGTACCGAAAAAAGTAGCTCATTTAGTTGTAACTAGTTCAACATCTCACCGTATTAGATAATCTTACATTAGTTTTTCGATTAAACATTAAAAATATATATCGTTTCATGGTTGCTGTGTAGATGCGTTTCATTTGCTAGTATCTAAAGTAAAATAATATTCTTTTCACACGCAAAACTTTTCGAAAGGAAGACAGTCCCTTCCTTCTCTCCCCCCTCATCCCCCCACCCCCACCAATCCCCTTCCGTTGTTCAACGTGTCGCAGTGTCTGTACCACATTATTATGTGTGGAATTATTACCAAGTAGCTTACAAATGAAGATGCATAAGACCGGTTTATTTCACAGCTACATGCTTCTTTTGAACCAATGATTGAAAATCAATGGAAAAAAATATAAGGTTTTATTTTCGCGACCTGACATTACAATATGGAATGTTGCCATAACGTTGCTACACGATTCAAACAGTTAAACATTAAAACTTTAAGATTGTGTCACTGTGACATTCTACACTGTAGGTAGTCCTTACAGACATTATTGCTCACAAAAGCAACTAACAGTCATTTCATCTTAAAACGGTCGCATAATTTGAACATTTTTTTTCCTTTATCATATAGCGAAAAATTTGACCAACTATTAAATTTCCACTTATTAATATAATTTTTAAAAACAACCGTGTTTTGCATTTTTCATGGCAGGCTGTGAAGCATTTTTTTTTTACTTCCTCTACTCTCTGCTGTGAGCTTAATCCTTATCGCGCTATTTATCAGATGACAATATAATGAAAATGATAATTTGAAATAAAATATTATATGTATTCATAATTCATAGAATGGAAACAAGGAGAATTTTCAAATATAGCATCCTTAAATTAAAGCCAGTGGAATTAAATAAATTATACTGTATATGAAAGGAAGTTAACTATGTTTATAGCCAACACCAAACATCAATGAATTTTTAAACTCATTTAGAAATCAACGGAAAAAAAAAGCTCACATAATATTTAAAATTGAAAAGAATTGTAAAGATGCACTTCTATTTTAAAATTGTAAACGTTCTTTTCTTAATTTTTAGGTAACATAAAACTTCAAAGTCAGATTCAAGCGTAAAATACCTACGCATTTTTGAGGGGAATCTGCCTATGTGATTAACAATATCATATATGACATTGCTTACACAGCATACGTTTCTCCCAAGCCAAAAATCATCGAAGAATCATGTTGTATGACGCACAATATGTTATATGACGTGATATCTGTTGCATGACGCTCCACGTGTTATATGACGCGCCACCTGTTGTATGACGCGCCATCTATGATTTGAAGCGAACTGTTGGTAAAAACATTCGCCTTAAGTCGTATGTAAAATGTAATGCAGTGGCTTCGAATACGACCGGGTGTGTTTCGTATTTTTTTTTCCGAGACACGCCCAGCAAACTTTGATGACGTCAGTAAACAATCATTTTTTTACACACAATGGAATGATTACGGTACCTATAATACAAATGTCAATGTATGCACAATTATAAATGTAACTCGTGGAACCGATACCATTTGCTCCATGAACACAGCGGCTGCTCCAGCCTTGGTATCAACGTCAGTCAACATACGGCCCTGTTCTCGCACATCGGCTTGAACTTCATCCAACTGCTCTCCTTGTTTAAAGACTTCCTCTTTCACTTCAAACAACACTTCGTCTGTCTCATCCACTCTGAAGATTCAATATACACATCTAGATACAATTAATTGAAAAATATACATGTATTTGATGACACGTTACCGCGAACACATACCACTTGGAACGTCTTCGTTGAGCAGTTTGTGACGTCACTTTTTCCATAATAACGATCACAAGCACCAGGGCTGTGGCATCCTACGGGTCGGTGGGGGGAGGGGGGGGTCAGAGTGAAGAAAAAAAATAGCAGAAAGAAGGTTTTTGACTCCAGTTTGTGATAAATTGATAATGGTTTATGATAAGTGCTCAGTAGTTTAACTGAAAGGTTATTGATCTTATTGGTGATTAAGGTTTTGAAATAAAAGGTAATAGCAATCTAACCCGTTTCGGTGATTTTAGGGCCCCCTGGGCCAATTTTTAGGGTAGGGGGCCCTTTACAATGCTAGACGATGGTAATTTGGGAGCCCATTTTCAAGGCCGTCGTTTGATCGCTTATTGAACTTTAACAAAAGGGGCACCTCTGAATAAACTTTGATGTCATTTCTAGCTCTGGGGCCCATGACAAGCTCTCATAAGGCCCTTTCTGATATTATTTCAGACCTGAAACAAGGATCGATTTTTTTCTAATCTCTTGACCATCCCCAACGACATGTCCGAATATCTCTGCAACTGTCAATAAGGCAGATAGGGCTAGCTCCGACTCCATAGAATCTTGGGCCCCCTCCCGACAGTTCCTTTGCAATCAACAAAAATCTGAGCTGTATGCCTTCATTACATGTAATTTTATTGATGATTGAATGCAAAGTGTCGTGGCCCCAAATCATGGGTAGTCCTAATAAGTGTTTTGGTTGCCACATTCTTTATGTGGCCTTTCGGAATTCAACCGAATTAAGTAAATGAGATTATATAGAAGAGTTAATGAGTTTTTTGTGTAAGTTTCATTTTAAAAAAAGCAACTTTAAAGACAAAAGATAGGAATTTAAGAAACACGTGCCACGGCCTCCTCATAGAATTCAACGAAACTCAGTAGTGTAGTTACTGTCTGTAAATATAAATAAGTGTAGTTAATGTCTGTAAGTATAAATATCTTTAGTTACTGTCTGCAAATATAAACGTGTGTAGTTACTGTCTGTAAATATAAACAAGTGTAGTTACTGTCTGTAAGTATAAACGTGTGTAGTTACTGTCTGTAAATATAAACGTGTGTAGTTACTGTCTGTAAGTATAAACGTATGTAGTTACTGTCTGTAAATATAAACGTGTGTAGTTACTGTCTGTAAGTATAAACGTGTGTAGTTACTGTCTGTAAATATAAACGTGTGTAGTTACTGTCTGTAAGTATAAACGTGTGTAGTTACTGTCTGTAAATATAAACGTGTGTAGTTACTGTCTGTAAATATAAACGTGTGTAGTTACTGTCTGTAAATATAAACGTGTGTAGTTACTGTCTGTAAGTATAAACGTGTGTAGTTACTGCCTGTAAATATAAACGTGTGTAGTTACTGTCTGTAAGTATAAACGTGTGTAGTTACTGTCTGTAAATATAAACGAGTGTAGGTAATGTCTGTAAGTATAAATATCTTTAGTTACTGTCTGCAAATATAAACGTGTGTAGTTACTGTCTGTAAATATAAACGAGTGTAGTTAATGTCTGTAAGTATAAATATCTTTAGTTACTGTCTGTAAATATAAACGTGTGTAGTTACTGTCTGAAAGTAAAAACGTGTGTAGTTAATGTCTGAAAGTATGTGTAAAGTCCCTGTAATGATGAGATGAAATCCCTTAGATCCTATAAACCACTAATGGGACGGTTTTATGGTGCCCTTCTTTCATCCCCACCATAGCCGATAGTGCAATGGCCATGGAGGCACCACGGGAGATATATCGGGAACTTGAGCCAAGACCTGAAAAATTTCCTTGGTCCTCACCGGAGATCGAACCAGGTACCTTCAGATCGACAGTCGAGCGCGTTACCGCACGACCATCCGTCCCCTTGTCTGAAAGTATAAACGTGTGTAGTTACTGTCTGTAAATATAAACGTGTGTAGTTACTGTCTGTAAATATAAACGTATGTAAATACTGTCTGTAAATATTAACGTGTGTAGTTACTGTCTGAAAGTATAAACGTGTGTAGTTACTGTCTGTAAATATAAACGTGTGTAGTTACTGTCTGTAAATATAAACGTGTGTAGTTACTGTCTGTAAATATAAACGTGTGTAGTTACTGTCTGTAAATATAAACGTGTGTAGTTACTGTCTGTCAATATAAACGTGTGTAGTTACTGTCTGTAAATATAAACGTGTGTAGTTACTGTCTGAAAGTATAAACGTGTGTAGTTAATGTCTGAAAGTATAAACGTATGTATTTACTGTCTGTAAATATAAACGTGTGTAGTTACTGTCTGAAAGTATAAACGTATGTAGTTACTGTCTGTAAATATAAACGTGTGTAGTTACTGTCTGTAAATAAAAACGTGAGTAGTTACTGTCTGTAAATATAAACGTGTGTAGTTACTGTCTGTAAATATAAACGTGTGTAGTTACTGTCTGTAAGTATAAATGTGTGTAGTTACTGTCTGTAAATATAAACGTGTGTAGTTACTGTCTGTAAATATAAACGTGTGTAGTTACTGTCTGTAAGTATAAACGTGTGTAGTTACTGTCTGTAAATATAAACGTGTGTAGTTACTGTCTGTAAATATAAACGTGTGTAGTTACTGTCTGTAAGTATAAACGTGTGTAGTTACTGTCTGTAAATATAAACGTGTGTAGTTACTGTCTGTAAGTATAAACGTGTGTAGTTACTGTCTGTAAATATAAACGTGTGTAGTTACTGTCTGTAAATATAAACGTGTGTAGTTACTGTCTGTAAGTATAAACGTGTGTAGTTACTGTCTGTAAATATAAACGTGTGTAGTTACTGTCTGTAAGTATAAACGTGTGTAGTTACTGTCTGTAAATATAAACGTGTGTAGTTACTGTCTGTAAATATAAACTTGTTTAGTTACTGTCTGTAAATAAAAACGTGAGTAGTTACTGTCTGTAAGTATAAATATCTTTAGTTACTGTCTGTAAATATAAACGTGTGTAGTTACTGCCTGAGCAATCAAGACCGAACATACCTTTCTTACACAGCAGGCATTGGCCATCCAGTGTGCACAAATTGAGGGCACACCATTCTGGGCAGTTTTTGCTGCAGTCCAGAAAGTATTTCCCTGGCGTGCAGTCTGCAAAGAAAAAATGTTATACCGGATTTTGTTAAGCAATAGTGTAAGTATTAATACAATTATGCATGTGCTTATACAATATCTATGCGTGCCTGCAAGCAAAATTGTATGTATGTAGTATGTGTATGTTGTATATGTATGCTGTTTATGTATGACTCTATTCATGCGTTTTGAATGTAAAACTTAAACATTTAGTTAAATCGTGTCCTATGGTAGTGGACAAAATAGAATGTACAGGAGAACGTTGACACATGAAACTCCCAGTGTCGGCCGAGTTGTACTTATATCAATAATGAAACTGTATTGATACACACCTACCATCTACACGAGTATATATATATATATATATATACACTCACACACACAAGTTCTTTATTGAAATAACAAATGAAATTTTATGAATGATATACAATACATAAAATATACTGTTTAGAAACTCATATACAACTCTGCCCGCACAGAACTCAGGTTTTCCATAACCTCATTCTCTCCCTTTTCACCTACAGTTCCCTTCCTTGCCTCGATCTGATATCCTCGACCATTCACAGTCACACCGGTCAGCCTCCGTTCACGAGTTGACCTACTAACGGTTTCCCGATCAATCCCACGACATCACATTCAATGACGTCAACTGATCGCGAGCCGCCCCCCACACCCCCTTCCCCACCCCTCACCCCAGTTACAGTACCCTGAAAAAAATATAAAGGTTTGCAGCCTACAAATTGCATATATAAGTGACAGGCAAAAAAATGCCGTGCACAGGTGGCAGTCAACAAATGACTTGTATAGAGGTGTGTGTCAACAAATGTGATGACTTTGAAAAAGAGTCAAATGTTAGTTCAAACTACACTCACCTCCATAGGCCGAGATTTCACAAACACGTGACAGGTCAGTGTTCCTCTTCGCCGCGGACACAGATATTGACCGGACTGTCTCTGTCGGCTTGTCGTTGATGACAGGTAGCAGGCTTGAGTTCCTGCTGGTTCTCATGAAGAGATTCTGTTTCAACTTTCCGTCTTCCCCGAAGAATGTAATCGCGTAGTTATCAAGTATTTCTCAAATCTCTGTTGAAATAAGGATGTATTCGCGAAGATATCAAGTATCGCTCGACTCTCTGTACAAATAAGAATTATATTGTGATCTCTTACGTGCATGCAAAAATTACAGTCATGTCCCGTTTATCGTTATTCAGTTAAGCGTTTTTCCCCATTTAACGCTGTTCTGTTTAAAGCTGTTATATTTAACGCTGTTCTGTCTAATGCTGTTCTGTTAACGCTGTTCTGTTAAACGGTCCTCAATTAAACTTGGTTCAACTAAACACTTCTCATGTATCGCCGCTCCGTTCAAAAGTGTCTAGAATACTACCATCTCAACTAACGTCTCGTTTTAGGCGGTTTCTCCAAACGCTGTTTCGTTTAACGCCGTCAGTCGGACGTTGTTTCGTTTTATTTGTCCGGTGCCAGAAGAAATGAAATGTGTTTTTTTGTGCACGGTGCCCACAACTAACAAAACTGTGTCTGTGATGCCTTGCGCCTGTTATGTCCTGTGTCTGTGATGTCCTGTGTCTATGATGTCCTGTGTCTGTGATGTCCTGTGTCTGTGATGTCCTGTGTCTGTAATTCCCTGTGTCTATGATGTCCTGCGCCTGTGATGTCCTGTGTCTGTGATGTCCTGTGTCTGTGATGTCCTGTGTCTATGATGTCCTGTGTCTGTGATGTCCTGCGTCTGTGATGTCCTGTGTCTGTGATGTCCTGTGTCTGTGATGTCCTGCGCCTGTGATGCCCTGTGTCTGTGATGTCCTGTGTCTGTGATGTCCTGTGTCTGTGATGTCCTGCGTCTGTGATGTCCTGTGTCTGTGATGTCCTGTGTCTGTGATGTCCTGCGCCTGTGATGCCCTGTGTCTGTGATGGCTTGCGCCTGTGATGCCCCTTTATTGACCACTGCATTTTAGGTTAGGTACACCCCCCCCCCCATTAAAGCCGCTAAACTCGACTAGACTATGATCTGTTTACAAACACTGCCAGAGTCTGGTAGTCTTTTTCCATGACCTATTTCTTTGTTGGTATACATGTCATGTGGGCTCAACACATGTGTATTGAGCTAGGTACTTCCCCTAATATAAACTAATAGCCAAAATGTTTTGTTTACATATTGTACACACACAGTCATCTGGTAGTATTTTTTTCCATGACCTATTTTTTTTACTGTCATAGTCGTTCAATTGACACAAGTTCTGTTGATTGAACTAGGTACTTCCCCTAATTTCGGCTGCTGGCTTATACAATGTTTACAAACACATCCGTCTGGTGGTAGTAAGTTGGTAGAATGTTTCCATGACCTATTTGTTTTTTTTTTACTGTCACAGTCGTTCAGTTGACACAAGTCCTATTGATTGAGCTATGTACTTCCCCTACTTGAGACTGCTGACCAATGCCATGTTTACAAACACAGCCGTCAGAGTGTATGTTTATAGACATTTTTTTCATGACCTATTTCTTTGCTTGTATACACGCAGCCCCGTAGCGTGAAAATTATACAGGAGGGGCCAGGCATTCTACAGCAGGGGTCAGGCCATTGCAGGGGGGGGCAGGTAATACATTTTACTAAGTAGAACAAATAAGCAGGGGGCCAGACAAAACGCAAGGGGGGGGGGGCCCAGCCGCCTGGTCCCGGCATGCTACGGGCCTGTATTTATGTCCGGTTGACAGAACTACTGTTGATTGAGCTAGGTAATTCCCCTAATTGAGGCTACAGGCCCATGCAATGTTTATACAGTCGTCTAGTTTAACTTGGTAGAAATTTTTCATGACTTAGCTATAATACGTTCTGCTGACTGTCTCTGCACCATAGATAGGTGCGATTCTGATATATTTACGTTTTATTTTCTTTCGTCATACCTAGATATGTAAACAAGGCAACCGTCGAGGGTCCTCAAATCAGACATTGATTTATATTGGAAGTACTGCTAAACATAGTACCGATTAGTACTTTTGTACTTACTCAAAAACAAAACTATCGACTTATATGCCTAGGACCTTAAAAAACCTATGATTGGCTCTGGGTCTATCATCATATATGGAGCTCATGCTAGCCGATGTATGATTAAGTGTTATTTTCAGGCCTGCGGAGCCGAGGAGCCGTGGAGCCGCCACTTTTTGCTGGAGCTGGAGACAAAAAAATTGGCGGTTCCGGCTCCCAATTTTTTTTTAAGCAGAATTTTCTTTTTAACTTTAAAATTCCAAATTTGTTTGATTGCTTGCCGCCTACAATTGTCATTTTTTACGAACGCTAAAAACTCGCCGGGCCCCTGGGCATTTGCCCTTCCACACCTCCCTCTCGGCGGCTCTTGGCACATTTGCAAAGACTTTGTCTCGTGTAATACTCCCTTAATAGGGAGCCGGGAGCCGAGCCGGAGCCGTCCCATTTGTGGGAGCCGGAGCCGAGCCGGAAAAAAAATTGGCGGTTCCGCAAGCCTGGTTATATTACTTAATATCAAGCAGATATTATAACAAACCTCAATGACATTGTTAGAAGACAGGGTTGGTCTTAGATACTGGGAACTATCACCTTTGATGTTGTAAGATAAAGATGTCTAACAAATCAAATAGTATTTATACAATAATGGTAAACAAGGTGACAGAAGGCCAGGTGTGTGTGTGTGGAAGGGGGGGGGGCAATAGACTAGCAAAACAACAAAGACCGAGGGCGATATTGGACAGTCTAGGAGAGTTAAACAATAACTATCAGATGACGCCCCCCTTAGAGATGAAATGCTCCCCCCCCCCCAAGAAACATTAAATTATTTCCTGTTTATTTACTGCGGTGTATTTCTCTGGGAGATTGTGCGACTTTCCGAGGACGAGAGGTTAACCGGGAGCTGAGTCGCGATGCAAATCAAAAAACTCTAAATTTAAATAATCTCCCCCCCCACACACACAAACCCAAGCGGGCCCCGGTGAAATTTTCAAACGTTGACCGGTCCGCGGCGAGAAAAATTTGGGGCCCAGTAGATGAGACCTCTGGTCAGCCCCATAGCGTGAAAATTCTGCAGCAGGGGCCAGAAAATAGCAGGGAGGGCAGGTAATACATTTTACTAAGTAGAACAAATAAGCGGGAGGGGGGGCAGCAGAGGTGTGCGGATCTTGAAATTTAGCGTCCGCGTCCGTCCGCGGATTTCTATTAATGATCCGCGTCCGCAGAATCTTACAACATTGGTCCGCAGTCAGTCCGCGCGTCCGCATTATTGAAATTTAGCTGTTTAAATGACTTGAAATTTTTTATGGTAACGCTAAAGAAGATCCGCGTCAGTCCGCGAGTCCGCAACTTAACCATAAGAAGCGTCCGCTGTCAGTCCGCGGATTCGGAAAAGTCTGCGGATCTGCGTCCGCAAGCGGACGCGTCCGCTGTCCGCTCATCTCTGGGGGGCAGACAAAATGCAGGGAGGGGGCGACCCCATAGCCCCCCTGCACGCTACGGGCTTGCCTCGGGTATCGGACATGTGTCAATATTGAAGATGGTTGTCTCATTCAGCCACACGTCCTTAGTGAAAAAACTAGCTAGTGTATTCATTTTGTCAAACTAGCTGGTGTATTCATTTTGTCTTAATGTACTAAACGACTTAATGTTTACAATTTTACTAATCGCGATAATCGGTTTGCGCACTGTTCATTTCTTTCTGTGCAGATAACTTTGAGTTTGTTTTTTTTATAATTATTTCATCACTAAATGTTGTTTAAATTATAATGGTGAGGTTTAGATGAAAAAGCGTTTCTTCACACATACACCAACTGTAGCAGACCGTCTTATCATACATACACCAACTGTAGCAGACCGTCTTATCATACATACACCAACTGTAGCAGACCGTCTTATCATACATACACCAACCGTAGCAGATTGTCTTATCATACATACATACACCAACTGCAGCAGACCGTCTCATCATACATACGCCAACAGTAGCAGACCGTCTTATCATACATACTTACACCAACTGTAGCAGACTGTCTTAGATGTACAACACACACACACACACCCACGTAGTCTGTGGTCGCATCTCAACTTTAGATGTACAACACACACACACCCACGTGGTCTGTGGTCGCATCTCAAATTTAGATGTACAACACACACACAAACCCACGTAGTCTGTGGTCGTCTTATTTCAACTTTAGATGTACAACACACACACACACTGAGTCATCCTACATTACGTCATTTACAAACAATAACAAACCCTACTTACTGTGGACTCAAAGTTTCTTTTTTTTTAAATGTGTACATCACGTGACTATTCTGTTTTGAAATGTGTTCGTTATGATGAATCTAATTACCCGTCAATCAAATTTGTCTGTTGTAGATCTAAAGTAAGAAAATGGTTTCCTGATTAAATATTATTGACTTATTTACCGCGTCTCAATCATAGACACACTATATCTAGACTGGACAACAGCTGTTATTATGTGTGACTTTCGGTCGGCCATCTTAAACAGGACCTCTGGTTTGAGCAGAAAGAATTTTGTTATCCTTCATCGTCAGTACTGGGAGGATGTTTACGTGACTTGTGTAATGTGAAACACTTTTGATTCCTTATATTTCATACTATTTAAATGATGCAGTCAGAGCGTTAGTTTTCATTTGACCAGTCACGTGTTACGAGCTAGGATTTTTAGGATTGTGACTACGATTTACTTAAATAGTTGACCAAGGACTAATCCCGTTTCATTTGTACTCGGTATGATGACACACGACTAGACATAGAACAGCTAGAATCTGGCATAATAAAATAACTTAATTGAATGATTCTATGTACTGGTAGTTAAAGAGGACGGTGATATGAATTAAAACCATTTTTACCAGAGTCAGTAGCGCAAACTACTTCGCGACTTAATTAAAGCATTGTTATGTAAATAGGCTATTCTGGCATTTCCAGGTATACCCCTGGCGATATGGAGATCATTTTCTTGTTTGATATATACTTCATTAAAGTAGATTATTATATTGTGAGGAAAAAATAGTATGATATTTATGATTAATTTATGATTTCTTAATTTGTGGAAAAATGTCTTTAATTATGTATTGATTGACTCAGTTGGCTCCACTGGTTCGATTCCAGTCCCAGTCTACTGATAAATGAACTGGAAATCAAGGAAAGGACAATTTCGCCTGGTGGTCCTTAGCCAATTGGATCAATGATAAAATATGTTTCCACAATCATAGTGATAAGTCACAGTGTGATTGTTATTACTTTATTTTCTTAATTTTGATCGTTATTTTGCACTTGACGTGGTTGTCACATGCAGTTAGACTTGATGTGGCTGTGACTAGCAGGGAGACTTGATGTGGCTGCGACAAGCAGGGAGACTTGATGTGGCTGTGACATGCAGGTAGACTTGATGTGGCTGTAACAAGTAGGTATACCGACGTGGCAGACCGGTCGACGTTTGACAGTAACACTTCTGCCTGCTTAGAGGGGATGAAGATGTAAATTATTTTAATTTTAAATTGTTTTGTTTAAAAAAATATAACGCTACATCCGCTAAGCTCCCGGCTTATCCCCCCCCCCCGTCCATAGTAAGTCGAGCGATCCAGACAGAAATTCACAACATCAAATATAAAGGAAACAATGAAATGTTTCTTGTGAGCCGAGTACCGTCTGATCAATGACCGAAATTCACTGAAATTCGCTCAAATAAAATAGTAAAATGATACAGAATATGTACATAATGCACGCAAATACAATTTCAAATTTCGTTTAAACGTGTAAATGTATTATTAATACATTCTTTGAGTTACATCAATGAGATGCAAACAATGTAATCAAGAAAAACTGACTAAATAAATGATACTCTCATAGTTTGTTTTTTTTTTGTTTTCTAGAAGACTATTGGCAGTTGTTAATGAACACGGTTACAGAAAAGTCAAGAAAAACCTTTTTTACTTCAATTCCTCATGAGCACACACTATTTAATAAAAAAAAAATATGGGTAACGTCATTTGAATACATGTAAAAGTTCGTATAACTGAAATGCAGAATCACATGCTTATAAATCCCAATTCTAAATCCACGTTAAGTCAAGCAATCGAAAGAAAATCGTTATGCAGTGTGTATGCAAGGATAAGTTTTCCATTAATCCAGAGCCTTAGCTATCTATTGTGGCTCCATGTGTGAGGGAAACTTTTGACGCCCTCCATTCAATCTGGAAAGTGCACACATATATTTAACATTAGGGGTACTTTGACCGTATCTTTATTCCACCTTTTAATTCTCGCGCCAGACACACATTTTATAGCAGACGGTAAAACAAACAGCGTAGGAACCACAATGGTCGTAAGCCAATCTTTTATTTAGGTAAAACAGCATAGAAACATGCCTAATGCTAGACTGTGTTAAAAGACATGATACATCTTATATTGACAAACGTTTCCCGTAGACGATGATCAATTTCGTATATATAGATGTGTTAATAATATTGATTTATATTACATCTTAATATTTTGGGGGGGGGTTCGTCCACGGGGGGTGGGGGGTTGTTCCACACACGCGAAGAGATAGGTGGGGTACGCGCGTAAAGCCAAGAAATAATTTGAATGGAGAAAATCAATATTCTTTTACATTAACCAATATTGTGCGATTTTTGAAAGTGCTTACTTTATAGAAGTAACACATACATTGTTGTCACTTATGTAATACCCCCCCTCCCCATGAGAAATTATAGGCAACGGCTCATTATTGTCTAGCTAATTAGGTCACATGTAACTGAAAAAAATGGAACTGGCATTACGTTCATATCGAACGAAAATATGTGAGTATTAAGAACGTAGTCGCTCAAATACCAGAAGTACCACCATATCAGGTTACCATCATCACCACAACTAAAGGGTCAACAAAAGCCCTGGTTAGCGGAGCGCGGATCAAAGTGAACACATGCTTGGAAGCTGGACCTAGGTGCGACTTCTCACCTTCGGCCAAAGTGCCGCTGAACTCGAGGAAGAAACTGAGTTAGGTTGATTTGAGAGTATATTGAAGTTTGAGAGAGAAGAAGCTGTAGATAGTGGACGAGTTAGTTTTGAGAGTATATTGAAGTTTGAGAGAGAAGAAGTTGTAGATAGTGGACGAGTTAGTTTTGAGAGTATATTGAAGATTGAGAGAGAAGAAGTTGTAGATAGTGGACGAGTTAGTTTTGAGAGTATATTGAAGTTTCAGAGAGAAAGCTGTAGATAGAATTAAAACTTCCACTGTGGACAAGTTCATTGAACAACCCAGCACCAAGAACACCTGTATGCCCCACACAATGAACTCTGACTCCGTTACTACCTGGACATGTGCATGTTGTGTAGGTAAATGTATAGAATGCACCATCCAACTTGTATCTGTCCACCCAGTGACCAACACTGATCTGTTTACTACATCCATGAGGATGTGACACTATAAAGTTCAACTTGTGCACATCTCGAGATTCAACGTATTTGTTGTGGACTTTATACCAGACATCATCCCAATAATGTTCACACAACATGTTCAGTTTATCTGCCAGATTTTTGTCACATGTCACACATCTCAACCAACACTCGTCTGTCTCAATGTTTACATCATCAACACTGACCTGATCAACACTGACCACTGGACTGTCTTCTCTATCATAAAACAATTTCAAGGACGTGTGGCTGGCCTCAATGTCATCAAACACCACATGTGGGGCTTTGTCTACATCAAACTGCCACCACACATGGCTGTGTCTGAATGTTGACATTGTTTACACCTACATGATGTGTAGTTCTTCCAATGTTTATCTTCTATATATCATTAACTCCATCTGTAAACTTGTCCACATAGACACTCACCCAACCACTTCATCATCTCAAGTTTGTTTTGTCTCCCATGTTGTAAAATGGATATGAAACTTTTGTGTCTGGCCAAAACTCTGGTCTGTGTGGACTGGTCATTTTAACATCAACTCTGACTGTCAGGTCAGCTGTAACTTTGATCACTTCATACAAATCCTTGTCACGATGACCTTCAGGTAGATGGTTTAAGGTGGATCTATCAACAGGTATAAACTGTCTATGACCTGCATTCTTCTCACAGTCTTTACGATGTTTGTGTAGATCAGCTTCGCCACCTTCTGACACCTGAGTTTCATGATCACCTGGAACAGACAAATCAATTAACAATTGTAAAATATAAAACATTAAAATATCAAAGATTTCAAATCCACACATTATATCTGTTATATTATCACAATGTAAACAATATTAATAAATTGTGTTTGATTTTACCATAAAGTTGATTGTCCATTGTGTGATTTTCACTGTGTCATTTTCATGGCCCCATTCTACACCTTTTACGCTGCGGCGGCGCACCAAATGAATGGGTTATCCGGAGTGAAACAAGATTGGCAAGAACAATTTATCAATCATCAATTGACGGAGTTTTCGGAGGATTAATTGACTACAATTTAGAATGTTTCAATTATGAGTCCTATTTCAGTGACCGCAAACCACTTGAAGTTAGATTTAAGAGAAAATATTTTTTTTCAAATATAAAGAAACGTCTTTATAATATTTTTTTACAGATATATGCATTACACAATTGAATTTATAAACATTTCCAAAATTTACAAATATTTACTGAAAGCTAACATACGTACTGATACATAACACGAAAATGCGCTAGCACGTCCTGTGTCCAGATTGGAACAGGCTTAAGATGCTGGTTTTAGTCTATAAGCGTTTATCAAATACTTTATTTTTTTTTTTTTAATCGGCTTATAATTTTATCCGAGATTGTTTAATTATTTTTTTTTCAAATGATCAATCTCCCCCCCCCCACCTTTCTCTATACATCTTTCATTGATCTCATGCGTAACCACCTTAATCTTATCTGAGTTGGCAACAACAACAGTAGAGTCAATTGCAATTGATAACATGTTGTTTTGTTTTGATATTTTTGTTTTTGTTTTAACCGAATGAATATTAGGGACCTTTTGTTTACAGCCGATATTTGCAAAGTTAAATAGGGTGATACTGGATGACTTGGAACTTGTCAAAGATTGACCGATTAAAATTAAAAAGCTAATGTTTCCTCTCAATGTTTTTTTTTGGAGGAAAAAGGGGTATAACTCTAGTTTAGTTGCTGCTCTTTTTTTAGCTCCCTTTACCTTCTCTTGAAGTGAAAATTAATGCAATTTAAATGTTTAATATATACTGATGAAAAGTACACTCAATGTACTTAGTCCAAAGAAATTCATGTAAACAGGGCCGTTTTTTAAGGTTTTTTTTTAGATCCCATCGGTAGAGACCTTTATATTTGGGTGAATTGAGATTATTTGGAGGCCCTTTTTAGGCAGAGATTTGGTAATATTTTGGGGCCCTAAGGCCAAGACCTTATTAAGAGAGAGAGAGAGAGAGAGTCCTTATGAAGAGACTTTTAGGTAGTTTGGGGAAATTATAGTCTCCAGTTAAATCAATGGAATATGTCCATAAAGTTATTTTATGATATCTACAATATATTTTAAAAATTGGTTCTTTGAAAATTTTTGAAAACATGTC
>JAGDYQ010000286.1:62500-110000 GCA_021962125.1 Bulinus truncatus | reverse complement strand
CAATACAGCCACTAGTGATACACTTTGTTGTTCTGTCAATACAGCCACTAGTGATACACTTTGTTGTTCTGTCAATACAGCCACTAGTGATACACTTTGTTGTTCTGTCAATACAGCCACTAGTGATACACTTTGTTGTACTGCCAATACAGCCACTAGTGATACACTTTGTTGTTCTGTCAATACAGCCACTAGTGATACACTTTGTTGTTCTGCCAATACAGCCACTAGTGATACACTTTGTTGTTCTGTCAATACAGCCACTAGTGATACACTTTGTTGTTCTGCCAATACAGCCACTAGTGATACACTTTGTTGTTCTGTCAATACAGCCACTAGTGATACACTTTGTTGTTCTGTCAATACAGCCACTAGTGATACACTTTGTTGTTCTGTCAATACAGCCACTAGTGATACACTTTGTTGTACTGCAAATACAGCCACTAGTGATACACTTTGTTGTTCTGTCAATACAGCCACTAGTGATACACTTTGTTGTTCTGCAAATACAGCCACTAGTGATACACTTTGTTGTTCTGTCAATACAGCCACTAGTGATACACTTTGTTGTTCTGTCAATACAGCCACTAGTGATACACTTTGTTGTTCTGTCAATACAGCCACTAGTGATACACTTTGTTGTTCTGCAAATACAGCCACTAGTGATACACTTTGTTGTTCTGTCAATACAGCCACTAGTGATACACTTTGTTGTTCTGCAAATACAGCCACTAGTGATACACTTTGTTGTTCTGTCAATACAGCCACTAGTGATACACTTTGTTGTTCTGCAAATACAGCCACTAGTGATACACTTTGTTGTACTTCCAATACAGCCACTAGTGATACACTTTGTACAGAGAAGTTCGTTGTGTTGTGTCAAGGTATATACAGAGACAACTTACTGAAGTACGAAAGTCAGACAGTTTCTGTCAGACTCTCAAAACATAGACTGTCTTCCGTTCTCTGTGATTGGTTCTTCAGCTGATGACGCAGAAGGTCGTTAACCAACCAATTGGGAAGACAAAGAGTCTAATGGTAAGCATTGTCAGGAACTTTTATATTCTTAAATGAAATAGAAATATATGGGCAGAGTATCTATATATCTATCCATCCATCCATCCATCCATCAAAGCATCCCTTACATCCACTTATCGCTACATCTATCCATCCATCTATCCATCTAAAATTTTACCCATTTGTCTTTCTCTCTGGTCACCACGTCCAGTGTAAGTATCAAGGAAGTGATGGACACTCCAACTGATATGCCACTGAGAAGGCAAACAAGCCTGGAAATGAAAACAAAAACTAACTCACTGAACACAGCCGATGCAGTGACCGATGTACTGTCACTGACCATTGGTCAACCAGTATTTAACACCCAAACTAAAATGTATATATCTTTTACATTCACATTATTTTAAGGCAGTTGAAATAATTATAATCAAGGAACCTACCTGTCTTCCTGTCTGCCGAGCCTAGGGATTTGGCGGCCCGGGGATGCGGGCTTGGCACCTTTGGGGGCCCCTGCGTTTTATAATTCGACATCATGACATGAGGCAATGTACTTAATATTTAATGTAAAAAAATGTTTGGGCCCCCCCTTCAAGCTGCAGCCAGGGGGTGTAACTTTCGAATTTGACCCCCCCCACACACACACACTGCACTACCTTGACCTTTAGTCCGGTTCCATTGTGCGGTAGTTTAAGAATGCGTCGTATTAGGTCAATTAATTAAAATAGGGCCTTGGGCCATGAAAAAAAGTCAGCCCCTCTTTTATAAGACAGTAGCTAAAATCTATCTCACACAGTGGCGTAGTGAAGGGGGGGGGCAGGCAAGGGAGTGGATCATATCCCGGGCGATACTCCACATAGGGGCGCCTAATGCTTTTCGAATGGGGGGGGGCGCTATAAGATTTCAGTGCTGAACCTAGGGGTTTTGGGGCCCCCGGGGGGAACTTGGCCTCTTTGCATTTTGACATTTGACATCATGTCATGAGATAAATATTTAATTAAAAAACAATTGGGCCCTGCTTTCAAGCCGGAGGGACAGTCGAATTTAGTTCCCCCTCGCCCAAAGGTATGCCTCTGGGGAGGGGCGTATTATGTACCAATGATAGGGGTGGGGAGTGTAGGACATGGCCCACAAATTAAGGGCTTGTGGATACTGAGTGGCCCGGTTTAGGCGGGGGTGTATAAAATACCGATAACCAAGGGACATCATCAAATTTTCTTTTTTTTTTATATTCCACCTCAACAGTGGCGTAGCGAGATAAAATTGCGCCCGTGGCATGATGCCTCCCCCCACCCCTAGCCCACCCCTCGTTACGCCACTGCGGCTAAAAAAATCTTCTAATAAGGTTTTCCATCACTCTCGCCTGCTTAAGCAGCGTTACAGCATTTACAGCATTTACAGCATTTACAGCATTTCTTTCATAATGATGGGAGAGAATGGAACGTTTTGTCAAATTTTACATTTACCTTGATTGATGTTTTACCTTCAACCACAATCCTCAACATTTTAAAATTTAAAAATTTGACTTGAGAAACCAAAAAAAATAAAAAAAAATATCCACACTGATTCAAGCAAATGTATTAATTGAATTCGGAGACACAGACACAAACACAGACTATCATCTCTAATATCCAGTACATATTACTGCATCTATTAATTTGCCTATTAAACTTACTGCTACTATCTATCTATCTATCTATCTATCTATCTATCTATCTATCTATCTATCTATCTATCTATCTATCTATCTATCTATATTGTTATCAGTCTATCTATATGTCTATCTGTCTATCTATCGATCTGTCTATATGTCTATATATCTGTCTATCTATATGTATATCTATCTGTCTATCTATATGTCTATCGATCTATTTTTTTTCTTTCTTTCTATCGATCGCTCTATCTCTCTCTATTGAAAATTTTTAATTTATTATCATTTAATTATTCTCTCTCCCCCCCCCCCTTCTACCATTTCAGTAGAATATAAGTCATTATGCCTGATTGTCTTTCTGTATGTTTTTTTTCTGTTTGTCAGAAGTACACAATGTATCGCTTTTATTGTGATATTTTAATCAATTCTTCATACAATGAATTTTGAATAATACATATTTGTTGATTATCAGGGCTACATATATTTACAGAAAGATAATTTACCCATAGTTCTTCTGTACACCTTTTCACTACGCCACTAAATGAAAAAAAAAAACTAGGGAAGTGGAAAATCACATTGGATTTCTATGGAAAACTTTGATTTTGATTGTTTTCGCTATTTTGGCTGGACTTGAATGAACTACATATTCATCAGTTACAAGCAAAGGCCCGATTCGAGCAAACCAATCTAAAAAAAAAAAAATAGCACAAAGAAATGTGTGTATTTCTATGGAGATTTTGTTAAGTAACACATAGTATTCAACAATTGCTTAGTCATATAGTCAGTCAATGGGATATATATATATATATAAACTTGACTTTTCATTTCATTTTGATGTATGTGTGACTATCATTTCTAACGTAAACTAACTCCATCCGAGACACTGCGCATTTGATCAGATTGAACAGACAGACAAACAAAAAATCACTTCTGTACTTATTGTATCGTTGTGATGTTGAGCGCTCGACTGTCGACCAAAGGATGAATGTCCCGTGTTCGAATCTCATCGAGAACTTTGTATTTTTTTATTTTTTTTTTTTTTTTTTACAGGTCTGGGGGGGGGGGGGGGTTGTGTTTACTACACAATCCCTTCTCATGCCGAGATTACTGAAACAGGTGAGTTCTACTCTTTATCTGCCCCTCCCCCCCCCCCTTCTTCCCGATGAACAAGTAACGGCTTTAAGGGAGCTTTCCTTTTTTTTTTTTTACTTATTGTATTATTTTTATGCCTGTTTTAAAGAAGGGAAACCCATAATTTCTCTCTGCTTTCCAGTGTCTCAGTCAAAGTTTAACCTGCTCTGCAAGTTAATACTTGTACCATACCATCTCTGCAAGGGGAGGTTACTACTAGTTCCCTTCTTCTCTGCAAGTTAATACTTGTACCATAAATCTCTGCAAGGGGAGGTTACTACTAGTTCCCTTCTTCTCTGCAAGGGGAAGTTACTAGTTCCCTTCTTCTCTGCAATGGGAGGTTACTACTAGTTCCCTTCTTCTCTGCAATGGGAGGTTACTACTAGTTCCCTACGTCTCTGCAAGGGGAGGCTACTAGTAACCTACTTTGTGTTTAAAATGAAGACGAACACTGTTCTTACCTTTATTAAAAATAATCGACAAGAAAACATGAAAAAACAAAACAAGAAATATCATCACTTACTAGTTTGATTCTAGAATTAACCAACACCATGGTCGTTTTATTTCTGGAATGTACCTGAACGTAATATCAGATACACCTTTTTGGGCAGTTTTTAATGACGGACCCTGTGTCTCTCTCCCCGCCCCCCCCCCACACATACACAAAACTACCCATTCTTCTTTATACTTCTATAAGTAATACGGTAATTCTCCTTACGCACCGTAAACCTTCTAACAAAATTAGCAATACTTATATAATTAGAGGTATACAAGAGCTCCTGCTATGATGGAAGGACCGTTGTTGTGTTTCTAAACTGATTAGATATAGAAGATAAATATTTTTTTTTTAATTTATCTTTTTCGAATACACCATGGGTACATGCCTTCACAGCCTAAACTAGCTTGAGAATTCGATGGATTAACGTTTAGTATATCTCTTGGTTTAGTAAGCAAAGTTTAAAAAAAAAAAATTGACGTCAGCTACATTTAAAATTATCTATCTATCTATCTATCTATCTATCTATCTATCTATCTATCTATCTATCTATCTATTATCTATCTCCACACACACATAGACACATTTAAGTCACAAAATAATGTTGTGGTAAATTCTAATCATAAACTTTTCTCGGTGTAGTAGATAATGCTATCAATTAACGTGGCCGAACATTCACTTTCAAAGGCCACCTGACAGATTTCTAAAAATAAATATTTCTTGGATAAAAAAACAGCAAGTACCCGGATGTCTCACATTGAATACACTCATACCTGTTTAAAAACATTTATCTAAGTTTAATTAGGTTTATCTAAGTTTTTTTTTTTTACGTACCTGTTTCATAAAAAAATAAATTCATTAATGAATTCAATGAACCCCCCCTCCCCCCCCCCACACCCTGAGTCAATTCAAAACACAGTTGGGAAGTTGTCTACTTAAAAAGAAATCTATTTTAAGACATTCGTCTATAGCTGGTCACGTGTGTCACAATGTTGAAGCGGGCGCTGGGGGTATTGTGTTAAAAAAAATCTCACATAAGAACCTTTAGAATAAATAAATACCAGATGAATTAAACCATATGTACCAAATCAGTACCCCCATCAATACCCCATCAGTACCCCATCAATACCCAATTAATACTCTATCAGTACCCCATCAATACCCCATCAGTACCCCATCAATACCCCATCAGTGCCCCACCAGTACTCCATCAGTAAACCATCAGTACCTCATCAATACCCCATCAATACCCCATCAATACACTATCAGTACCCCATATCAATACTACATCAATACACTATCAGTACCCCATCAGTTCCCATCAGTACACATTAGTACCCAATCAGTACTCCATCAATACCCCATCAGTACCCCATCAATACCCCATCAGTGGACCATCAATATTCCATCAGTGCCCCATCAGTACCCCATCAATACCTCATCAGCACCCCATCAATACCCCATCAATACCCTATCAGTACCCCACCAGTACTCCATATCAATACTCCATCAATACCTTATCAGTACCCCACCAGTACCCCATCAGTTCCCCATCAGTACCCATCAGTACCCAATCAGTACCCTGCACCTTTAGGACCTCTTTCCTCAAGGATGACAAGGAAGGGGGAAGAGGAGATATTTTTAGAATATTTGATTAGCGAACCGGTTGTACCATGTTTGAGGGTAAATAAATGAGTACAGGAGACGCCCCTTCATCGTCATCATACATCCGGGTCTAATGTAGGCATTTGTTGAAGAGACTCGGTGTAAAAAAAACAGAGCTACATATGTAAACAGCATAAGATTTTCATTAGCTTCTCCTTTCTGTGCAGTATTGTGGATACATCTTGTAACTTTAATTAGCTTCTCCTTTCTGTGCAGTATTGTGGATACATCTTGTAACTTTAATTAGCTTCTCCTTTCTGCGCAGTATTGTGGATACATCTTGTAACTTTAATTAGCTTCTCCTTTCTGTGCAGTATTGTGGATACAACTTGTAACTTACTATAGGAGAAAATAAAATTTGCCCGTTTGCAGATTGTACATAACAATGCAAGATTTGAATTATTTTTAATCAATTAAACTAAAATTGTGTACTGTTAAGAAGATATTTTTTTAGTCATTTTAATAGGTCAGTTATTCGTTTTAATTCCATACATGGTCAAGGAAGTTGATTATATTTTAAAATTGGTGGAGTAAAGAATGGGTTCACAGGTGTGTGTGTGTGTGTGTGTGTGTGTATGTATGTATGTGGGTTTGAGTGTATGTATGTGTATGTGTATGTTTGTGTGTGTGGGTGTGGTCGACACAGTTTTGTAATTAGACAGAAGGAAGGTCTACATTTTTGTAATTGTTGTAATAAGATAATTTGGTACAATTTCGACTTTTTATGCGTTACAACGGCCCCTAAGTCCAGAGTCTTACCTAGGGTGTGTCCAAATTCGAAGATTCCACCGGGACCCAGCTTGAGGGGGGGGTCAAAATTCGAAGATTCCACCGGGACCCAGCTTGAGGGGGGGGGTCCAAATTCGAAGATTCCACCGGGACTCAGCTTTAGGGGGGGTCCAAATTCGAAGATTCCACCGGGACCCAGCTTGAGGGGGGTCCGAATTCGAAGATTCCACCGGGACCCAGCTTGAGGGGGGGTCCAAATTCGAAGATTCCACCGGGACTCAGCTTTAGGGGGGGGTCCAAATTCGAAGATTCCACCGGGACCCAGCTTGAGGGGGGTCCGAATTCGAAGATTCCACCGGGACCCAGCTTGAGGGGGGGTCCAAATTCGAAGATTCCACCGGGACTCAGCTTGAGGGGGGGTCCAAATTCGAAGATTCCACCGGGACCCAGCTTGAGGGGGGTCCAAATTCGAAGATTCCACCGGGACCCAGCTTGAGGGGGGGTCCAAATTCAAAGATTCCACCGGGACCCAGCTTGAGGGGGGGTCCAAATTCGAAGATTCCACCGGGACCCAGCTTGAGGGTGTGTCCAAATTCGAAAATTCCACCGGGACCCAGCTTGAGGGGGGGGTCCAAATTTTTTTTTTACATTAAATATTAAGTACATTATCTCATGCCATGATGTCGAATGTCAAAATGCAGAGGCCCCATAAAAAGGCCAAGCCCCCCCCTCCCCCCGGTCCCGCTTATCGCTAGGTTCGGCACTGCCTAAACCTCATGTATGAAATGAGATCCGCTGGTTCTAACCAGTGACTGAAAGTTGTACGTACAACACGGATGTCATGCAAATAAATCCACATTGTCAGCATCCGGTTTATCCGCACAGCGTCATGCCTATTAATACATGCGCTAAGCATTGACACTACAGCTCCTAAAACTACACTTCAGCGTAACGTCAAACGGAGATGGTACACAAAGTGAAAGCTGTGTTTTGTGAAGGATCGATTCATCATCGCAGAGAGGATTAGAATATTTTTTGAAATATTTTTTTTTTAAAAAAGGTAGTTTTTGAATATTGTACATTAGTTTATGTGACTTTTTCCTGTTATATGTGAGTGTATATATTGTGTGAAGTTCCTGTAAGTATGGGATGAGATCTCTTAGATCCTATAAATCACTACATGAACGGTTTTTTGTGGTGAACTTCTTTCATCCCACACCATGGCCAATAGCGCAATGACCATGGAGGCACCACGGAAGATTTAGTGAGGAGCTATAGCCTGGAATATCCATTGGTTGAACTACGTACCTTCGGGTCGACAGTCGAGTGTTTTTACCACACGACCATCCGTTCCCATTATATATATATATATATATATATATATATATATATATATATATATATATATATATATACACACACATCGTAACAATGTGGTGAATTTGTCATGCGGTTATATGTGGTGCGTTTGACAGAATATAAAGTTTTACAAAGAGCGCATCCTTCGTTTTGATCACTATTTCGGGCTGGTGCATTTTCTCTGACTTTTAACACTAATAGTTACTTATAGACATAGTGATACATTACTGGATCATCGTCCCCAGAGCATCTCCTGATACCTACTACTCGGCGAAGTCATTGAATGGTCTTTAGTGGATTGGCCAGCTCCACGCCCTAAAACTTACCGGGCCCAAGGGCTTTTGCCCCCCCCCTTGCCCCCTTCTCTTGGCAGCACTGGCCACAGATGAGTTAGTAATACATATTTGTACACATTGAACAACCACACTGTGATGTATAACTCCTTGTCTACAAACAACCACACTGTGATGTATAACTCCTTGTGTAAAAATAACCACACTGTGATGTATGAATCCCTCTATTATGCAATGTTGCCATATGGCAACATACCGAAAATTTGATTGTTTCGGTTCTACTGGCTTAAATTTTAATGTTTAAGACTAATCTCCCCTGACTATTATGATTTTTTAAACATTTATCATGGAGAGCTCTTCACTTTCACCATTGAGTATTGTCGTAAGAGCACAAGTTAGACGGTCACAGTCGCCGACAAATTTTTTGTTCCAAATCTAGTAAGTACACATCTTATTTTGTTTTAAATGTTATCCGTTTATAGTTTAAAAAATAATAAATGTCTTAGTTATGGTTTATACTTGAATTATATGAGATTTTATTTAATATTTGTCATCATAGTTAGATCAAATATGACAAAAATGGTATGTTGCCAATTGGCAACAGTGCGTCTATGTGGTTTATTTTTTATTGTTGTTTTTTTTTTTTTGTTGCCAAATGGCAACATACAGTATCCAAACTAGTTTGTAATCTAAATTTATGTTGCTGTTTTTATGAAATATCTTTTAGATAGCTAATATTAATGTAAGCCATTTATATTGTTGTCAAATAAAAAAATAATTTGTAAGATTTAGTCTTAGAGTTGAAATAAAATTGAATTTGAATAAATTTTGTGCTGGATATGTTTTGTACTGTTTTTTGTTTGGAATTTGGACAGTTTCTTTTCATTTTTTTTTCTAGAATTCAAACAATAATGAAGTAATGGATCCATCATGATTTTATGGAAAGAAATAAAAATGTTCATGCTATTCCTGATGGCTCAGATGATAGTGAGCTATCTAGAGATGATGAGGACATAGATGAAACTTTTGCTGCAAAACACAAGTGATCAAGGTATGTTTTACATATATAATTTTATTATTAAATATATATTCTTTTATATCTTGATAGAAACAAACATTAACAAGACTAAATTTTAAAATAAAAAATAAATATATTTAATTTTGATTTTATCAGATTCACACAGTGAAACGAATGAAAATCCTGCCGTCCGACCACAGGCAAGTTCATCTGGAAAAATTTGCTTTGGCTCTAAAGAGAGGTTGCAGACATTGTTCCTTCGGAGCTCGTTTTCACTGGACAGGTGCCTGACTTAAATGATCCACAAACCCTAAAGATTGTTTTAGGGAGATTATTGATGAACAAATTATGGATCATTTGGTTTCATTATCTAACTTATACAGCGCCCAGATAGATATAAATCAACCATTTAATTTATTGGCGTCCTTTTCATGATGAGTATTGTTCAAATGCCTAATGCCAGACACTGCAGAGAAGTGGAGGAAACAGTGGATCATGTGCTTTTTGAGTGCCCCGGGCTGTCGGACCACAGGGTGGACACGTGGGGTAGCTTCATTGCCATCAGACTTTATGGAAGTCTCCAGATGTTGAGGGACATAGCAAGTATGTCACACTGGCTCTAAGAGACTAATTTCAAAGTTACAAGTCTAATGCACAATGGAAAATTGAGCATTGATAAACAGATTGCAACTTTCAAAGATCGGTCTTCGTAAAACAGTACAACCCAAAAAAAAAGGGGGCTATAAAATGTTTGTATGTTACTCAGTTACTGGAAGGTATATAATTTTGAATCTTATAGCTGTAAAATACAACAGTTCCACCAGCCATAATTAAACATGCATGTTACTTTCTTTATTGTCTTGCCTACTTCTGTTTCCATTACATATTTTCTTTTTGTTGTTGTAAAAGGCTTATAAAATATTTTTTTTAAATATCACTTTCATAATATCTTATTATTTAAAAGCATTATATACATTTTTTATAAAAGCAATGTATTGATGATATGTATGAGTATTTTGCATTAAAAAATCACTATTTCAATAATATCTGTTATCATATTTCTTTTATTCAGTTAAGATTTTTTTTACCATTTAGACGCACTGTTGCCATATGGCAACATAGCATTAAAACCATTATACTATATTTTTTTTTTCTTTCATATAATGTTTATATAACCTCAATACTTATAAAAAATGCAGTCTGATTTTTTTTTCCATAAAAACCTAAAATGGTGTAATAGAGGGATAACTCCTTGTCTACAAACAACCACACTGTGATGTATAACTCCTTGTCAAAAAACAACCACACTGTGATGTATAACTCCTTGTCTACAAACAAGTTGTCTGTCACACGGTAGAGTCACAGCCTAAATAATTTAGAGACACTGGATAATTATAACCCAATAACCACCAAATTAAAAAAAGGGGCCAAGGTTAGTTGCCATTCAATACGCCCCCCCCAACCCCACGACAAGTTCCCTGAGCGTTACACGTCTACGACCCTGGCCTGTCTTAAGAGCCCCATTGGATCCCCCTGTGGCCATAGAAAAGAAGGAATTGCAAATTTTCGTAACCCCCTCTTCCTTCTCTAAGCAAGTTCTCGAATTCGTCCATGCGTAACGACGGCACACCTTGTACTACGATGTCAGGAAGTCTAGCTGTCATTAGCGTCACATCTTTACTCCTCCATCATCCCTGTCACGTGACCGTCATGTGACGACACATTCATTAGAAAAGGTTTTAAAAAAAAAACCGCTTCAGAAAGTACGAAGATTGCATTGAATACATTATATACTGGTTGCAAGTACCCGGCTTTGCCCGGGTTTAAAATAAGGTTTTCTGTTTACCTTCTGTTTTCTCCCTACCCCCTCTCTCCCTTCCTCTCTCTCCCTCCCTCTCCCTCCCTCTCTCTCCCATCTCTCTCTCCCTCCCTCCCTCCCTCCCTCTCCCATCTCCCTCTCTCCCCCTCCTTCTCTCCCCCCTGTCCATCCCCCTCCCTCCCTCTCTCCCCCTTCCTCCTTGCCTCTCTCTCCCTCCCTGCCCCCCCTCTCTCTCTCTTTATCTCTTCCTCCCATTTCTCCCATCCTCTCTCTCCCTCTCTCCTTCCCTCACTTTCTCTCCATCCATAACCCCTCTCTCTCTCCCTCCTTTCTCCCTCCCTCCCCTCTCCACCTCTCTCTCTCCCTCCCCCTCTCTCCCCCTTCCTCCCTCCCTCATTCCCTCTCTCTCACTCCCTAACCCCCTCACTCTTTATCTCTCTCTCCCACCCTCTCTCCCTCCCCTCTATCTCCCATCCTACCCCCTCTCTCCCTCCCTTTCTCTTTTCTTCCCTTCCTTTCTCTCCCTCTCTCCTTCCCTCTCCCGTCTCCCTCTCTTTCACTCCCTCTCCCTCTCTCCCCCTCTCCCACTCCTTCTCTCCCCCTGTCTATCCTCCCTCCCTCTCTCCCCCTCCCTCCCTCCCCCCCTCTCACTCTCTGTCTTTCTCTCTCTCTCTCTCTCTCTCTCTCTCTCTCTCTCTCTCTATATATATATATATATATATATATATATATATATATATATATATATATATATATACTAGTTGCAAGTACCCGGCTTTGCCCGGGTTTAAAATAAGGTTTTCTGTTTACCTTCTGTTTTCTCCCTACCCCCTCTCTCCCTTCCTCTCTCTCTCCCTTCCTCCCTCCCCCTCTTTCCCTTTCCCTCCCTCCCTCTCCCTACCTCTCTCACATCTCTCTCCCATCTCCCGCTCTCCCCTCTCCCCCTCCTTCTCTCCCAACGTCCATCTCCTTACCTCCCTCTCTCCCTCCCTAACCCCTCTCTTTTTACCTCCCCTCTCTCCCTCCCCCTAACCCCTCTCTCTCCCTCCTTTCTCCCTCCCTCCCCTTTCCACCTTTCTCTCCCCTCCCCCTCTCTCCCCCTTCCTTTCTTCCTCATTCCCTCTCTCTCCCTCCCTGCGCCCCCTCACTCTTCCCCTCTCCTCCCTCCCTCTCTCCCACCCTCTCTCTCTCTCCCTCCCTCCCCCTCTCTCTCCCTCCCTTCCTTTCTCTCTCCCTCCCTCCCTTCCTTTTTCTCTCCCTCCCTTCCTTTCTCTCTCCCCTCTCCCTCTCCTCCTGCTTCCTCTCCCATCTCCCTCTCTCCCCCTTTTCTCCCTCCCTCCGCTTTCCAACTCTACCTCCCCCTCTCTCCCCCTTCCTCCCTCCCTCATTCCCTCTCTCTCCCTCCCTGCCCCCTCACTCTTTATCTCTCTCCCTCCCTCTCTCCCACCCTCTCTCTCTCCCTCCCTCCCCTCTCTCTCCCTTCCTTCCCCTCTCTCCCTCCCTTCCTTTCTCTTTCCATCTCCATACTCCCTCTCCCATCTCCCTCTTCCCCCATCTCCCTCTCTCCCCCTCCTTTTCTCCCCCTGTCCATCCCCCTCCCTCCTCTCTCCCCCTCCCTCCCTCCTACCCTCCTTTCCTCTCTCTCTCCTCCTGCCCCCCTCTCTCTCTCTCTCTCTCTCTCTCTCTCTCTCTCTCTCTCTCTCTCTCTCTATATATATATATATATATATATATATATATGTATATATATATATATATATATATATACTTATTATTATGGCTTCACACTTCTTCTAAAATCCTTCTTCATTCCTTTATCTTCCTCAAACTGTACAAATCAGGGAGCATGAAAAAACAACAACAATTTTTTGCGTCACAAAGGCACAATACAGCACCTGCGCGCAAGTTCTATTCGAATCGGGAAATGACGTTACAGAGGAATTTTATTTAAGGCGCCGTCGAGATTACTTTAATATAGTAAAATACTAAATAAAAAAAAATTAATTACAATTAAACTACCCATCGAGATGAAACGAAACCTGTCCTATAACCTTCCCCATGTAATTATGTGTATGTGTAACAAATTTCATGTTATCTATTTTTATGGATCTTGAGTTATAAGGGAACAGACAGACAGACAGACAACAAATCGTCTTATAAGTATTACATTATATATGAATTAGTGTAGGAAAATTGGCAAACTGCAAACGACCCTGACTGACAAAGGCTAAGGGGGGGGGGGAAGGAATCTTGAAATTACTTGTGACTAGGGACCCTGAAGTGTTATCCACAAATCTCTGACAAGGGTCGTGGAAGACCCATCAACAGTTCTGGCCGTATCTGATACGAAAATAGTAGATATTACGATCATATGGTTTAATAACTAACATATACTTTAAAAAGAAATACTAGATAATATAAACTGACCTTGGAAACATTGGGAGGTACTGCGACGTGGAAGATTCAAACAGGTCAAATTAATTGTATTTTCTTACTTTATTTCAGATTACCTAACTCAAAGTGTAGAGCTGCAGTGGAATTCAAGACAGCTACGAGGAAATCCAAACAGCTACAGTACAATCTACACAGCTTCAAAATAATCCACAATTTTACAAGAAAAACCATATGGCAGGATTAAAATCCACCCATTGATAGCAAAATTCACTCAGCTACAATAGAAACCAATCAGCCACAATATAAACCAATCAGCAACAATAGAAACAAATCAGCCACACTAGAAACTAATTAGCCCCAATAGAATCCACGCAGACATGAGAATAGAATTTTATAATCGAGAAGCTTCTAAGGTTCTTATTGTTCTGTTTATTATTTTCATTCTCATAGTGAACGCCTGGCTTATTTGTGCACAAGTCTTACGAAAACAATTTTACAACAGCTCAAGATATATGGTCATTATGTCCATTGCAATAGCTGATATTATTTTCGCATTTTTTCCGCTTATTCTACAGGCGAAATTAATTTATGAGCTAGACATAAGCATCTATGTTAGCTGTAGTCTCAACGCGGCAAGCATGACGTACGAACTTTACTTCCGGAGTTTTGTCTACGGAGTTGGTCTGCTCGTGATGGCGATAGAGATGATGGTACGTCACAAGGATTTTTCATGCGCCGTCCCATTCTTCAAAACCCCATGTCGTCGGTCCCTGGCAGTCAGCGCCGTGCCATGGATCGTCAGCTCAGTGTTTGTATTTCCGCTGTTTTACGCCTCGTTCGACTTTGAACGCTGCAAGTATTTGCGGCCGGATGCAGTCATGAACGTCTTCTGTGTCTACGTGCCGTCAATTCTGGCTCTGAAGGCGTCCGTACTCGTCATCTGCACTAAACGTACATCCTACAACATGAACGATGACATATCAACAGCTGGTTGCGCGATCAACACCAATTCTGATGACGTCATACCATTTAACGAGGTCATAAGTTTGTTGCTGATTTCTGTGGCCAATGCTGCTCTGATGTTTCCCTATATTGCTGTTCATGGGGAGAATAGTACATCGACCAATCCTAGTACTTATTTGGGATTATATCTTCTGGCAGTTGCTAGGTCGTTCTTAACTCCGTTAATTTTGACATGCTTCACAGACATCTCACTAATGCGAAAAGGAATTAGTGAACTTAGATTGAAAATTTGGCAAAAAATGTGAAAGTTTCACTAAGAATTAAATTTATTGGTCGATTTTTTTTATGTATGACTTATTTTTTTGTTCTAATTTTTATTTAGTTTTGGCCTGAGTTAAAAGTGAATGTGATAGTTAATATTCGCGAGCCTATGTTTCACTTATTATTTCCTGGACGAATACCACAAAAATAAAAGACACACAAATTTATGCTGTTTACATGATCTAAGAGTTGAACGTCTTAACTTGGCGATGATACATTACACAATTACACAATTACATTCATGCATTTATAAAGGTAATTACAATATGGTTCACCCATGACCCTGTTATAAAATCCCCTGTCTTATTTCATTTGATCGAACTCCTGAAATAAATCAAAGAAGTACAGTCAACATAATGTACCCTCATTGAAATATTTACTCAAATCCGTCTGGATCAACTCAATGAATCGCGTGCATCAGTTTGAATCAATTCAATCAGTTACGTGCATCAGTTTGAATCAATTCAAAGAGTTGCGTGCATCAGTTTGAATCAATTCAATGAAATGCGTGCATCAGTTTGCATCAATTCAATGAGTTGCGTGCATCAGTTTGAATCAATTCAGTGAGTTGCGTGCATCAGTTTGAAACATTCAATAAGTTGCGTGCATCAGTTTGAATCAATTCAATGAGTTGCGTGCATCAGTGTGAATCAATGGAAAGACTCAGAAAGTGATTCATTGAGTAATAGGCAAGTAAAAACAAAAATGTGCTGTGTTTCAACTAGTATGTTTACAAAGCCAAGAACTGTGTCTCGATGTTTCTCTATGTGTGTCAGTGTGTCTGAATGTTTTTTTATGTATTTTAATGAGTCTTTGTGTGTCTCTATGTGTCTCAATGTTTCTCTAAGTGTCTCAATGTGTCTCAATGTATTTTAATGAATCGTTGTGTGTCTCTAAGTGTCTCAATGTGTCTCAGTGTGTATGAATGTTTATGTATGAGTGACAGTGTGTCTCAATGCTTCTCAATGTATTTTAATGAATCGTTGTGTGTCTCTAAGTGTCTCAATGTGTCTCAGTGTGTATGAATGTTTATCTATGAGTGACAGTGTGTCTCAATGTATTTTAATGAATCGTTGTGTGTCTCTAAGTGTCTCAATGTGTCTCAGTGTGTATGAATGTTTATCTATTTTGTCTCAGTGGGTTTCAATGTGTCTCAATGGGTCATCTTAAACAAAATTATTTTCATCTGGATGATTGCAGTTCGTTAGACCAGATATGGTCAAACTTCGGCCCGTGGGCCAAGTCTGGCCAGTCAGGTTTATTTTATCTGGCCCGCACTCAGCTCCTCTCTACTGCTGACCTCTGCATTAATTGTTTATCATTTCATAGTTACACTACATCTATCTACTCTTGGTCAGGCCCTTGTGGTCTAATTTTAGAAACTAGTCGGGCCACGGGCCCCGAAATGATTGCCCCCCCCCTCCTCCAAGCTTTGCTACACAATTCAAAACTTTCATTTTTCGTGCAAATTTTGAAAGATTTTAGCGAATTCCGAAATAAGACTATTGAATCAGAAACGTTTTATAACAATGTCAACGTAACGTATTCTTTCTTCTTTTTACTACATTTCAGTTACAATAACGCTAAAGTGAAGTAATTAGATAATTTATATTCTTTCTTACATCCCGTTTACACAATCATTCTTTATTTAGCAACAATGACCCCATTAAAATGTCACAGTTAAATTTAGGAGTGCCCAGCACTTTAACTTGCTTTTACAATAAAATATTTTTTCCTTTTCTAAAAAGGCAAGCAACTTGTATACGCCATTTGCTTACTTAACATTTCTATAGATTACGTCCCTTTGATCTTAATACATATTCTGTTTAGTGTAGTCCCAATGTTATAAAAGATTGAGCAATAGCAGACAACTTGTGTTGCCACTCTAGGCGATTTGTCAGATGTACTTCTGCTATTATTTTTTTTTTAAATATTCAAGTTACACTGACCTAGAAAATAATTAAACTCAACTAAATGACGTCATTATATTATTTAGCTACGTCTAGACTCTAGACCAAGTCAGTTTCACCAGATAATATTTAACTGTACTGATAAATAGTTGTTGCCAATCTTGGTGAAACTACGTGCTGAGGTATTTCACACCAAATGCATGGGTTATTGAACGTATAAGGTGTAGAATGGATCCATGAAAATGACATCATTATTTATATAGCTTAAATAGTAAAAAACGGTAAAAACACTGATGCCCAGCCCTCAGAGGTCAGATCGCGAAATGGACTTTTAATGCACACATGGCAGGCCAAGACCTACACAATAGTATATACATCATGGGTCTAGGAATTATGGCTAATGAGATCTAGGGTGATGACAGACGGATAAAAGCCGACACAAATTAAGGTCGCGTTCAGAAAATTAACAGTTCCGAGTCCTGTGTTTGCTTGGCACAATAAACAAATCAAGTCATTATATTTAATGTGTAGCGTCATATTCGACATATACGACATATACATAAAACACCTAATCACACATCTGTGTCGCATGCAGGGCCGCTTTATCAACTAGGCCCATAGGCACTGTGCCTAGGGCCTACGTACTTTTTAAGGGCATACTAAAAGCCAGAACATAAAGTGAAGACATGTTCAGAATGGCAGTAAAATTTAATAATGTTTGTATTAAAGTAACTATATATAACCGTGTGAGATGAGCAAGTCAAGATGCAGTGCTGTAGATCTGTAAATTACAGTGTGTTAACTTTTCGGCTCTTTGTCTTAGCAAAGTCACATATGACGCCTTCTAAAATTTATTTAGATTTCAAATCTTAAAGAAGTGCGAGGGCATTCTTGAAAAAATATTTAAAAAATGAAGATGGGGAGGGCCTACGACTTTGAAAGTGCATTGGGCCTACGATGACTTTAAAACGGCCCTGGTCGCAAGTACTCAAATTTTAAGTAGCCCTCTTTCGATTCTTACATGACAAAAACCTTCAATAATACGAATTTTTTTGTCTGACTAAAAACAATAATATCGGCTTCCATTGACCCCTCATAGGGCACCAGGCGACACCCAGATTCACACAATTTAAGTAAATGCTTCCATTGAACACCTCATAGGGCGCCACAGAATCTCCAGGTATGCGCCCACTTTCTAGATATTAAAATTTACATGTAGTGACTAACAATAAATGGAAGTTTTAAAAATGTGTTAGTTTCAAAGCCATACATTCTTGAGTCACATGGAAACTGGTTTTAACTGAAGCTATGATGCAAGCTACAAGCTATGAGACTTGCTACATATAATAGAGTCACAAGAAGCAATGTTAATCGATCGAATTGAATGCTGAAAGAAGAAGGCAGTTGGCTATTGATAAATTCCTATATATGCATATCATATATATTTATATTGTCTGATTAAAGTTAATCAGAGCATGAATCATAATTGACTTATTTCGCGAACAAAATAACAAATTACAAAAAGGTTGTTCACTTAATATGTTCCGGGAAGGAGGGGGGGGCGTTGCTTAAGTGTGACCGTGCCGGGTAGGGGTAGCAACTTAAAGTGCTACTAACGTTCCTACACACTGTTCGGCCAGGACATTCCGTCTACTGCGTCATTCGACAATAATACACATGTCTTTGTCCCCCATCATATTTAATCCCAGCTACTGCGTCATTCGACAATAATACACATGTCTTTGTCCCCCATCATATTTAATCCCAGCTATTGCGTCATTCGACAATAATACACATGTCTTTGTCGCCCATCATATTTAATCCCAGCTACTGCGTCATTCGACAATAATACACATGTCTTTGTCCCCCATCATATTTAATCCCAGCTACTGCGTCATTCGACAATAATGCACATGTCTTTGTCCCCCATCATATTTAATCCCAGCTACTGCGTCATTCGACAATAATGCACATGTCTTTGTCCCCCATCATATTTAATCCCAGCTAATAAAATTTTAAAAAAAAGTCTACTGCAGCCGAATCCGGCCTTAGGCCGTTTGACAGATTCTTAATGTCAGTTTGTTTACAAATTTAATAGTGAAAATAGATAAAAAAATTACTGATAATCATCATGAATGTTGATGAATATGAAACCGGAAACGGGAAACTCAATAAACAAAAAGTAATGTATGAAAAGATAATAAATAAATAATTGTATTTTCTTTAAAAATTACATTTGCCGTCAATTGGTAGATTGCAATACTTCTCTATACTTACAAGACGCATTTGTTATCTGTCTGTCTGTTCCCTTAAAACTCAAGATCCAGACAACCGAATAACGTGAAATTTGGTACATGCAGTGGCGCAACCGGGGGGGGAAGGCAGAGGGACTCAAGCCCCCCCCCCCCAGGCCAAATCATCAATACATAATGTACGTTATAAAGTTACAAAAAAGACTGTCAAACTGTCAAACTGTCTTTTTTCAATATGTGAGTCCCCCACCCCCAGCATTTTTTGCTGGTTGCGCCACTGGGTACACGTACACAAAATTACATGGGGAGTGTTCTTAAACAGGTTTCGTTCCATCTCAATGGGTACTTTAATTGTGATTAATTATTTTGGATATCAAAGACATGACATTGGCAAACTTTTACCCCGTTTTCAGGTTTTACGAGCTTCTTTCCCACATAGCTAACTTACTATAAATATGATCGGTACGGGGAACCAAATATCACATTACTTACTACATTATTATATTACATTCCTTCATCCAGCAGGGTGGGGGGGCAGGGGAGCAGCGCCCCCCATAAAACTTTTAAGGGGGCGGCGCCCCCACTCCCTTAGATTTCCAGTCTGCCACTCCCTAAAATTTTAACTTTTTTAACTTTGTAACTCATTGAGTTTATATGTATCATTTTCATTTTCATAATTCATTTGATTTATTTCTTAAATTTAATATTTGAAAGAAATTATAATTAATTGACATTTTACAGTTATCACATTATTGAGAGTTGTTGTGGCATATTTTAAAATTAGTTGCAAATACCCGGCTTTGCCCGGGTTTAAAATAATGTTTTCTGTTTATTTAAGAAGCGTAATTTGACGTTTAATTAAGATTTAAAATAAGACGCGTAAAAAAGGGTTTGTTTGCATGCAAATTGCAATAAAAGGGTACATTTATCTTACAGCAATGTGATACACAACATTTTCGGCAGTACCTCTCACTCTCCCTCCCTTCCTCCCTCTCCTCCCTCTCTCTCCCTCTTTCCCTCCCTCCCTCTCTCCCTCCCTCCCTCCCCCCTCTCTCCCTCCCTCCCTCTTTCCCTCCCTCTCTCTCTCTCTCTCTCTCTCTCTCTCTCTCTCTCTCTTAGGCATGACTGTATCAAAAGATGGCGATTCCTATGGATGAAGGAATGGAATGTAATAATGTAGTAAGTAATGTGATATTTGGTTCCCCGTACCGATCATATTTATAGTAAGTTAGCTATGTGGGAGAGAAGCTCGTAAAACCTGAAATCAGGGTAAAAGTTTGCCAATTTTCATATCTTTGATATCCAAAATAACTAATTACATAGCAGGGGGGGGGGGGGCAGGTAATACATTTTGCTAAGTAAAGCAAATTAGCAGACGGGGCCAGAAAAAACGCAAAGGGGCCGGCCCCCTCTACCCCCCATCCCGCACGCTACGGGCCTGTGTCAGAGTCTGGTAGTCTTTTTCCATGACATATTTCTTTGTTGGTATACATGTCATGTGAGCTCAACACACGTGTATTGAGCTAGGTACTTCCCCTAATATAAACTACTAGCCAAAATGCTTTGTTTACATATTTTACACACACAGTCGTCTGGTAGTATTTTTTCCATGACCTATTTTTTTTTTACTGTCATAGTCGTTCAGTTGACACAAGTTCTGTCGATTGAGCTAGGTACTTCCCCTAATCGTGGCTGCTGGTAAATACAATGTTTACAAACACATTCGTTTGGTAGTAGTAAGTTGGTAGAATTTTTTCATGACCTATTTCTTTACTGGCATAATCGTTCAGTTTACACAAGTCCTGTTGATTGAGCTAGGTAGTTCTCTAACCGAGACTATTAGCCAATGTTATGTTTACAAACACAGCCGTCTGGTATAAATACTAAATATAATTTTTTCATGACCTATTTTTAGCTTGTATACATGTCCAGTGGATACTACTCCTGTTGATTGAGCTAGGTACTTCCCCTACTTCAGACTGCTGACCAATGCTATGTTTGCAAACACAGCCGTCAGTGTGCATGTTTATAGTTGACCCTTGTAGACGTGATTTGATAAACTGTCTATTGCTACGTAGGCGTCTTTAAATTTATTTCTGCACCATGAAAGGGTTAGAGAATAGCGCTATTTGGATGGATACAGTGAAGAAGTTAAAGCATGTGTAAACAGTGATTTTAATTTAATTGAAGGTGGGCGAGCGTCCGATGAGATTCGACTATCATCAAATGGTCCACAAAACTTACAAGTTTACAATCAAATTTCCGGTAGCAAGTAGCAATTGTTTCTAATATATGTCTTACTGCAAGTAGCAATTGTTTCTACTATATGTCTTACTGCAAGTAGCAATTGTTTCTACTATCTGTCTTACTGAAAGAAGACCTAGTTTCAACTATTTGCCTTACTGCAAGTAGCAATTGTTTATACTATCTGTGCTACTGCAAATAACAATAGTTTCTACTATCTGTCTTACTGCAAGTAGCAATAGTTTCTACTATCTGTTTTTCATATCACGTGTTCGATCTGTCCAGCTTGACTCGATTTATTAATTTTCACTCAATTTAACGGCCATAATTAATAATGTTTTTAAAATGTTTTGTTATTTATCATCTGTTGTCATGTGTAGTGACCTCACTGCTGCCATACACAAAATAGTAATTCGTCCACCCCCCCCCCCATTAAAACATCACCATGATTTAAAGTATTAAACATGTATTTATTCAGGCATGTTTTTAAAAAGATTGTAAACAAAAAATACACTGTGTCCTTACTTCTTACTACCAGCCCCATAGCGTGAAAATTCTACAGGAGGGGCAAGGCATTCTATAGCAGGGGCCAGGCAATAGCAGGGGGGGGCATGCACTACATTTTACTAAGTAGAACACATAAGCAGGGGGGCATACAAAATGCAGGGGGTCCAGCCCCCTGGTCCCCGCACGCTACATGCCTGCTAACTACCGATTTCCCTCTATACTTTATGATACGATAGATAAAGCCTCCAGAGAATATTACTTGACTGATTATTCCCAGGCTAAAACTAAAAAAAAGGGCGTTAAGAAAATGTTAACTCCTATTCTAAAATTTATTTATGTATAAACTTCGATTTATAAAATTATCGATCATAAGTTTATGGGAAAACAAAATATACCATTTATAATAAAGGGACACAAATAATAAGCTCCGATACTTTGTCATCACCAGAGATCGAACCAGAAACCCTTGGGTCGACCGTCGATCGCTTGACAGCTTGACCATCCGCTGCGGTAAAAATTTTAGACTGCACCCAGTTAGTGATGCCGATGGATATTCATTTGAAAATCCAAAGGGATATATTAGTTTAGGCTAGGCCCCGACATGAAGGAAATATTATTAGGGCTACATTTAACAAATAAAATGATTAGGAGCTACATACTCAAAACGTTAACACATGCACACAGCTGTATGCATACTCAGGTAAGATATACTATCTATTTATTTTAATCGATATAATTTTCTCGTTATAGTGGTAAAGTCGTTTTTTTTATATCATTCACGAGAAACCATAAAACGTGTTTCTTCTCACAATGAACTGACGCGGATTTTACAAAATACCCTACTGTGACTCTGTGGTAACTCGTCTACCGGTGACCTATCCTGGGCCCCTTTCATCACTGAGGCCCTTCTGATACCCATCTATGGTAAAGTCGTTTTATTGTACCCGTATAGGCATGATGTACATGCACGCACAGACGCACCGATAGAGTTTACAATATATAATCGATGTCAATAGTTGTGCTGAGTAAACCTCTTCTGTCTGGATAGTTTAAAACCATTAAAGTTATTTTAACTGCACTACACAGGATAGGAAGATAAAGTTGATGTTTTGCCTTAAAAAATTAAGACAGTGTGCTGCGTTGCTGAGGTCGTGGGGGCATTCAATAGCTAGTCTCTGGGCACCTGAAATTTATAAGTAAGCTTTTGTTGGATCTAAATGGGGCTCTTAGAAAAAAGGGTTCCTGTCTTTTGCTCCTCTTGCATCTTCTTACTTCGAACCTGGTGTTTTGGTCTAAGCCAGCAATTAAACGGGTGAATTTATCTATCTATCTATCTATCTATCTATCTATCTATCTATCTATCTATCTATCTATCTATCTATCTATCTATCTATCTATCTATCTATCTATCTATCTATCTGTATCTCTCTCTCTCTCTTTCTCTCTCTCTCTCTCTCTCTCTCTCTCTTTCTCTCTCTCTCTCTCTCTCTCTCTCTCTCTCTCTCTCTCTCTGTATGTCTATATCTATATATATATATCTGTATATCTAACTATCTATCTGTCTGTCGTGAACGGATGGTTTGTGCGGTAAAGCGTTTGACTGTCGACCTGGAGGTACCTGGTTCGATCTCCGGTCAGGGGACTATTAAAAACCGTCCCATTTTATGGTACATAGGATCTAAGAGAGTTCATGTCAATCTTACATGGACTTTACACATCCATCTATCTATCTATCTATCTTCATAAAAACTTTTTTTTTTTAAATATAAAATCTCATTTGCTATTTTACATTTTCAAGTAAACAATTTACAAAACCAAAACCTACTACTGTGACCGTTCATAAGAAAACAAACGGTTGTAAAGCGAAATGCTATGATGGACTTTAACAATACTTCGCCAAGGTTTAATCAAGAGTTGAGTATCCTACAACAAAGTATAATAGGAAACAAAAGAATCAAAGTAAAAAAAAAAATTAAAGAAAAAAAAAACGTAAGATGATAATAAAGTCATTAAAAAATCTTAAAAAGATGGAAGTAAAAAAATATAAGAAGTGAAATATTTTTTTTTTTAATCATCACGTGTTCGTCCGCTGAACAAAGGTTCTCAAGATTAAAATTTTGACATTGTAAGAATTAGTTCTTTAGTCTAACCGGAGTAAAATCTCTAGAGTAAACTGATCGTGCTACTAATTAATGCAAGTGTACTTCATCTTAGTGCATGTAAAAATTATTTCTACTATTTGTATAGCCTATGGCGTTTTTGGTCATTCAAAATATTTTTAACCTATTTAAATGCCTATTTCAATAATGCCTTTAATGTTTGCTATTTTCATAGCCAGGGAAACAACTAGTGTATTGACCAAACTAGTGCAAAAAAAAACATAAGAAAATAAATTATTCACATCAGGAGAAGTGAACTGTTGACCCTTGTCCGTTATTGCAGCCACAATGGGGCGGAGATTCCCCAACAATTACCATGATCTTGAAACATGTTCCTAGTTTATTTACGAGGTTCCAGCCCGTTATCCTCGGGTCAACAAGCAGGCGCACGATCGATCTCGACAACAGAAATCTATCAATTCATTCCTGACTACGATCGATCTCGACAACAGAAATCTATCAATTCATTCTTGGCTACGATCGATCTCGACAACAGCAATCTATCAATTCATTCTTGGCTACGATCGATCTCGACAACAGCAATCTATCAATTCATTCTTGGCTACGATCGATCTCGACAACAGCAATCTATCAATTCATTCCTGACTACGATCGATCTCGACAACAGCAATCTATCAATTCATTCCTGACTACGATCGATCTCGACAACAGCAATCTATCAATTCATTCCTGGCTACGATCGATCTCGACAACAGCAATCTATCAATTCATTCCTGACTACGATCGAACTCGACAACAGCAATCTATCAATTCATTCCTGACTACGATCGATCTCGACAACAGCAATCTATCAATTCATTCCTGACTACGATCATTTACTTGCTCTCTTGAAAACTAAATATCAAACAATCTGGACAGAAACGACGAAGACGATAATGTTTAATACAAATTTTTTTCGGCCCAATTTGTGTCGCGGAACACTTTTTTTTGGAGAACCACTGAACATTATAACAAAAGGAGAATCATCATCCAATAGAATAGTTCTACAAAGAGCGTAATATCAGCTGCAAATCGTCATCCAATAGAATAGTTCTACAAAGAGCGTAATATCAGCTGCAAATCGTCATCCAATAGAATAGTTCTACAAAGAGCGTGGTATCAGCTGCAAGCTTATTCTGTCGCCTAAACTCTACTTGATAACATGTACGCGTTGTTTTTTAGCATGTTTACAGTCTTCGCATTGTGCGGTAAGTTTATTGCTGTTAGTATTTAATTACTGTAACTGTAAATTTAATTGAGCGTTTTAAAAAAGAAACTTGCAAATGAAAACGCTGATCCTTTTAAAAAAAAAAAAAATCAATAACAGCTGTAATTTATATTTTTTTCCCGTTCAGAGTGTATGTTGAATAAATGGAAGGTTGACTAGAGAACTAATAAAATGTAAACTCCTGCACCTCCCCCCCCCACCCAACCACGAAACTGTGCCTGATTAAACTTAACATAACAGAACATTTTGAGGCAGCATGGTTAACATACATGTATTAACCTAATTCTCATTAAATTGTTTAGTTTTTATTTTTACTTAAGCGATGTTTTAAACAAATGTAAACTATTGAGCATATACGGACGCATAGGAACATTTTGCATTCAAACTGTTCCAGCTATATACTTATATGTTTAAACAGTCAGTCTAATAAACTATACCGTTTTTTTTTTAAATGACAACATAGTAGTTGTAATAAATACATGTGTCATTAAATCCTTAGTTTGGGTCATCCAGGTAGATTAGGTGTAGGGTTCATCTATTTGTGTAGCCACTGCAAAAGACAAAAAGGAATTTTGAGACTGACTTCACACTCAGACGCCGAAAATTCCCCCAAAATAAAGTGAGGTGCCCATTTTAATAAGGGGGAACTAGAGAAACATTTCACCAAATTTAACCAGGACAGGGAAACACACTTTTCTTTGTTCTCATCGACAATCGAACTCATGACTCACATGTCAACAGTCGAGGGCTCTACACCACTCGGTGTTTTAACATATGTTAATTTTTAACTCAACAAATAATCAGATTTAGTATTTGTTTGAACCACTCACTGGTTAAATATTTGTAAAAATAAAGCATTTTATGAGACAGAAATGTGTAACAACCTGATTAGTCTAAACAAATGGCCAAGACTGCATTTAGTCTAGAGGGTATATACAACTTGCAAAATCAGCACTTTTTTCCCAATAGTTTAGACAACTGGCCAAGACAGCTTTAGTCTCGAGGGTATAAAGCAACTAGCCAAGCTAGCACTTTAGTCTAATAGGTATAGACTAATGACCAAGTCAGCATTTAATCTAGAGGCTCTAGACAACTGACCCATATAGCATTTAGTCTAGATAGTCTAGTCACCTGGCCAAGTCAGCGTTTATTCAAGAAGGTCTAGACAGCTGGCAATGTCTGGATTTAGTCTAGAGGGTATAGACAACTGGCCTAGTCAGGATTCTTTCTAATTGGTCTAGACATCTGAATGTCAGAATTTAGTCTAGAGGGTCTAGACAATTGGCCAGGTTATTATTTTCTCTAGTGGGTATAGACAACTGGCAAAATCAGCATTTAGTAAAGAGGGTCTAGATATATGGTCAAGTAAGCACCGTATTCTAAAGGGTCAAGTGATTTGTGAATAAACATACGCCAAACAATCGCATGAAACACAATAAATATTACATGGCTACACATGGTAAACAAAAATCCACTATTTTACAATGTTAGCATTTAAGAAAGTTTTCTTGTGACGTTCTAAGTCATCAAGTAATGAAATGATCACTGTTTATTTTTGGGAAGGAAAAAAAAAAGAAACTTAATTTGTTAAATATTAATGTTATACCTTTAATAAAAAAAGTGCTCCCATATGTTTTAACGCCCACTTTAGATAGAAAAATAGATAGACAAACAGATATACAGATGGGTATATAGATAGATGGATAGTTATATAGATGTCTAGCTAGACAGATAGACGGTCAGATAGATTGATAGATAAATAGATAGATGGATGGATGGATAGATAGATAGATAGATAGATGGATAGATAGATAGATAGATGGATAGATAGATAGATGGATAGATAGATAGATAGATAGATGGATAGTTTAATAGATGCATACCTGCATATATATTAACTATGAAAAGACATTTCTAGCATGATACAAGTGTATCTTTATTAATAATTGGATTTATTAAAAAAAGAATTCATTGACTTTATTTACTTTAAAACTTTGCATTCCAGTGTAAACTATTAACAATGACGTATACTTTCTATAATAGCACAGTCTTGAATATTTTTTTATAAACTTACAACAATAACATAGACTTTCAGCTGCTATACATTCTTTTAACAATGTTTTACTCTTTTAGCCCTGTCATACACTTTCATCGTTTACATACATACATAGAAAACTACATATGCTTACAACAATTATACTTATATTCAACAAGTGCATGTACTGTAGAAAGGCGCATATACTTCAACAATGACATGCACTCTTTATAATGACATACATATTGAACAATTACATTCTAACTCAACACTTGCATGTAGATTTTGAAACATTTACAGTAATATAATTTTAACCAGAGGCGGCTCTTGTCTCCAAGAGGAATGACGGTTGTGCTGAGCTGCTGCAGTGTGAGTCAGATTTCAAGAGAAGCAAACTCGGCTACGTGAATTACCAAAAAGAAAATACATTGCTCAACAGGTTTTGTGAGTGAGTACACTGTGTAATTTATAAAATATTCGCGTGCCAAACCCTATTCCAACCCTTTAAACCCGCACCACCTCCACACACACACACACACCCTCCGCCAGATACAGGGGACAAATGTCGACATTTATCATATATTCCAGTGAATTTGTCAACTCTACATTCTAGTTAGAACTTATGGCCTACATCTCAAACGGAGATTCATTGAGGTGTTTTTAGATCAGTTTCAATATGAGTATATACAGCTCATACATTGGCGGCCATTAAATTGACATCCAGCAATTTATGTTCCATTTCCCTTTCCAGGATAGTTAAAGATCTCAAGTCATGTGTCGATGAAAAGAAAGATGATTGCCAGAACCCAAAGACCCAGACTGATGTAACAAACCGAGCGAATAATGTGGGTGAAGTGTGTTCTAGAAATTTGTAGGTAAGCTTGGCACAAAAATATTTAGTTTAGTTGAGCCTTTGTTTGTATGTAGTTTTGTTTATTAGACGTAGTTTAGGTGTTAGTAAATTGGTAGTTTGTAGTTTTTGTTATTTAGTTGTAAGTTTGGTGTTTGCATATTGTCCGATGGTAGTTTTGTTGAGTAATTGTAGTTTATGTGTTGTTCTATTGGTTGTTTGTAGATGTCTTGTTTAGTTTTAGTTTAGGAGTTTGTATATTGGTTGTTTGTAGTCTTGTTTTTTTTGTTTTTTTAGTTGTATTTTAAGTGTTGTGTATTGTAGATTGTATTTGCGATGTTTAGTTGTAGTTTAGGTGTTGTGCATTGATTGTTTGTAGTTTTGTTGTGTGTGTGGTTGTTTGTATATTTGTTTTTAACTTTGTTTGTGTTTGCTTGTAATTTCAGTACAGTAGGTAATCAGTTAAAGAGCATAATCCGTTCCAAATATATGTTCACTATCCAAATTGTTCGTTAAACGATCACAGATTTACTATATATATATATATATATATATATATATATATATATATATATATATATATATAAATTGGAATTCGGTTAATGCGTTTTGTAGATCCTAAAAATTAAATTTAAAAAAATTTCATGTACAAGTATATTATCTTAGTAAGTTTATTTATTACAAATATAATGCATACATATCCTCTTCCTTATAAATCTGTCCTTTTCCTTTCATTGTTCGTACGAATCGAAGGGTGCTGCCTCACTGCTACGCAGTATGAATGATCATGTGTCAGCGCACGCGCACATCCATTTTCATAACAATTTGAGGACGGTGTAGGGTTTTACAAGAGCTGAGACGTTTTCGTTAGAATAAATTTTCGTTCGCTATCCGAATTTTGTTCGCTTTCCGAACACAAAAATCTTTCTTGAAAGTGTTTGTTGTTCGATTTGTTCGCTGTCCAAACTGTTTGTTAACCGATTACCCACTGTATTTTTATGTTATTGTGTAGTTTTATTATTTATTTATATATATATATATCTGCCGCTGCTATTATGACTGGGGGCTGTGTTCCTGGAATATCAGCTTTATTGTTTTTTTCTGATGCATTCTGTCATACCTACATATACTGACATTATAGAATAAAAGGAATTTAGCACTTAACCCTAACCAGCAGGGTGTGTACTAGGGTGGAGTGAATTTTTTTTTTTTTTTTTTTATTCTAATAGTTCAAAATGGTTGCCAAATGGTCTAAGTATTTACGGCCTAAAATATTTTTTTTATATAGTTAAATGTTTACTGGTGTACCAAAGGAATTAAAATTTTAAAGGCTACAAACTTTAAAACAGTATAACAGTTTTGAATGAAATCAACATCCTCCACAATTGCCTGTTACCATCTTTGCACGACCGTTTTGTTTAATGTCAAACCAAACATAGCCATAAACCCTCACAATGTAAGTTGAATGTTTTTGTAGCTCAGATGACTGAGATTTCATTGCAATATACAAACGAAATATTCTGATCGCCTTTATCAACCAGCGTACATGAGACAATTTGCCTGGATCGCGGAACACTGGAACAGTTGCCTTTAATTACAGTTTGACAGATTTCGAGAAGATTAGCTTTATCTGTGCTTAAATCATCACACGCAATTTTAGGGAAGTGAGAGCATCTATCCTCTTGAAAGAAACAGGTGAGAGAGTTTCACTACTCTGAATTGCTACTCTTTTCTAGAGCCAGTTGTTGGACCATCGAGGTGTTTGATTAAATGCCCAAGTGGAAGCTCATTTGCAACTGACATACTAGCCATTGAGCAGGCTTATTTAATTTTTCTTCTATAAGCCGTATCACGCCACCTTTCGAACATGTATTGCTTGCTGTACTTTGCAACCAAAAACCAATAACGTATCTGCCGATGGTGTTTTAGACAAAAAACGTAATCACACTTTTGACAACAGCTGCAGGAGCACCAGAAGAAGGTGAAACGTGTCAAACATACTCTGTTCGTGAATTTGTGCAATATGTTATTCCAAAAATGTTTTACGATAATTATTTGATTCCACTTGCTTTGTTACAACCTTCTTGTCTTTTAGCCCATCAAAAGATAATCCTTGCATGTTATTCAGTGTTTTGGTAAGTTCAATTCTTTTTCTTTATCTTCTCAGCTTGTTTCGATCTATTATATTTCTATTTTGTTCTGTAACTAAGTCAACATCTTCTAAACTTGTTGTAGCTATTGCGGCACCTGCTCTGTCTGAAATTCAATATCTGTCGCAATTCTGTGCAACATTTGGCAGCATTATACACATTTGTTTCTTTTAGTGTGTGAGTGATTGAAGTTGATTGCACTGGGTTATTGCTAGAATGGGTATAATCATCTTCTTCATCTTCCACCGTAGAATCGGATGCTGTCGAATAAACGTCTGACTCCAATTGATCCTTTAAACTACACGCAGGCGATTGTTCACTTACATAGCGCATTGTCTGGTTACTATGGCTTATATCCTTGCAATGAATTTTCCCCTCTTCCTTGAGGTTTTTACATCTGTTTTACCGATGTATATCATTATTAAAGTTATTTGATCTTCAAGAAAGTCTTGTTCTTCCAATGGAACTTTTTTTATCTTCAGTGAGAATCGGCAAGAACACATAGTAGATTTTCATTTGCAAGCGGCAATATCAAAGTGTTTTACTGCGTTTCGCAAACTCTATCAAATTATTCTATAGCTGTTGTTATTCTGCCGTTCTTTAAATAGCTTCAACAACTTTCTGTAAGAATCATTGTAAGTACTTATCATATTAAATTCTTGCGTGTGGCTGATGGTCGGTATGGAAGTTTTTCCCCAGATGGATTCTATGGCGGCAGCAACAGTCATGTTTCTTTCGCAAGAAGTATTTCAAACTATCTTCATATGTTGGGATGAGCTGAAAACAGGAAATTCAGATTTACGACAAGTAGATGTAGTTATGGAGATGGAACTGAGGCATGGGTTCTTTAAGCTGTGAATTGGGAATTTTTGTTAAAAAAATGTTAATTGTAAGCATCGTAGAGGCTAGAAGATTTGTGAAATAATTATTAAATATATTATTTAGGATAATTATTTAATAATTAAAACTTATTTTCTATATCCCATTCTGTCTTTTAAACAAATTTCATAAATTGATTGATAACTACTGGATATTTACCGTAGTTACAGCCGGGATTTCCATAATAAATATTCTAAAAATTTCAAAAGTACATTTAATACCAATCATTAGACTGCTTCATTGTTTACAACGATTTAAAATAAAATTAAAGTATGATATTTCCTGAGATGGGCGTAAAAGTTAGATGTTGACTGCTGAATCACTAGGATTATAATTAAATGGTTGAATAAGCAAAAAATTCAACTTGGTTGGTACTCCGGTAGACGCTAATGGATAGTGTAAATAATTTACAGTTGCCGTTTTACATTCATTATGCAATTTTTTTTTCACTATTGCATTTTGGAAAAAAAAACGCTCCACCCTAGTGCGTACTGCTGATATGCTAGAATGGTAAGGTATGATTTTTCCTGACACTAAATACAGAGGTGTTCGTGTCTAGCCAATATGGGACAATTCACTAGAGTGTGACTAAGTTAGAGGGTGTCGAGTGCCAAACACATCTATTACCAGATATGGTCTCATATTAACCTTAATGGCCACATTACCACCACTGTCGTACTTAAAAGTGTTTCTTCTTTGACGGAAGATCCGAGACAACTGAGTGCAATTGCTAAACGAGGTTATTATGAAGAGGACTTGTAAAGGGGCATTTAAAGAAAAAATCAATATGTCTGGGTCACTCAACAAATAATATCTCAAAATGTTTTAAATTGTATAGGATGTATCTTTAAATGTATAATCGTCTAATTTATGCGTGTATTCCCTCGTGGAGTTTTCATATCGTGCGGTGTGTGTTGTAATAATGTAATAGTAATTAACATTTGGCTTTTATTGCCATGAACATCCTTGAATACAACGCCTACACCGCACGGTATGAGAACTACCCTCGCTCGGGGAATTCCAAAATTTTCCGCATCAATTACAGTATAAGGAGACGACTTAACAATGTATTAGTCAACTCTTTGGGGAATTCCAAAACTGGACATTTTCGCTTTAGTCATTCTCAACAAAACAAGGATTTCTTATTATTATGTCTTTGTCATTTCTGATCATATCGTATTCTGTTTATGGCAATAAAGGCCACATGCTCTTTTCTATTGCAGTATTTCGTATATGTCTTTGTTAACCCCTCTGTCGGATTTCGTTCAGCCAGCTTCACCAGGCTTTTCTACTAGTCTTTTATAAATATAAATTCCTTTCTTGTGTACAATCTTTCGTCTGGTTGAGTTCAATGTCCTATTTTTGTATTTCTCTGCTCTTTATTTTCTAATAATTTAATAATTAACTTTTTTTTTTACAAGATTGTTTACATTTTCTTTCAGGTACTGAAGACCAGGATTATCCCCCTTATAGTTGCAGGGGCTAAGAGACGTTAACTTATCTCCTATCTTTTGAAAGTCAATTATGTATTTTAACAATTATTACTGTAATGATTAAAAGTTTCTTTTTTTAGACTACACTATGTTAAATAAAGACTCAGGCTCTCTCAGTTTACACTTTTGTTGATTTTTTTTTAAAGAGTTTTTAAAATATGTAATAACTTAAATGTGTAGTAATTGTTGTGGTAACCATCTTTAAATATATATATATATATATATATATATATATATATATATATATATTTATATATATATATCTATATGAAGTAGATATACTCCAAAAAGTAACAGTCTTTTGTAATCTCTAATAACATAAGAATGGAAATAGACACATACAAATAAAATGGAAAGTACGTATGTAAGGACATTTTTGTTATAAATCTGACGTATTTAAAAAAATTGTAACAGGTAATATGAAATATAATTTAACAGATTATTACAAAAATACAATTAAAATGCACTCGAAAAAAGTTATAATTACTTATAATAGAAGTCAGCTGTGACACATTTACGCGATTGTTTCAACAAAAAAAAAAATATAAAAATACCGTATATAATAATATCGTTGCAATGAAAGATATTACTATATATAACACACCGTATAAAATACTAAACAAAAAAGACATATCTCCAGTAAACTTAAAAAAAAAAAAAATATACAAGACAATGATCCGACCATCAGTAACATATGGTAGAGAAACATGGACCATCAGCAAACAAGCAGAACATATGCTAAACACTTGGGGAAGGAAATTATTTAGGAAAATGTATGGTCCAGTAAAGGACAATAACGAGTGGACAATGAGAAACAATTCAGAGTTGTACGAACTGTACGAAAAACCAAATATAACAGATGAAAATAAAATGAATAGATTAAGGTGGGTAGGGCACATAAAAAGAATGGAAAACAAAAGAGGTCCAAAACCAATATACAAGAACACCCAATGAAAAAAGCCTAAAGGCAGACCAGGAAGCAGATGGTTGGAGGAAGTGAAAAAAGATCTGGAAGCCATATGAGTGAAAGAAGGAATAAAGAAGACCATGGGAAAAGTGGAGAAGAGTTGTATGTCAGGCCAGGGCCTTAAATGAGCTGTAGAGAAGAGTACTATGCCACAATACTAGCAGCTAACCCTGTCACAAACCCAGCAACTAGCCCAGCCACAAACCGATGTCTAGACTTTGATAGTAATACTGATATACTGAGCCGGGTAAAGTTGTGTAGGGTGGACCGGATGTTTAGATTGCACCGGAGGCTGGGAGGGCGGTGGGACCAACATCGATTAAGTACACACACAACTTTTACAAATAAAATAGCAACAACATATCTACAACCGGTGTATTCTAGAAATAATCCCCCCCCCGTAAAGAATAACAAACCTACCTGGTTAACAGCGACACGGTGAAACACCAGATTGTATTATTTCGTACTCTCCGGATTTAAAAAAAAAATGGAAATAAAAAAAGAAAAGAGAGAAAAAGTGCATACGTATGATGGATCCGTCTAGTAGATGACAGACAAAAAAGTGAGCGCGGAGGGGGCTCTTTTAGCCCCCCCCCCCTTTCTGCCCTCACACTCAACACACACACACACACACACACACACACACACACACACACCATTCTTACATTTGTCCGCACCCCGGTCCCTATTATTATTTTTTTTTTTGGTTCCTTTCTGTCACGTGTTTTTTTTTCAGGCACTGCGATGCTAATTATAGCAACATAGTGAGATAAATATAGACATCAAGAATGCAGACGACTGCATTCCAAGTGTGACGTTTTCTTGGCGATAGTCAGTGGGTTAGATAAAAAAGATTAACGGGAACACACAATAAAAAAAGAAGAAATAATAAACTTTATAAACTAAAGCAGTGGTTAATGGGAGGGGGGGGGGATGTGCATCCATAGTAATTTAAATGGATATTTCCGAAAGCCGCCATATTTGTACTGTTGCACTCGCGACTACCCTTAAAAATTAAAAAAAAATCATATCTCAGAAAGTTTTTGACCAAATGGCCTGAAATTTTCAGGAATCACTCAACTTTGAATGTACCACAAGCCCTGAAAATTTCAGGAAGATCTGAGGGGGTCGGGTGAACACCACTGGTTGAGTTGACATGGAATGACCCTGTTGCGTATCAATATTTAAAAGAAACTAAAATTCTTATGTAAGTCAGTAATGTTGTCTAATATGTGGCAGATTATTGTTTAAACTTAGCCGATAATAGTTTGTGAACTGAAATGGAGTTGTTTTCCCATTAAACATTTCAACATTCACAAAATATGTCAAAAAATCAAAAGTATGCACAATAGGGTGATAACTATTTTAATTTTTTTTCGTAACCAACATGAAACCCCTTACATTCGAGGAACAATTATATGTAGATGACAGTAGCAACATTAACTTTTTTTTTAATTGAAAAAAGTTCCCCCACCTTTTAATTTTTGTTTTCTCATATCGCGCAGTTTGACGCTCGGTTTCAATTTCACACTGAATTATTATATAAGACTTTCTAGACTGCTTTTAAGCACATTTCAGTCGTCTGTTTCCATTTGTTTATAAACAAGGCATTTACTATACTCAACTTCCCTCATCTTCTAAACAGAAGAGGTATCCAAGAATTCTATCTGTTGAAAAGCTAATCAATCTCACATGGATGCCGACAAACGGTCAAATTCTTGGAAACTTCACTTTTCTGTTCAATAGCCAGAAACGGCAACTGGATCGAATCAAAATTATGATTACTGATATAGAATTGCTCTGGAAGGAAATTCAAGACTTTCCACTATTATCAAGCACACTAATCAGAATGAAACTCAATGGTCTAATTGTCTTATATGACAAAAACCAAGAGAAACCATCTGATAACACTTTCTCAGTTATTTGATGTCACCAACGTTAATGGAGAATGAAAAAGCACAGAGGATAAAGAGCTCTACCAGAGGCAAGTTGACAGTGGAGGAAAGATTGGTTATTCAATTGTCAAACAAGCCCCTTTGGAATCATTCCACCCAAGAAAATGAATCCGACTATCAAAAACGCAATCTCAAGCCAGCTTTTCTCAATTACAACCTACAAAAACACATACAACTGTCTCACAACCTGCACAAACACATACAACTGTCTCAAAACCTACATAAACACACACAACTGTCTCAAAACCTACACAAACAAACACAACTGTCTCATAAACTACACAAACACACACGACTGTCTCAAAACCTACACAAAAACATACAACTATCTCAAAATCTTCGGATTCTAAAACCTCTGCTTCTTCACCCGAGTCGCCAACTATTTCTTAAACGTCATCTTCTGAATGCAAACCGAAATACCAAAGAGCAAGCACTAGAACGGCGGGTTTACTAGTACTGAAAAACCTTTCCACACATAAAGCACATGACGTTCTTGCAACCATTGCTGAACAGGGTCATGATGTGCCGGTTCCAAGTCAGGCGGGTGTCTGGAAACGAGTAATCTCTGAAGGACGGAAAATGAAAACTAAAATTGTTCAAAAACTTCAAAGCAAAGATCCCTATTGTCTCCAGTTTGATGGTAAAAGAGTGCAAGTGGAAGAGAATCAAGTAGGTTTGCTGAAAAATATGACAACCGAAATCAAACTCGGTATTCTCACATGTGAGAGTGGTTCTGCCGCGGCCATTTACAATGAACTACATCAGCTAATAGATGAATATGATGCTTGAGAAAATATTTGTATGTTAATTTGCAACACGACCGCAGAAAGACTAACCATTTGCACGGGATTGTAAAGCTCAAACAGAATGATGTCTTGAGCAATGGCTTTCAGAAGCCACAATATATTGACTGTCAGCACCATGTACTCGACCTTCTTCTGAAACATGTCATGAATTTTCTTATTCAAGAGCCAACGAGCAAACAAGAACTCATTATTCCTTCATGGGCAAATTAACACAAAACTATGTCACTCTTCAAGCTGATTACAGCTTCTTGCGACAAAAGATGTTAGCACAGGCGAGAACCCACATTGGCCTCACATCAGCTGGAATAAATTACCAAATTTACACCAGGCAAGATGGAACTCACGTGCAATATTTACTGTTATAGCATTATTTCTGATACCAGAGTGGCGCAGTATTCTCGCTTCTGCCTGCAACTTCATCTGCTACGAATGGGCAAATGCTTGGTTCGATTCGCAACACTACAATGAAGCGTCCTTCAATGAACTGTTTACCTCACTCATCAAGATAAAATGCAAGAAGGCAATTAAGTGTTTAAAGACCCATTGGTCATTCAAGAAGTCATTAATTGACATTCCCAGATCTAACCAAATTGCTGAACGTGCTGTGAAACTGATGGCGGAACTTCATGCGAAATCGAGAAAAATTGAAATTTTGAATCTGAAGTTCATAGGACAAAATATGTTTTGAACATTTCTTGTACATTCTGTACATATTACTAACTGCTCTATATCTTATTTGTTGATAAAAGTTGATTAGTTATTATTAATACTCTTTTGAATTAAGCTAAAAAAAAACATGTCCTTTTTTGAAAAAAAAATATTTTTTTCACTTTTTTCTTCCGAAAAATGGCGAGGTGGGGGAACTTTTTTCAAAAAAATTTAAAATGCAATTGATATTCTTAAATTACACATAAAAGTTCCTCGATTGCAAGTGGTTTCATAAAATTTTTTTTTTTGTTATCACCCTAATGCACAAGTTTCTAAGGAAAGAACTATTTTAAAATTTAAACAATATCAAAAATGTTACTTTAACATTTTCTTGGAAAAGAATTTGAATGAAAAATATTTCTGTTTACCAGCTTTAAATGGTCAAGAACAATATTTGCCTTGTTTACGAGCTCTCATCCGTAATTTCATTTTTAAAATATATTGGATTAGAAGAAAAAACTTCCTATTTACATGAAAAGATTGCGAAAATAGAAAATAACAATGCTTATTTCTCAATCTTTATATATATATATATATATATATATATATATATATATATATATATATATATATTGTGATGTAATCCACAGCTTAGATATGAGATCCTTAGATCTGTGGCAGTGAAAAAATCGACAATAATTTTTTAACATTCGGTTTTGTAAAGCTCCACTTAATGAGGATCAACTTATTAAAGATGGAGCTAGTTCATTAATATTTAATCATCTCTGGTAAATAACTTTTTTTTTTTTTTTTCATTTCAACATAATTACCAAGGTTTTGTTTCCAATAATGAATGAGAGTCTTGAGAAAGTAGATATCAAGTCATCCAGACTATTCCGCGAGGATTCACCACCGCCTGTGTTTCGTGCTCGTTGTAGTCCTGTTATTTGAATCAATGAGTCTGGATGTATTTAAATCAGTGAGTCTTGATGTATTTAAATCAATGAGTCTTGATGCATATGAATCTGTGAGTCTTGAGGTATATGAATCAGTGAGTCTGGATGTATATGAATCAGTGAGTCTGTATGTATTTAAATCATTGAGTCTTGATGTATTTAAATCAATGAGTCTTTATGTATATGAATCTGTGAGTCTTGATGTATATGACTCAGTGAGTCTGGATGTATTTAAATCATTGAGTCTTGATGTATTTAAATCATTGAGTCTTGATGTATATGAATCTGTGAGTCTTGATGTATATGAATCAGTGAGTCTGGATGTATTTAAATCATTGAGTCTTGATGTATTTAAATCATTGAGTCTTGATGTATTTAAATCATTGAGTCTTGATGTATTTAAATCATTGAGTCTTGATTATATGAATCTGTGAGTCTTGATGTATATGAATCAGTGAGTCTGGATGTATATGAATCAGTGAGTCTGGATGTATTTAAATCAATGAGTCTTGATTGCCTGTCATGAGCCCCCTCCGCGCTCACTTTTTTGTCTGTCATCTACTAGACGGATCCATCCAACGTATGCACTTTTTCTTTCTTTTTTTTTTTATTTCCATTTTTTTTTAAAATCCGGAGAGTACGAAATAATACAATCTGGTGTTTCACCGTGTCGCTGTTAACCAGGTAGGTTTGTTATTCTTTACGGGGGGGGGGATTATTTCTAGAATACACCGGTTGTAGATATGTTGTTGCTATTTTATTTGTAAAAGTTGTGTGTGTACTTAATCGATGTTGGTCCCACCGCCCTCCCAGCCTCTGGTGCAATCTAGATACCGGTCTCTCCCCCCCCCCCCCACACACACACAACTTTACCCGGCTCAGTATCTCAGTATTACTGTCGACATCTAGACACCGATCCCCTTACACAACTGTACCCGGCTCAGTATCTCAGTATTACTGTCGACATCTAGACACCGATCCCCTTACACAACTGTACCCGGCTCAGTATCTCAGTACTACTGTCGACATCTAGACACCGATCCTCTTACACAACTGTACCCGGCTCAGTATCTCAGTACTACTGTCGACATCTAGACACCGATCCCCTTACACAACTGTACCCGGCTCAGTATCTCAGTATTACTGTCGACATCTAGACACCGATCCCCTTACACAACTGTACCCGGCTCAGTATCTCAGTATTACTGTCGACATCTAGACACCGAACCCCTTACACAACTGTACCCGGCTCAGTATCTCAGTATTACTGTCGACATCTAGACACCGATCCCCTTACACAACTGTTCCCGGCTCAGTATCTCAGTATTACTGTCGACATCTAGACACCGATCCCCTTACACAACTGTTCCCGGCTCAGTATCTCAGTATTACTGTCGACATCTAGACACCGATCCCCTTACACAACTGTTCCCGGCTCAGTATCTCAGTATTACTGTCGACATCTAGACACCGAACCCCTTACACAACTGTTCCCGGCTCAGTATCTCAGTATTACTGTCGACATCTAGACACCGATCCCCTTACACAACTGTTCCCGGCTCAGTATCTCAGTATTACTGTCGACATCTAGACACCGATCCCCTTACACAACTGTTCCCGGCTCAGTATCTCAGTATTACTGTCGACATCTAGACACCGATCCCCTTACACAACTGTTCCCGGCTCAGTATCTCAGTATTACTGTCGACATCTAGACACCGATCCCCTTACACAACTGTTCCCGGCTCAGTATCTCAGTATTACTGTCGACATCTAGACACCGATCCCCTTACACAACTGTTCCCGGCTCAGTATCTCAGTATTACTGTCGACATCTAGACACCGATCCCCTTACACAACTGTTCCCGGCTCAGTATCTCAGTATTACTGTCGACATCTAGACACCGATCCCCTTACACAACTGTTCCCGGCTCAGTATCTCAGTATTACTGTCGACATCTAGACACCGATCCCCTTACACAACTGTTCCCGGCTCAGTATCTCAGTATTACTGTCGACATCTAGACACCGATCCCCTTACACAACTGTTCCCGGCTCAGTATCTCAGTATTACTGTCGACATCTAGACACCGATCCCCTTACACAACTGTTCCCGGCTCAGTATCTCAGTATTACTGTCGACATCTAGACACCGATCCCCTTACACAACTGTTCCCGGCTCAGTATCTCAGTATTACTGTCGACATCTAGACACCGATCCCCTTACACAACTGTTCCCGGCTCAGTATCTCAGTATTACTGTCGACATCTAGACACCGATCCCCTTACACAACTGTTCCCGGCTCAGTATCTCAGTATTACTGTCGACATCTAGACACCGATCCCCTTACACAACTGTTCCCGGCTCAGTATCTCAGTATTACTGTCGACATCTAGACACCGATCCCCTTACACAACTGTTCCCGGCTCAGTATCTCAGTATTACTGTCGACATCTAGACACCGATCCCCTTACACAACTGTTCCCGGCTCAGTATCTCAGTATTACTGTCGACATCTAGACACCGATCCCCTTACACAACTGTACCCGGCTCAGTATCTCAGTATTACTGTCTGCTGAATCAGAAAACTGTACTTCGGTTGATGGTATCTAAATTCTCAAAGCTACTTAGCACCCTGCAAAATATCACATCTGTAAGAAGGGAGCAGTGTTATAACTCTGCTTCATTTCCTCCCTCCCCCCCCCCCCATAACAGTCGAACCCCTCTCTCGAGATGAATGATGCAATCACGACTTTTGTACGCCTACACTTTGTTAATTCGGTCGTTCACCATCTCTTAGTACAAGTGATGAAATAGTGTCATTTTCCACCTGCACTTGCACACCCACGCAATGACCTTCACCCTCAGTTTTGTTGGGAAAACGGTGGATTCGACGATGGTAAGACTACCCTATAAAAGGAACTGTGCTGTGATTCATAGGACGGACAACAAAGGACAGGTCGAACAGGTCGAGCAGAACAGGAGATCCGACTAACAGAACCTAGAGGACGGACAGAAGAAGTGAAGAACCCCAGGTCTGTTGATGCAGCGAGTTCGTTATCAGCACGTCGACAGCGATAGAAGTAGACTCGTTTCAAATGGATTAGTTGTACGCATAATGGACTGTGTTGTTTTGTTTTCGACTTCTGGACTATTAAAATCTGTACGTTGTAGACTATGAATAAATCTTATTATTCGACTAACGAACCCACCTGTCATTTAGTGCCTACTTAGAGACAGAGAGTTTTGGAGTTGTGTAACAATATTATATTAAAATCTTGACAAAATCAGTATTTCTCATAATAGATTTATACAAGATATCGATAAGACTAAAACGAATGACACTTTGATTATTGTTTGAATTGCCTGTCATGAGTTCCACAGCTTTTTTTTATAGCCTCGCATTCAATAATTCATTATTTAAAAAAAAAGTTTGTTATTAATGAATTAAAAATGACAAACGCTTTAAGTTATCCCACAACTTCACTAATGTACTCTGATATATGTCTATTTTGAGATTGTCTTTTTTGGTATATGAAAAAAAAATAACAAAAAAAAAAAAGTATAAATGCGAATCTAGATAAGAAAACAATTATATTTACGAAGGTCCTATCTTAGTTGGAATTAGTGTACTAGTTTGTCAATTTCTCACCTAAACAACAATCGTGGTTGGATCAGCATAAAGTGACCACTCATAGATTATAAAACTCATGGTGGATGTTAGGTTGGTCCTGTATCATCCTTTGTTTATGGTCATACTATCATTACGACTCGAATGAAGTCATGTTTTTGAGGGTATGAAATACAAACTATCATATTGACCTTCGTCACTGAATGAGATATAAACAGCACTGTTTTGTCTGCATAGATATAAACAGCTAAAGGCACTGTTTTGTCTGCATAGATATAAACAGCTAGAGGCACTGTTTTGTCTGCATAGATATAAACAGCTAGAGGCACTGTTTTGTCTGCATAGATATAAACAGCTAGAGGCACTGTTTTGTCTGCATAGATATAAACAGCTAGAGGCACTGTTTTGTCTGCATAGATATAAACAGCTAGAGGCACTGTTTTGTCTGCATAGATATAAACAGCTAGAGGCACTGTTTTGTCTGCATAGATATAAACAGCTAGAGGCACTGTTTTGTCTGCATAGATATAAACAGCTAGAGGCACTGTTTTGTCTGCATAGATAGAAACAGCTAGAGGCACTGTTTTGTCTGCATAGATAGAAACAGCTAGAGGCACTGTTTTGTCTGCATAGATATAAACAGCTAGAGGCACTGTTTTGTCTGCATAGATAGAAACAGCTAGAGGCACTGTTTTGTCTGCATAGATAGAAACAGCTAGAGGCACTGTTTTGTCTGCATAGATATAAACAGCTAGAGGCACTGTTTTGTCTGCATAGATATAAACAGCTAGATGCACTGGTTTTTTTTGTTTTTTGCTTTATTTAATTACTTTTTTGGTTAATTTTATTTTTGTTTAGCTTGTAGTTCTGGCAACTTTGGTGAGAGCTGCAAATATAATTGCTCTAACAACTGCAATATCAAAGGATGTAATTTCGCCGTTAAAGAAATGTTACCATGCGCAAAATCTGTTTCACGCCACATTACAAATGTCGGGAAAGAAAAGACTTTGTCAAACAGATATTGCATTTAATGAAAATATGACCTTTGGTCACATTATCAAATAAGCCACAACTAAATTTCTGTGACCGTTCAAATTATTGAACTCTGGACTACCAAACTATACATTATTTTCTTTAAAAGTTAATAGTTTCTATAAGGGGAAGTACCTAGTATAGTAAACAAAGTCAAGTCCAGTAGTTTCAATAAGGGGAACTACCTAGTATAGTAAACAAAGTCAAGTCCAGTAGTTTCAATAAGGGGAACTACCTAGTATAGTAAACAAACCAGTCCAGTAGTTTCAATAAGGGGAAGTACCTAGTATAGTAAACAAAGCCAAGTCTAGTAGTTTCAATAAGGGGAAGTACCTAGTATAGTAAACAAACCAGTCCAGTAGTTTCAATAAGGGGAAGTACCTAGTATAGTAAACAAAGTCAAGTCCAGTAGTTTCAATAAGGGGAAGTACCTAGTATAGTAAACAAAGTCAAGTCCAGTAGTTTCAATAAGGGGAAGTACCTAGTATAGTAAACAAAGTCAAGTCCAGTAGTTTCAATAAGGGGAACTACCTAGTATAGTAAACAAACCAGTCCAGTAGTTTCAATAAGGGGAAGTACCTAGTATAGTAAACAAAGCCAAGTCTAGTAGTTTCAATAAGGGGAAGTACCTAGTATAGTAAACAAACCAGTCCAGTAGTTTCAATAAGGGGAACTACCTAGTATAGTAAACAAAGTCAAGTCCAGTAGTTTCAATAAGGGGAAGTACCTAGTATAGTAAACAAAGCCAAGTCCAGTAGTTTCAATAAGGGGAAGTACCTAGTATAGTAAACAAAGCCAAGTCCAGTAGTTTCAATAAGGGGAAGTACCTAGTATAGTAAACAAAGCCAAGTCCAGTAGTTTCAATAAGGGGAAGTGCCTAGTATAGTAAACAAAGCCAAGTCCAGCAGTTTCAATAAGGGGAAGTACCTAGTATAGTAAACAAAGCCAAGTCCTGTAGTTTCAATAAAGGGAAGTACCTACTATAGTAAACAAAGTCAAGTCCAACAGTTTCATCAGGGGAAGTACCTAGTATAGTAAACAAAGCCAAGCCCTATTGTTTCACAAGGGGAAGTACCTAGTATAGTAAACAAAGCCAAGTCCAGTAGTTTCAATAAGGGGAAGTACCTAGTATAGTAAACAAAGCCAAGTCCAGTAGTTTCAATAAGGGGAAGTACCTAGTATAGTAAACAAAGCCAAGTCCAGCAGTTTCAATAAGGGGAAGTACCTAGTATAGTAAACAAAGCCAAGTCCTGTACTTTCAATAAAGGGAAGTACCTAGTATAGTAAACAAAGTCAAGTCCAACAGTTTCATCAGGGGAAGTACCTAGTATAGTAAACAAAGCCAAGCCCTATTGTTTCACAAGGGGAAGTACCTAGTATAGTAAACAAAGCCAAGTCCTGTAGTTTCAATAAGGGGAACTACCTAGTATAGTAAACATTGTTAACCCTCCTAGCCTGTCCGACGTCTCCTCCCCGTCTTCACACCTTTGATGTCTTCTTATCTTAAAACGTCGAAGGGGATTGTCTCTGTCTCTACATCTACTCTAGCTCGTCACAATATCACCCAATGACTCGACTCGCAGGTTAGAGGGAACTTTGGGCCCAATTGGTATTATTTGCATTAACAAGGCATATTCGATCACGTGACTAATTAGAAACTAAAGCATTTCAGTAATGTGCACCATTGTTTTATATGATTTATTTCATATATTCGTATTTTTTTTATTGAATTATGAGCCATATGCATTTATTGATTAGATAGACATGTGCGGTGACCACATACTGCTAAGACCCATAACCACCATACTAGCATTTCACACATAGCTTTCAAATATTACATCTAGTGCAATACAGTTAGGATCGATTGGCTTAAAGCCGTTCTCGGAGCTTTAGTGACCTTAGGCAAAACTTTTGCAGGAATATATAGGAACTAACAACAAAGATACCTGTCAAAACAACTGTTAATAACTACTAACTACTGCATGACCAAAATGAAGTGATTCAAATACTGGATAATGTGACGGGGGTGTAAAGTTGGACTTTGGGAAAATATATGTCAAGAATGTATGTATCATGGTCATGTTTAGTTCGGTCTGATTCATTGGACTATCATCTTGAAATTTAACGAAAATAATACCTAGACCTATATATATATATATACACGCTGTGGCTACGGTAACATCAAGACGGAGTTCGTATTTTATTTTCCGGGTAACATCAATAGATATTGCCCCACATCCTAACCCTCCCTAACCCTATCCATACCCCTATCCCTAACCATAACCCTAATCCTAACTATTTTCCTAACCCTAATATAATTGCCGGTACCCGAAAAAAAAATGAGTACTTCCGCTAACCCTAATATAATGGCGCTTGATGTTACCGTAGTCACTTCGACATATAAATATATTGAAAAATATATATTTCAAGCTATTTCATTATGAAGAATTTTGATAAAAAAAGCCTTTAATTAAGTTCTTTTTCGATCAAATTCCTTGATAATAACTATTCAAAGTACACCAGCATGCCGCAGACGCGCCGACCTCAGACTGCTGTAGAAAATTGACAGCGGCATGACGCTTGTTATTCGTCAGTCGGTGGGCTGTTGTTCTATCAGCGGCTTGCCGCTCTATGTATGTCACTTGATTCTCGATAGCGGACCGATATCGACTGTTAACAGGTTTATTTCGATTTTTCAAAAATGGTCGAGAAATCGAAAGTTGAATTGTTTTGCCGGATTTGAATTTAAATTATATTAATTAATGAACTATTAAATTCAATTTACTGTTCATAATAAAATCTCAATAGGAATGTTTAATTGCAATATATACTACATACTGATATGTTTAAATATAGGTTTAAAAAGTAGTTATAATGTAGGCCTATAACAATATTAATTTTTTTTTCTGTTTGACTACACTACAGATTTAGCATAGTAAATATAGATCTACAAAAATATAGGCTAGTAGTACAGTAGTCTAACATGTATTATAAATACAACCCTATATTAGTATAGTAGTCTAACATGTATGGTATAAATACAACCCTATATTTTGTTTATTTGTGTATTTTCATATTTTTTTAAATATATCTTTTATTTTTATTTTAGATGGTGAGCAATTCAGTATTTTAGTGGCATTATTTATAAGTATTGACATTTTTCCATCCGAACCTATCGCTACTAGATTATCAAATGATACGTTACTTTCTTGCAAGAAATCTAGAATTGCTTCTAATATACTGTCAGCAGAACCATCCTTAGGAGTAACGTGGCCAATATAATTTGATTGTGACTCTTCTACTAAAGTTATGTGTTCTTCAGTAATGGAGCACTTTGAGTTTACAGAACTGTTACATAAGGTCTGGTCTTTTCTGCCATCGAAGAATATTGAAAGAGGGCCTGCCAAGGACATAGATGACTTACCTTCTTCTGAAAACTCAGGCCGAATCTTTTCTCTTTGCCTCCTAAGCTTGCATTGGTCTATAACTGATGAAGTATCATTTGCTTTAATCATTCCAAAGTCAATTAGAGCAGCAGTTGCAATAGCTGCACCTGCAGTATTTGAAATGTTATATCTGTCGCATTCGCGTGCGACTGTAGGAATCTTAACAAGATTTCTAGCTGAAATATCGTCAGCTTCATCTGCTTGGTACACGTCTCTGTCACTTTTGCTACCTTCTTCACTATCTGTTGTCTCCATGCCCGATTCTGCAAATGAAGTCTTTTTGTCTTGGCTAACAGCAACTTTTTTGTAATATTTTCTGCGCTTTGAATTTCTCTCTTCTTGTTTCATTAGACGTGATGTGACGGCCTTATCTATACTTCCTATGATCATTTTTCTGTCTCCTCGTTGATCCAGTAAAAATTGCCTTTCAAGTACTGGTACTTTTACATTTCTATCACACGAACAGTCAGAAAAATCACTACAGTGGCAGGCAGCAATATCAAATAAGGCTTTTCCTTGCTCAACTAATTCAGAAACCAGTGCGTCTTGCAGATAATTTCTTTTCTTTAAGACATTCTTCAAACTTGTTCTCAAAAATTCTATTTTACATTTGACTCATCTTTCTGATAATGTTGGAATGCTTGCCTTGTTCCATAAAGCGATAACGTCAGCAGCAACCTTAGACGTTATAACAATGGACTTCGTGTTGGCTGCCATCTGGTTTTGGATGAAATTATAAAAGCGCATCGTGTCACCAACTGTAGGCAATTGGCTGGTTGGCAGTTCAGAAGATACTCCGTACACAACACAAGTGTGACTGCTTCTTGTTTCAGCCATTATTTTTTATCAAAATATTCTTCTATTGAACTGTTATTAAAAAACAAACTTGCGAAATAATTCTAATTCTTTAATATTGTTATGCAAAAAAAAAGAAAAAGGAATACAAATTAGATACAATTTGCAAAAGAAATCACATTGCCATAAAGCATTAAAAAGTAAAAAAATGTTTTTCATTCTTTATAACCATTATAAGCTATTAATAAGCGGTTTAAAATCGGTTTAAACATGAGAAAACTGTTTAACACAAGGTCAAGTCAGTGGTTATGACTCAAGAACAATGCATAAATGTTTCAGAGAGCAAAGCATACCACAGGTATGAAAATCTCGGACCTACATATGGGAAATTCCTAATGCGAAAGACGCAAATCCATGCGGTAGAGGGTAACCTACTTAATGCTTCCGGGGGGGAGGTAAAGATAATTTTTAAAATAGGAAAGATTGCTATTTTCTAAACATGTATAAGCAGGAGCAAGAACTTTTTACTAGCCGTTGTTGAAATTTTTCCGACGACCTACCCTACTGATTAGTCTAAACAACTGGACAAGTCAGCATTTAGTCATGAAGGTCTAGATGAATAGATAGATAGATACCTAGATAAATAGATAGAGAGATGGATAGATTGATCGATAGACAGATAGATATATAGATAGATAGATGA
>JAGDYQ010000286.1:0-57500 GCA_021962125.1 Bulinus truncatus | reverse complement strand
ATAGACTAATATCTTTCGTTTTAACGATATTTTTATATACGGTTTTTTTATATTTTTTTTGTTGAAACAATCGCGTAAATGTATCACAGCTGACTTCTATTATAAGTAATTATAATTTATTTCGAGTGCTTTTTAAGTGTATTTTATAATAATCTTTTAAATTATATTTCATATTACCTGTTATATTTTTTTTTTTAAATACGTCAGATTTAAAACAAAAATTCCTTACATACGTACTTTCCATTTTATTTGTATGTGTCTATTTCCATTCTTATGTTATTTTTTTTTTTTTTTTTTTTTTTTTTTTTAATTTTTTTTTTAAGAAAAAAAAAATTTATATTAAAAATTCCTTTTTTTTTTTTTTTTTTTAACGCCGCCATTGCCAGCATGGTAGGGTGTAGTGTGCCTACCACACCAGCACTGTTGGCGGCGCTGATGCACGTCTGCCCTGCCTGCAGAGCGGCGGGGTGAATGTGCCCGCTATCATCTGCAGGGATGGCAGAAAGATGGGTTTTAATCCTTGCCCAAACTGGCCAGACCAGCAGGGTGTGTGTACTGCCGATCGGCCAGAATGGCAAGGAAAGGGGTTTTTCCTGCCACTCGGACAGAAGGGAGGGTGTAGTGTGCCTGTACCCTCAGCCAGAAATGGCAGGCTGCGCAGGTGTGCTTGAGTGGGACAGAGGGGAAGGGTGTTGTGTGCCGACCACATCCGTCACCACCGCCAGCTGTGAATACTGCGGTCTCAGATCGTCCTCACTGACCACAGTACCACCACCTTCGCAAGTAATGGGTTTTTTTCCTGACTAGAGAACCCCTATGATCCATCCCCCGTGGATCATGGTATGTCTCTCAGACCAGGAAGGAGAGTTCACAAAATATCATGCCATCATCAGTTATTAGAATTTTTTTGTACACTACTCATTTATTTAGCATGGCTACTTTGAATATAGTTATATATATATATATATATATATATATATATATATATATATATATATATATATATATGTATATATATATATATATATATATATATATATATATATAAACATGGTTACCACAACAGTTACTACACATTTAAGTTAAAACATATTTTAAAGACTATTTAAAAAAAAAATCAACAAAATTGTAAACTGGCAGAGCCTGAGTCTTAATTTAACATAGTGTAGTCTAAAAAAAGAAACTTTTAATCATTACAGTAATAATTGTTAAAATACATAATTGACTTTCAAAAGATAGGTTATATGTTAACGTCTCTTAGCCCCTGTAACTATAAGGGGGATAATCCTGGTCTTCAGGTGCCTGAAAAAAAATATAAACAATCTTGTTTAAAAAAAAAGTTTATTATCAAATTATTAGAAAATAAAGAGCAGAGAAATACAAAAATAGGACAATGAACTTAAACAGACAGAAATGTATACACAAAACATAAATTACATTTATAAAAGACTAGTATAAAAACCTGGTGAAGCTGGCTAAACAAAATTCGACAAAAGGGATAACAAAGACATATACCAAATACTGCAATAGAAAAGAGCATGTGACCTTTATTGTCATGAACAGAATACGATATGATCAGAAATAACAACGACATAATAATAAGAAATCCTTGTTTTGTTGAGAATGTCTTAGGCGAAAAAGTCCAGTTTTGGAAATCCCCTAAGAAGTAAACTTATACAGTGTTTATTCATATCATTATACTGTAAATGATGCGGAAAGTTTTGGAATTCCCCGAGCGAGGGTAGTTCTCATACCGTGCGGTGTATGCGTTGTATTCAAGGATGTTCATGGCAATAAAAGCCAAATGTTAATTACTATTACAGTATTTCAACACACACCGCACGATATGAAAACTCCCCGAGGGAATACACGCATAAATTAGACGATTATACATTTAAAGATACATCCTATACAATTTTTTATATTTTGAGATATTATTTGTTAAGTGACTCAAACATATTGATTTTATCTTTGAATGCCCCTCTAAAAGTCTTCTTCATAATATCCTCGTTTAGCAATTCCACTCAGTTGTTTCGGATCTTCCGTCAAAGAAGAAACACTTTTAATTACGACAGTGGTGGTAATGTGGTCATTCAGGTTAATATGAGACCATATCTGGCGGTGGTAATGGATGTGTTCGGCACACGACACCCTCTAACATAGTCACACTCTAGCGAATTGTCGCATATTGGCTAGACACGAACACCTCTGTATTTAGTGTCAGGAAAAATCATACCTTACCATTCTAGCATATCAGCAGTACGCACTAGGGTGGAGCGTTTTTTTTTTCCAAAATGCCATAGTGAACAAAAATTGCATAATGAATATAAAATGGCAACTGTAAATTATTTACACTATCCATTAGTGTCTACCGGAGTACCAACCAAGTTGAAATATTTGCTTATTCAACCATTTAATTATAATCCTAGTGAAACAGCAGTCAACATCTAACTTTTACGCCCATCTCAGGAAATATAATACTTTAATTTTATTTTAAATCGTTGTAAACAATGAAGCAGTCTAATGATTGATATTAAATGTACTTTTGAAATTTTTAGAATATTTATTATGGAAAACCGGCTGTAACTACGGTAAATATCCAGTCTGTACTACGGTAAATATCCAGTCTGTACTATGGTAAATATCCAGTCTGTACTACGGTAAATATCCAGTCTGTACTACGGTAAATATCCAGTAGTTATCAATCAATTTATGAGATTTGTTTAAAAGACAGAATGGGATATAGTATTAAAGGTTTAATTATTAAATGATTATCCTAAAATAATATATTTATTAATTATTTCACAATTCCTCTAGCCTCTAGGATGCTTATATTGACATTTTTTAACAAAAATTTTCAATTCACACCTTACGGAACCCATGCCTCCATCACCAAAAATACATCTACTTGTCGTAAAGTTAAATTTCCTGTGTTCAACTCATCCCAACATATGTAGATATTATGAAATACTTCTTGCTAAAGAAACATGATTTGAAAAGTGCGACTAAAAGAGAACATACTGTTGCAGAATTGTCAGCTATTGTTGCTGCCGCCATAGTATCATCTGGGGAAAGACTTCCTTACCAACCTTCAGCCAACTGCAAGAATTAAAGATGATAAGTACTTACAATGATTCTTACAGAAATAACAGTTATAGAAATAAACTGAAATGGCTTGCGAAACGCAGTAAAACACTTTGATAATGTAAAGCTATGATGTGTTCTTGCCGATTCTCACTGCAGAATAAAGTTCCATTAGAAGAACAAGACTTACTTGAAGACCAAATAACCTTAACAATGATTTACATCGGTAAATAGATGTAAAAACATCAAGGAAGAGGGGAAAATTCATTGCAAGGATATAAGCCATAGTAACCAGACATATGCGCTATGTAAGTGAACAATCGCCTGCGTGTAGTTCAAAGGTCAATTGGAGTCAGGCGTTTTTTCGACAGCATCCGCTTCTACGGTGAAAGATGAAGAAGAAGATTATATCCATTCTCGCAATAACCCAGTGCAATCAACTTCAATCACTCACACACTAAAAGAAACACATGCGTATAATGCTGCCAAATGTTGCACAGAATTGCGACATATATGATATTTCCGACAGAGCAGGTGCCGCAATAGCTACAACAAGTTTAGAAGATGTTGACTTTGCTACAGAACAAAATACAAATATAATAGATCGAAACAAGCTGAGAAGATAAAGAAAAAGAATTATTGAACTTACCAAAACACTGAATAACATGCAAGGATTATCTTTTGATGGGCGAAAAGACAAAACGATTGTAACAAAGCAAGCGGTATCAATTAATTATCGTAAACCATTTTTGGAATAACATATTGCACAAATTCACGAGCCAGGATCAGAGTATGTTTGACATGTTTCACCTTCGTCTGGTGCTGCTGCAGCTGTTGTCAAAAGTGTGATTAGCATACACGTTATTGGTTTTTGGTTGCAAGCAATACAGGTGGCGTGATAAGGCTTAGATAAGAAAAAATGAATAAGCCTGCACAATGGCTAGTATGTCAGCTGCGAATGAGCTGCCACGTTGGCATTTAATCAAACACCTCGATGGTACATTGTTAAATTGTTAATATTTGCACATTGACATTACAAATATCACTAATGAGATGTTGATTTCATTCAAAAATGTTACAATGTTTTAAAGTTTGTAACCTTTAAAATTTGAAGTCCTTTGGGACAACGGTAAACGTTTAACTATATAAAAAGTACTTTAGGCGTAACTACTTAGACCATTTGGCAACCATTTTGAATAAAATTAAAAAAAAATTCACTCCACCCTAGTACACACCCTGCTGGTTTGGGTTAAGTGCTAAATTCCTTTTATTCTATAATGTCAGTATATGTAGGAATGTCAGAATGCATCAGAAAAAACAATAAAGCTGATATTCCAGGAACACAGCCCCCAGTCATAATGCATATATACATACCAAATAACAAAACTACAAAATAACACAAAATACAGTGGGTAATCGGTTAACAAACAGTTCGGACAAATCGGACAACGAACACTTTCAGAAAAGTTTTTCGTGTTCGGAAAGCGAACAAATTTCGGATAGCGAACGAAAACTTATTCTAACGAAAACGTCTCGGCTCTCGGAACACCCGACACCGTCCTCGATTTGTCCTGAAAATGGATGTGCGCGTTCGCTGACACGTCATCATTTATGCTGTGTAGCAGTGAGGCAGCACCGCTTAATTCGTGCAATAGTGTCAATTTAGTACCATATATGTGTAGTTGGTTTTCTTTCCTTGTGATTTTCGTATTTGCTTCTCTAAACATCTTATAAAAAAATAAACTAAAAAAATAATATGGGGCCCTAAAAAGAGTGGAGTGTCAAGAACTGTTCTCACCATAAAAACCAAGCAAGAGAATATTACAAAAGTAGAGAGTGGACAAAAAATGACTGATATTACCAGGTAGTACGGCTTGTGCAGGTCTACAGTAGGCACAATCTTGGCTAAAAAATATATCATCACGAAGACACAAGCTCTATATAAGTGATGCAAATTACATCTGAGAAGCAAAGAAGTGCCATCCATGAAAAAATTCAGAGTTTGCTTTTAGTTTTGATAAATGAACATGAGATGAAGAGAGATGTAACTAGTATGGTCATCATTTAAGAGAAGGCTAGAGAAATTTCGAGAAATTGGAAGAACAAACTCCAGGCTCGTCATCCAAAAATCTAGAATTGAAAGCTACCACTCGCTGGTTTGTTAAGTTAAAAAGGAGATCTGGCATTCAAGATCTTTGAGAGAAGTTGGAGGATGTCAGGGCAAAAGTCTTAAATGGCACCCAACCTCATGCCGATGTCAATAGGGTTGCTGATCTCTACTAAGACATTGCCATCAATCATTTCCTAAAAGTCATGAAAAAACAATCGACATTGGGCATGTTCTTTAACGCCCAATGATAGGAAAAGTTCAGATTAATAAGCAAGAATATATCTATGCATTATATTTGTAATAAATAGACTTACTAAGATATTATACTTGTACATGTCATTTTTTTAATTTAATTTTTAAGATCTCCAGAACGCATTAACTGAATTCCAATTAATATATATGGTAAATCGGTGATCGCTTAACGAACAATTCGGATAGTGAACATACTGTACTAAAATTACAAGCAAACACAAACAATTTAAAACAAACATATCAACATCCAAACACACAACAAAACTACAAACAACCAATGCACAACCCCTAAACTACAAGTAAACAAGAAAACTTCTAACTACAATACACAACACTTAATCTACAATTAAAAAAAATACTACAAACAACGAATATACAAACTCCTAAAGTACAACTAAACAAGAAATCTACAAACAACAAATAGAACAAAACCTACATTACAACTAACAAGAATTATACAAACAACCAATACACAACACTTAAAATACTACAACTCAACAACCAAACTACAACTAAACAACAAAAATACAAACAGCTAATAGAAAAACAACTAAACTACAACTAAACAACATAACTACAAACAACTAATAGACAAACAATTAAGCTACAACTAAACAACAAAACTACAAACAACCGATAGACAAACACCTAAACTACAACTAAACAACAAAACTGCATACAAACAAAGGCACAACTAAACTAAATATTTCTGTGCCAAGCTGACCTTATCTCCGATTACCAGAACACAGTTTACCCAACTCATTTGCTTCATTTGTTACGACGGTCTGGAATTGTGGGTCCCGGCAATCATCTTTCTTTTCAGCGACACATGACTGTAATTTTTTAATATCCCTGGAAAGGGAAAGGGAATAGAAATTACAGGATGCCATTTTAATTGCCGCCAATTTATGAGCTGAACATACTCATACTGAAACTGATCTAAACACACCTCTATGAACCTCCGTTTGAGATATGGACCATAATTTCTTAGTAGAATTTAGAGTTGACAAATTCAATAGAATCGAGGAAAAATGTCTACATATGTCCCATGTATCTGGCGGAGGGTTTGCGTGTGTGTGGAGGTGGTGGAGGTTTAAAGGGTTGGAATAGGGTTTGGCACGCGAATATAAATTACACAGTGTACTCACGGACAGATCACTTTGAGCATCTTTATTAATGTAAGGTCAGCCAAGTTGCTGAATTTTGGGAAACAATCTAGCAGCTCAGCACAACTCTTGGAGACTGGGGCCGCCTCTGGTTAAAAATACATTATGATTCAAAATCTACATGTAATTGTTGAACATGTATGTCATAATAAAAAGTACATGTCATTGTTGAAAGTACATGCGACTGTCTAAAGTACATGCACTTGTTGAAAGTACATATAATTGTTGTAAGCATATGTACTTTTCTATTTGTACATGAGAGGGCTAAAAGAGTCAAGCATTGTTGAAAGAATGTATAATAGTTGAAAGTTACTGTTATTGTTGTAAATTTATGTAAATTATTTAAAACCGTGCTACTGTACAATGTATATGTCATTGTTTTTAGTTTACACTGGAATGCAAAGTGTTTAAGCAAATAAAGACAATGAAACGCTTTTAGAGCATTTTCGAAAAGAAATGCTCTATTGTCCCCGTTTTGTTTGTCTGTCTGTCTGTTCGTCTGTCTGTCTGTCTGTCTGTCTGTCCGTCATCTCCCTAGATCTCAACAACCATAAGTCCTAGACCCATGATGTATATATCATTTTGTAGGTCTTGGCCTGCCAAGAAATGACTTTTGTCCGTTTCGCGATCTGACCTCTGAGGGCCGTAAAAGGGGGCTTATAAAGTACCGTTATTTACTATATAAGCTATATTAACAAAGGAGCGCCCTATATCTCAGCAACCATAAGTCCTAGACCCATGATGTATATATCATATTGTAGGTCTTGTTCTGCCAAGTGTACATCAAAAGTCCATTTCGCGATCTGACATCTCAGGGCCGAAAATTAGACTTTCCTAGGTACCGTTTTTGCTTATAATTTAAATATACATAATAAAAGCTAATCAAAGGGGCGTAATCATTATTTATTTTTGTAACAGTTATTCAACATGATTACTTCCCTCTCTATTTATCAAAACTCGGAAAAATAATACGGATGTCGTCCGGCGTGACCGGCGAAAATGCTCTAAAATGTCCTTTGTCCGAAACGGAAATAATTTAAATTGCTTGTTTTTTGTAATAAATCTAATTCTTATTAGAGATTCACTTGTATAATGCTAAAATGTCTTTGCATACTTAATATATATGTATGTAAGCATCTATTTATCTATCTAACTATATATCTATCTATCAATCTAAATGTCTGTCTGTATATCTAAGTATACATCTATCTATCTATCTATCTATCTATCTATCTATCTATATATATATATATATATATATATATATATGTCTATCTATCTATCTATCTATCGTTCGATCGATCTATCCATCTCACTATCTATCTATCTATCTATTTATCTATATATCTATCAATCTATCTACCAATCCATCTATCCATCTATCTATCTATATATATATATATATATATATATATATATATATATATATATATATATATATCCATCTATCTATCTATCGATCTATCTATTTATATATCTATCGATCTATCTATCTATCAATCAATCTATCAATCTATCTATCTGACTGTCTATCTGTCTATCTAACAATACTACTATATAACTATCCATATTTATATATATATATATATATATATATATATATATATATATATACATATATCTGTATATCTGTTTATCCATATATTTTTCTATCTCAAGTGGGCATTCAAAACTTATGGGGACAATATTTTTTATTTATTTATTAAATGTATACAATTAATATTAATCAAATTATGTTTCTTTCTTTTTCCTTCCCTAAAATGAACAGTAATCATTTCATTGCTTGATGACTTAGAACGTCACAAGAACTCTTTTTAAATGATATCATTGTAAAATTGTGGATTTTTGTGTAGCCATGCAATATTTGTTTTGTTTCATGCAATAGTTTGGCGTATGTTTATTCACAAATCACGCGAAAAAATTTCTGACTTGGCCAGTTGTCTAGACCTTCATGACTAAATTTTGACTTGGCCAGTTGTCTAGACCTTCATGACTAAATGTTGACTTGGCCAGTTGTCTAGACATTCATGACTAAATGTTGACTTGGCCAGTTGTCTAGACCTTCATGACTAAATGTTGACTTGGCCAGTTGTCTAGACCTTCATGACTAAATGCTGACTTGGCCAGTTGTCTAGACCTTCATGACTAAATGTTGACTTGACCAGTTGTCTAGACCTTCATGACTAAATGTTGACTTGACCAGTTGTCTAGACCTTCATGACTAAATGCTGACTTGGCCAGTTGTCTAGACCTTCATGACTAAATGTTGACTTGACCAGTTGTCTAGACCTTCATGACTAAATGTTGACTTGACCAGTTGTCTAGACCGTCATGACTAAATGTTAACTTGGCCAGTTGCCTAGACCTTCATGACTAAATGTTGACTTGGCCAGTTGCCTAGACCTTCATGACTAAATTTTGACTTGGCCAGTTGTCTAGACCTTCATGACTAAATGTTGACTTGGCCAGTTGTCTAGACCTTCATGACTAAATGTTGACTTGGCCAGTTGTCTAGACCTTAATGATTAAATGTTGACTTGGCCAGTTGTCTAGACCTTCATGACTAAATGTTGACTTGGCCAGTTGTCTAGACCTTCATGACTAAATGTTGACTTGGCCAGTTGTCTAGACCTTCATGACTAAATGTTGACTTGGCCAGTTGTATAGACCTTCATGACTAAATGCTGACTTGTCCAGTTGTAAAGACCTTCATGACTAAATGTTGACTTGGCCAGTTGTCTAAACCTTCATGACTAAATGTTGACTTGGCCAGTTGTCTAGACCTTCATGACTAAATGTTGACTTGGCCAGTTGTCTAGACCTTCATGACTAAATGTTGACTTGGCCAGTTGTCTAGACCTTCATGACTAAATGTTGACTTGGCCAGTTGTCTAGACCTTCATGACTAAATGTTGACTTGGCCAGTTGTCTAGACCTTCATGACTAAATGCTGACTTGGCCAGTTGTCTAGACCTTCATGACTAAATGCTGACTTGGCCAGTTGTCTAGACCTTCATGACTAAATGTTGACTTGACCAGTTGTCTAGACTTTCATGACTAAATGTTGACTTGACCAGTTGTCTAGACTTTCATGACTAAATGTTGACTTGGCCAGTTGTCTAGACCTTCATGACTAAATGCTGACTTGGCCAGTTGTCTAGACCTTCATGACTAAATGTTGACTTGGCCAGTTGTCTAGACCTTCATGACTAAATGCTGACTTGGCCAGTTGTCTAGACCTTCATGACTAAATGTTGAATTGGCCAGTCGTCTAGACCTTCATGACTAAATGCTGACTTGGCCAGTCGTCTAGACCTTCATGACTAAATGGTGACTTGGCCAGTCGTCTAGACCTTTATGACTAAATGTTGACTTGGCCAGTTACCTAGACCGTCATGACTAAATGTTGACTTGACCAGTTACCTAGACCGTCATGACTAAATGTTGACTTGACCAGTTGTCTAGACCTTCATGACTAAATGTTGACTTGGCCAGTTGCCTAGACCTTCATGACTAAATGTTGACTTGGCCAGTTGCCTAGACCTTCATGACTAAATGTTGACTTTGCCAGTTGTCTAGACCTTCATGACTAAATGTTGACTTGACCAGTTGCCTAGACCTTCATGAATAAATGTTGACTTGATCAGTTGTCTAGACCTTAATGACTAAATGATGACTTGGCCAGTTGTCTAGACCTTCATGACTAAATGCTGACTTGGCCAGTCGTCTAGACCTTCATGACTAAATGTTGACTTGGCCAGTCGTCTAGACCTTCATGACTAAATGCTGACTTGGCCAGTCGTCTAGACCTTCATGACTAAATGTTGACTTGGCCAGTCGTCTAGACCTTCATGACTAAATGTTGACTTGTCCAGTTGTCTAGACCTTCATGACTAAATGTTGACTTGACCAGTTGTCTAGACTTTCATGACTAAATGTTGACTTGACCAGTTGTCTAGACTTTCATGACTAAATGTTGACTTGGCCAGTTGTCTAGACCTTCATGACTAAATGCTGACTTGGCCAGTTGTCTAGACCTTCATGACTAAATGTTGACTTGGCCAGTTGTCTAGACCTTCATGACTAAATGCTGACTTGGCCAGTTGTCTAGACCTTCATGACTAAATGTTGAATTGGCCAGTCGTCTAGACCTTCATGACTAAATGCTGACTTGGCCAGTCGTCTAGACCTTCATGACTAAATGGTGACTTGGCCAGTCGTCTAGACCTTTATGACTAAATGTTGACTTGGCCAGTTACCTAGACCGTCATGACTAAATGTTGACTTGACCAGTTACCTAGACCGTCATGACTAAATGTTGACTTTGCCAGTTGTCTAGACCTTCATGACTAAATGTTGACTTGACCAGTTGCCTAGACCTTCATGAATAAATGTTGACTTGATCAGTTGTCTAGACCTTAATGACTAAATGATGACTTGGCCAGTTGTCTAGACCTTCATGACTAAATGCTGACTTGGCCAGTCGTCTAGACCTTCATGACTAAATGTTGACTTGGCCAGTCGTCTAGACCTTCATGACTAAATGCTGACTTGGCCAGTCGTCTAGACCTTCATGACTAAATGTTGACTTGGCCAGTCGTCTAGACCTTCATGACTAAATGTTGACTTGTCCAGTTGTCTAGACCTTCATGACTAAATGCTGACTTGGCCAGCTGTCTAGACCTTCATGACTAAATGCTGACTTGGCCAGTCGTCTAGACCTTCATGACTAAATGTTGACTTGGCCAGTCGTCTAGACCTTCATGACTAAATGCTGACTTGGCCAGTCGTCTAGACCTTCATGACTAAATGTTGACTTGGCCAGTCGTCTAGACCTTCATGACTAAATGTTGACTTGTCCAGTTGTCTAGACCTTCATGACTAAATGCTGACTTGGCCAGCTGTCTAGACCTTCATGATTAAATGCTGACTTGGCCAGTTGCCTAGACCTTCATGACTAAATGTTGACTTGGCCAGTTGTCTAGACCTTCATGACTAAATGTTGACTTGACCAGTTGCCTAGACCTTCATGACTAAATGTTGACTTGACCAGTTGTCTAGACCTTCATGACTAAATGCTGACTTGGCCAGTTGTCTAGAACTTCTTGACTAAATGTTGACTTGACCAGTTGCCTAGACCTTCATGAATAAATGTTGACTTGATCAGTTGTCTAGACCTTCATGACTAAATGCTGACTTGGCCAGTTGTCTAGACCATCATGACTAAATGCTGACTTGGCCAGTTGTCTAGACCTTAATGACTAAATGCTGACTTGGCCAGTTGTCTAGACCTTCATGACTAAATGCTGACTTGGCCAGTTGTCTAGACCTTCATGACTAAATGCTGACTTGGCCAGTTGTCTAGACCTTCATGACTAAATGTTGACTTGGCCAGTTGTCTAGACCTTCATGACTAAATGCTGACTTGGCCAGTTGTCTAGACCTTTATGACTAAATGTTGACTTGGCCAGTTGTCTAGACCTTCATGACTAAATGTTGACTTGTCCAGTTGTCTAGACCTTCATGACTAAATGCTGATTTGCCCATCCATACAGCCCCCCCCCAAACCGCAAAACCCCTCCCCCAAACAAAATCCTGGCTACGGCCTTGCATAGACGTATATAGTTGGAACATTTTTCATGCAAAATTTTCCTTTGCGCCTGATCATCTGTATATGCTCAATAGTTTACATTTTTAAAAACATCGCTGAAGTAAAAATAAAAACGAAACAATTTATTGAGAATTAGGTTAATATGTTAACCAGGCTGCCTCAAAATGTTAAGTTTAATCAGGCAAAAAAATGCTATGTTATGTTAAGTTTATTCAGACAAAAAAATGCTATGTTATGTTAAGTTTAATCAGACAAAAAAATGCTATGTTATGTTAAGTTTAATCAGGCACATTTTCGTTGTTTGGGGGAGTTGGTATGCAAGAGTTTATATTTTATTAGTTATGTAGTCAACCAAACAATATTTATTCAACAGACACTCTGAACGGGAAAAAAATATAAATTACAGCTGTTATTGATTTTTATTTTTAAAAAGGCATCAACGTTTTCATATGCAAAAGTTAATTTTTTAAAAATATTCAATTAAATTTACAACTACAGTACTTAAATATTAACAACAATAAACTTACCGCACAATGCGAAGACTGTAAACATGCTAAAAAACAACGCGTACATGTTATCAAGTAGGGTTTAGGCAACAGAATGAGCTTGCAGCTGATATCACGCTCTTTGTAGAACTATTCTATTGAATGACGATTTGCAGCTGATACCACGCTCTTTGTAGAAATATTCTATTGGATGACGATTCTCCTTTTGTTATAATGATCAGTGGTTCTCAAAAAAAAAAGTGTTCCGCGACACTTATGGGGCCGAAAAAAAATTTGTATTTAACATTATCGTCTTCGTCGTTTCTGTCCAGATTGTTTTATATTTAGTTTTCAAGAGAGCAAGTAAATGATCGTAGTCAGGAATGAGTTGATAGATTGCTGTTGTCGAGATCGATCGTAGTCAGGAATGAATTGATAGATTGCTGTTGTCGAGATCGATCGTAGTCAGGAATGAATTGATAGATTGCTGTTGTCGAGATCGATCGTAGTCAGGAATTAATTGATAGATTGCTGTTGTCGAGATCGATCGTAGTCAGGAATGAATTGATAGATTGCTGTTGTCGAGATCGATCGTAGTCAGGAATGAATTGATAGATTGCTGTAGTCGAGATCGATCGTAGTCAGGAATGAATTGATAGATTGCTGTAGTCGAGATCGATCGTAGTCAGGAATGAATTGATAGATTGCTGTTGTCGAGATCGATCGTAGTCAGGAATGAATTGATAGATTGCTGTAGTCGAGATCGATCGTAGTCAGGAATGAATTGATAGATTGCTGTTGTCGAGATCGATCGTAGTCAGGAATTAATTGATAGATTGCTGTTGTCGAGATCGATCGTAGTCAGGAATGAATTGATAGATTGCTGTTGTCGAGATCGATCGTAGTCAGGAATGAATTGATAGATTGCTGTTGTCGAGATCGATCGTAGTCAGGAATGAATTGATAGATTGCTGTAGTCGAGATCGATCGTAGTCAGGAATGAATTGATAGATTGCTGTTGTCGAGATCGATCGTAGTCAGGAATTAATTGATAGATTGCTGTTGTCGAGATCGATCGTAGTCAGGAATGAATTGATAGATTGCTGTTGTCGAGATCGATCGTAGTCAGGAATGAATTGATAGATTGCTGTTGTCGAGATCGATCGTGCGCCTGCTTCTTGACCCTAGGATAATGAACTGGAACCTCGTAAATAAACTAGGAACATTTTTCACAGTCATGGTAATTGTTGGGGAATCTCCGCCCAATTGTGGCTGCAATATCGGAAAAGAGTCAACAGTTCATTTCTTCTGATGTGAATAATTTATTTTCTTAAATTTTTTTTCGGGCACTAGTTTGATCAACACGCTAGTTGCTTGCCTTGCTATGGAAAAAAAAAACAACATTAAAGACATTGTTGAAATTAGAATTTAAATTGGGTAAAAACATTTTGAATGACCAAAAACGCCATAGGCTATACAAATGGTAGAAATAATGTTTACATGCATTAAGAGGAAGTACATTTGCTTTAATTAGTAGCACGATCAGTTTACTCTTGAGATTTTACTCCGGTTAGACTAAAGAACTAATTCTTACGATGTCCAAATTTTAATCTTGAGAACCTTTGTTCAGCAGCCGAACACGTGATGATTTAAAAAATAAAATATATTCAACTTCTTATATCTTTTTGCTGCAAACTTTTTAGTTTTTTTTTTGTATGATATTTTTTTTTTTTTTTAACCTTGATTCTTTTGCTTTGTATTTTTTTATTGTACTCAACCGTTGATTTACACGTGGCTGTGTATTGTTCAATTTGAACATAGCATTTTGCTTTAAACCGTTAGACTTCACATGAACGGTCAAAGTAGGAGGTTTTTTATGTAAATTGTTTACTTAAAAATGTAAAATAGTACAATATACTTTAAATTAAAAAAAAAAGTTATTATAAAGATAGATAGATAAATAGATGTGTGAAGTCCTTGTAAGATAGGGATAAACTCTCTTAGATCCTATGAACCATAAATGGGTCGTTTTTTTAGTGGTGCCCTGACCGGAGATCAAACCAGGTACCTTCAGGTCGACAGTCAAATGCTTTACCGCACAAACCATCCGTTCACGACTGATATATAGATATATAGATAGATAGATAGATAGATAGATAGAAAGATAGATAGAGAGACAGATAGATAGATAGGTAGATAGATAGATAGATAGATAGATAGATAGATAGATAGATAGATAGATAGATAGATAGATAGATAGATAGATAGATAGATAGATAGATAGATAGATAGATAGATAGATAGATAGATAGATAGATAGATTCACCCATTTAATTGGGGAAGGGGCGAGCAGGATTGCTGGCTAGGACCAAACACCAGGTTCGAAGTAAGAAGATGCAAGAGGAGCACATGTCAGGAGCCATTTTTTTACTAAAAGTACAATTTAGATCCAATAAAAGCTTTTTTAAAAATGTCAGGCGCTCAGAGACTATCTATTGAATGCCCCGCTACCTCAGCAACGCATCAACTTTATCTTCATGTCCTGTGTAGTGCAGTAAAAATATTTTTTATGGTTTCAAACTATCCAGACAAAAGAAATCTACTCAGCACAACCATTGACATCGATTATATTTTGTAAACTCTATCGGTGCGTCTGTGCGTGCATGTACACCATGCCTATACGGGTACAATAAAACGACTTTGCCATAGATGGTTATCAGAAGGGCCTCAGTAGTACGATGAAAGGGGCCCAAGATACGTCACCGGTAGCCCAGCTACCACAGTGTCTCAAAAGGGTATTTAGTAAAATCCGCGTCAGTTCATTGAGAAAAGAAACACGTTTTTATGGTTTCTCGTGAATGATATTAAAGAGACTTTACCACTATAACGAGAAAATTATATCGATTAAAATAAATAGATAGTATATCTTACCTGAGTATGCATACAGCTGTGTGCATGTGTTAACATTTTGAGTATGTAGCTCCTTATCATTTTATTTTTTTAAAAGGTGCCGTAATATTTCCTTAATGTCTGGGTCTAGCCTAAACTAAATCTATCCCTCAGGGTGCACTAACTGGGTGCAAGTCTTCGAGACTATTTATCTATTTATCTATCTATATATCTATGTATATATCTATCCATCTAGCTATCTATCTCTCTATCTATCTATCTATCTGTCGGTCTATCTATTTATTTATTAATCTATCTATCTCTATTTAGCTCTTTTTCTTTCTCTCTTAAATATCTATCTATCTATCTATCTATATATATATATATATATATATATATATATATATATATACTTATCTTTCTATCTATCTATCTATCTATCTTTATATATATTTATATATATATATATATACTTATCTATCTATCTATCTATCTATCTATCTTTCTATCTACTTATCTATCTATATATCTATCTGTCTGTTTATCTACCTCTCGTTCTATTTGTTTTTCTTTTCATCTATCTCTATTTCTTTCTTTTTTTCTCTTTTCTCTATCTATTTATCTATATATCTATCTATCAGTCTATCTATCTACGAATCAATGAGTCTTGATGTATTTAAATCAACGTGTCTTGATGTTTTTGAATCAATGAGACTTCGAGTATCCAAATGATGAAGAATTATATAATTGTATCAACTGGTCATCAAGTATCTTAATCAATGACTTAAACAAATCAATGACTTAAGGGTAAGCTCTACACTTCAACTTTCACAAATATTATTACACAGATATGTCATTTATAATGATTACTATAATCACGTCCAAAAATTGTAAAAATGTATGGATTTTATTGGGGACGAGAAATATACGTCTTGAAACAGATATAATAAACCTTGTAATGAAATTTAGTTGATTTTTTTAATTTACTTTTTTGTGCAATTGATTCTTAATTTTTATGAATGTTTTACTAAGTTTGATAATTTTTAATATTAACCTTTCAAATATTTTATTAAATACAATAAATTATAAAGTATTTTTTTTTATTTATTTCAAGATTGCTGTTTGTATTAATGATAAACGTGTAATACACAAATAATTTTACAGTTATCTACCGTATAAAAATATGTGCTACTTACCTTATGAATCGATGGGATCCTGCTTTCAACAGGGACCACTGGTACTGTGGGATAAGGAAGTTAGCGGTTTTGTGTAAAGGGGTGCTAGGTATTGTTCTACTTAGCATGTGGCTAATGTCAGTTCAATTTAAAAAAAACTATAGAAAATGTTTTTTAGGTCGAATAAGACCCAGGGCGGTCATACAAATTTAGTCCCCCCCCCTAACGAAACTTATGACCAAAAAAATAAAAACAAGTGTAATGTAGGCTAGGCGTTAGAGGGGTTGGGGTAAAAGATACAAATATTGGATCAGATTTCTGAGCTAGAAAATCGATCGTAAACGAATTGTACAGAAGGCGACATATTTTTTTTTTCAAAACGTATTGATTTTTCTCTACCCTTCCTACGCTTCTGGTCTTAACTCATCACTATCGTACTCTAGACTCATCACCATTATACTCTTGACTCATCACCATTATACTCTTGACTCATCACCATCATAATTTAGTCTCATCACCATCATACTCTAGACTCATCACCATCATACTCTAGACTCATCACCATCATACTCTAGACTCATCACCATCCTACTCTAGACTCATCACCATCATACTCTAGACTCATCACCATCATACTCTAGACTTATCACCGTCATTCTCTGAGTGTTATTACTAATACTTTCCGTGGTGCGCCCATTGAGTCTGAGTGTTATTACTAATACTTTCCGTGGTGCGCCCATTGAGTCTGAGTGTTATTACTAATACTTTACGTGGTGCGTACACTGAGTCTGAGTGTTATTACTAATACTTTCCGTGGTGCGCCCATTGAGTCTGAGTGTTATTACTAATACTTTCCGTGGTGCGTACACTGAGTCTGAGTGTTATTACTAATACTTTCCGTGGTGCGCACATTGAGTCTGAGTGTTTTAACTAATACTTTCCGTGGTGCGCCCATTGAGTCTGAGTGTTATTACTAATACTTTCCGTGGTGCGTACATTGAGTCTGAGTGTTATTACTAATACTTTCCGTGGTGCGCACATTGAGTCTGAGTGTTATTACTAATACTTTCCGTGGTGCGCCCATTGAGTCTGAGTGTTATTACTAATACTTTCCGTGGTGCGTACATTGAGTCTGAGTATTATTACTAATACTTTCCGTGGTGCGCACATTGAGTCTGAGTGTTATTACTAATACTTTACGTGGTGCGTACATTGAGTCTGAGTGTTATTACTAATACTTTCCTGGTGCGTACATTGAGTCTGAGTGTTATTACTAATACTTTAAGTTTAGTTTAACCTTAGCATTTCCCCCTTCCCACTATAGGTATAAAAAAACAACATTTTCTTAATCCCTGAACACATGTATCAACATGCCCGTTTTTCAGTTCTATTTATTTGTTTACCTCCACTAACACTCGTCGGTCCAGGACCAGATGAACAAATATTTACCGCTCTGAGCTGTTCGTGTTCGTTAAACTTTCTGGAACGATGTAAGAAATATTTTAATATCTGTTTCTGTTTTCCTCGTTTAACATTTTCAATTCAAAGTAATATAAATTGACAACAAAAATCTTGTACGTGTGGGCAGAGGCGGACGGTATGTCGATTGAGGCTTCCGGGTTCCAGTAGAATACAACGGACGAAATTCCAAAAAAATAGGATCTACCTATTAAAAAATGTTGGGCTTATCGGGGCCCCTCATTTGGAAGTAATAAAAAAAATAATTAGACCCTTTTTTCGGTAAATAATTATTAAAAACAAAATTTTCATTATCATTGTGTATGCATTTTAATTTATTCTCTAACAATAGTTCACTATATTTTATTGGTACCGTATTTGGTACGATACTCTTGAAAGTTTTTTGATTAATTTATTTACCTGCACAGCGATCGGATAAGACGATCGGCATTTCTGTACTACAACAATAAAATTACATTGGTTAATATCAGATTCACATTTTCTCTCTCCCTATCTCTCTCTCTCTCTCTCTTACTCTCTCTCTCTCTCTCTCTCTCTCTATATATATATATATATATATATATATATATATATATATATATATATATATATATTGCGTGCACCTTCTCCTATGGCCCTCAAAACCTAGGAAAGAATAAGAGGATTTTCAGTCGGCGGAGATCAACAAGGGCCCATGATTGGTTGGCAGCAGCTGTGTAAGCATTGGTTGGCAGCAGCTGTGTAAGCATTGGTTGGCAGCAGCTGTGTAAGCATTGGTTGGCTGCAGCTATTTAAGTATTGGTTGCCTGCGGCTATGTAAGCATTGGTTGGCTGCAGCTATGTAAGCGTTGGTTGGCAGCAGCTGTGTAAGCATTGGTTGGCTGCAGATATTTAAGTATTGGTTGCCTGCGGCTATGTAAGCATTGGTTGGCTGCAGCTATGTAAGCATTGATTGGCTGTAGCTATGTAAGCATTCGTTGGGTCTAGCTATGTAAGCGTGCATCTGTAAACTATTGAATTCTTCATTGACGTTTCTACAGGGTGTTTCATAAAGCTTTTAAAAATGCAATAAATCAGCCAAAATGGATGCACAATTCAAAATTGTTATTTAATTCCATTCAACATATTCTTCGATTTAATAATGAAAAATGATATCGAACATATGTATACCTCCACTTTCTCTGCAGGCAGTCATCCGATCGTTGCAATTAACGATAACTCTTTTGCAGACTTCCCTGTCGATTTCGCCGATTACCCGTTCAAACATTACGGTTCCGACCGGGCAATTTTCTGGTTGCAACTGACCAAGATTATTCTGTACCAACCTCGAAACTGTTGTTGCGATCGGGGCATTGTCACGTCCAAAGATCGCGCGAAGTTTACAGACAGTCTCTGCATAGCACTCCCCGTTTTAGTAATGCGTTTTCACAATAAGAATGCGTTGTTCGATACTGAACCGCTGGATGGCTACAAAATAGAAAAACGACAAATGGTCTTCGATTCGGAGTGATAATAGATAATGAAAATGATAGGAACAGTGCTGAGAATATTTAAACAAAATAAATCCTGCACAATTAAAAACTGCGAACTTTATGAAACACCCTCGATTTCTGTTATACTTGTCTGTTCGTTCATTTTCACACAGATCATCTATAGGCAGGGCTAACCGGAACTGGGTTTCGTCACCTTTTTTTCTCTTATTAACAAATTTAGTTTACTGCACTATATTTTCAGATATCGGAATATAGGTGGAAATTCTCTTAACTCGTTGCACATATCAATACCAAAAACATTACAACAAAGAATTGATATTTGCGATTTTCGTTCTTCAACGACATTTGTCATTTCTTATATATCATCATCTGGATCATCCTCATTATCATCGTCATCATCGTCATCATCATCATCATCATCATCATCATCGTCGTCATCATTATCGTCATCATCGTTATCGTCATCATTATATCATCATCGTCATCATCATCATCATCATCGTCATCATCATCATCGTCATCATCGTCATCATCGTCATCATCATCATCATCGTCATCATTTTCATCATCTTCATCATTATCATCATCACCCTCATCCTCCTCTTCCTCCTCATCATAATCCTGATCATCTTGATCATCCTTATAATCATCCTCATCATTATGTGTGAGTCAGCGTGTGGTTGTGTGTGTGTCTTATTTGACTCTTGAGATCTGCCTTTGTGTGTACTCTCCAATCGATTCATTTTACCCACATGAAATGACACACACACACTCACACACACATTAGCCAAACTAGATATGTGTCTCAAAAATTGTATTAAAATGAACAGATGACAGCTAGACCCAGGCCCGTAGTGTGCGGGAAGGAGGGCAGGGTGGCCGGCCCCCCCCCCCCCTGCGTTTTGTCTGGCTCCACCTGCTTATTTGTTCTACTTAGTAAAATGTATTACCTGCCCCCCTGCTATTGTCTGGCTCCTGCTGTATAATGCTTGGCCACAAAAGACATTTTTTCTCTCTTCTTTAAAAAACATGTTATATCTATTTTATTCCTAAATTATATACCTATTAGTAGATTGTAAGGCATAATAATCTATGTTCACTGTAAGTGCTATCTTTAACTTTAGCCATAGTTGTGTTTTATACGGGCACAAAAAGATCACATTTATATCTTACGTGGACATCACATGATGATTAAAATAACAATACGGCAATATGTAGGACAATCTTTTTAATATGAACAGAATGTGATTAAATGTAAATCACTGAGACAAAATTATACAAATTGTAAAATACCTCTCTACTGCAATATAGCAATTGCTCAGAGCCAAATACCGTATGATGGAGACAAATAGATTGTTTTACAATTGCCTTATAACAAAATGTTACACTTTATTTATATTGTGTGAGATACCCAGTGTAGAAAATAATAAAAATATAACGGTGGTGGCGTGGAGAACAACTTAATGTACCTTTAGCTTGGTATTGAAAGGGCAGGTGATTGTATGTGTGTGTGGGGGGGGAGGGTAGGGGGTGGTAGAGACAGCTAAACGTCCTTTGCCCTCCTTCAGGCGGCTCATTTAACGACACTAGTGAATATAAGTATTGAGTGGAGTGGGGGGGGGAGGGGTTCCATTCCTTTTATTTGGGGTCAATGCTCCATGCCTGACAATAAATTATTCAATTTTCATATGTCGGCTAGAAGGCTGGGCGGAAACTAAAATCTGATCAGAGCTAGAGATCTAAGGCGTGAAATGTAAACAGGGATGTGGGTGGAGGGGGTTAGGGATATGGGGGGGGGGGGGTTCAGATGAACTCAAATGCCCCATCGCCCTCACCGCCCTACTATAAGTGACCGACAATATGGCGCACACTATTTTTAAATTTTGAGAGACAGGGGAAGACAATCCCATCCTTTCTTCACAACAATAAAATGAAACTATTACTTTGTTGTTTTGATTTTAAACAAATGCCAAGCAAGTTAAACAACTAGTCCATCCTGTAGCCAGCTGAAGGTATATAATACTCTATCCTGTAGCCAACTGAATGTATATAATACTCTATCCAGTAGCCTACTGAAGGTATATAATGCACTATTTAGTTGCCAACTATCTAGTAGCCAACTGAAGATATACAATACTCTATCCAGTAGCCAACTGAAGATATATAATACTCTATCCAGTAGCCTACTGAAGGTATATAATGCACTATTTAGTTGCCAACTATTTAGTAGCCAACTGAAGATATACAATACTCTATCCAGTAGCCAACTGAAGATATATAACACTCTATCCAGTAGCCTACTGAAGGTATATAATGCACTATTTAGTTGCCAACTATCTAGTAGCCAACTGAAGATATACAATACTCTATCCAGTAGCCAACTGAAGATATATAATACTCTATCCAGTAGCCAACTGAAGGTATATCACTTTGATTCACTCGTTTAAATTAAACATGTTGTCGATTCATGGATTAGATCCGCGGTTCTCCACCGGTAGTAAACGTACCCCGAAGGTTACGGGTAAAAGCAAAATACAGGGGCACAGAGCGACATAATTTACGTTTCAAACAACCTAGAGTTTGTAGAAGTTTGCCAGTTTTCTATGTGACACATCACCAAACAACCTGCCTATATATCGCATTAAAAAAGATTATTTGCGAACTTACGTGTGAGGGGTAACCGAGGACATACTTTCGCACCATTTGGGGTAAAGTCGCGAGAAAGTTTGACGAACGTTAAAATCGATTAATAGTCCAATTTTTTTTTTTTTTTTGGTTCTGAGTATCTCAAATTCATTTAGATATAATCCAAAAATATAGAAAAAAAAGCAACAATAAATATTGAGTTTCGTTAGTTGGCTCTGAATATCCAAACTGGCCTAATTGATCTCCGATTCCCGCCTCTGATATTTAAACTGGAACACATTGAACTGATACATGTCCGACTCATCGCTGACAGAGTTCGATAAGCGAGCTGCAGTGTTCGATTCAGGGCCAATGTTACTCGTCTCGGAATTTCTAATGCTCGAATCGGAACCAAGGCTGCTCACCTCAGGACTCGCTGTCGTCTGCTCATCGTCTGAGAAGTTACTCTGTTCGTCTGATTCAACTTTCGGAATACAGAAAAAAGTAAACATCATAAGCGATTATATATATATATATCTATATATATATATGTAAATACTAAATATGGGATAACATCACAACATATATTTTGTTGGGCCCTTACGTTCCCCCAAAACGATCATATATGTTAAGGATGATATATATCTATTTCATGGATTTATATGTATGTATATATATATATATATATATATATATATATATATATATATATATATAGGCAGGGTTTTTTTTTTGTAAAAAAATATAGGTGCCGATACTCAGTAATGGATTGCCTAAATTTTAGCTAAAACCCAGCTTCTAGTTTAGTTCTTATTGCACACAATTTTAAAATGATTAAATTTTAACAAATTAATAATATAATAAATTAATGATAAACGTTAAAATGCAAGAAAATTAATATTTATTTCCCCACATTGAAAAAAAAATATGCTGGTACGCCGTACCGGTGCGTACCGTCACATAAAAAGCACTGTATATAGGTCTATAGGTACAACTACCGATGCTCTCAAGGGCAAGGACAACTAAAACTCAATCCCCTGTAATGGCAAGTGTCCATAAGGTCAGGGTGCCCCTGACATGTATTGGGGGTTACACCCCATGTGTGTGGGGGGGGGCGCGTGTATACCCACTCCCCCGCTTGTTGTATCCTTAACTGGAACAATTTGAATGATTATTAAATTACAGTTAAATCAGGACATATGCAAACAATCATCACTTACTGTCACTCCAACCTAAAGATGTACTTTTCTCATCCGCTTTTTTCCCAGTTCCTGGAACTATAGTGTGAAATAAACAAAATGGAGGTAAGACAAAAGAGTTTGAATGAATACTTTGAGTCTTTAGGGCCACGGACGTAGTGGGGGGCTGGAACCAGTAATGGACAGGCCACTGGTTAAATAGGGATTAAATTGGTTAATCAGTATTAGGCTAGGGCAGAGGGGGTGAATGCAGGCCCGTAGCGTGAACATTCTACAGCAGGGGTCAGGCATTCTACAGCAGGGGTCAGGCATTCTTCAGAAGGGGCCAGGCAATAGCAGGGGGGGGGGGCAGGTAATACATTTTACTAAGTAAAGCAAATAAGCAGAGGGGTGAATACAAAATGCAGTGGGCCCGGCCCCCTGGCCCCTTGCATGTTACGTGCCTGGGTATGTGCCGTTAAGCATTATAAGGGGGCTGAGATTAAATGTTAAGTATTATTTGGAGGGCCCGATATGTACGGACTGGAAGCTACAATGATTTAACAGGTAGAGTGGACAGGGGGGGGGTCCCTTCTGTTAAGAATAATAAGAGGTCGTAGGATCAATGGGGGCTACTCATAAAGGGGCGCCAAATGGTACATTTAAATTTAATATTACATGGTTTTCGAATGGGGGGGGAGGGGGGCACTAAAAAGGTATTGTCCCGGGTGTGAGTTAAGCTCGCTACGCCACTGCGTAGGATTTGTTGTTAAGTATTAGTATGGGGGGGGCCCAATATTTACAGGCTGGGGCTTAAATGATTTAACTGTTAGAGGGGAGAGATATAGGGATCCTAACTTTCAAGCATTATTAAAGGGCCCAATATTAGTTAGTATGCATCTTAAAAAAATATAAAATTAGATTAACAATACAACATATACTAAGTCAAAATATATTAAGAGTCGAATTGTGATAAGAAAACATCAGAGTCCAGTAAACGGATGACCTAAGTAGTTTAGCATCTAAAGCTCCCTCCCTCTCACGCCCAAAAAATCCCCCCCAACATAAACTCCTATTGGATATGGTACTATCAAGGCCCACTCAAGTCATTTTTTCACTAGGGGCCCCTACATATAAATGAACGCCCCACTACAATAGGTCTATTAAAATCATTTTTTTTTCTTAAAAACAAACTCTTAAACAAATTAATGTATAGAGCAGAAAGTCTGACAAGAAATTAAAAAAACAAAAATTGAAAAAAAAAATATTTAAAAACCCAGAAAAACTTGCTTACTATTCTCCGGTGGAATTAAGTAGTAGATGAGCACTGCCACGCACGAGCTCGCCACGAAAATCCCCGTTAAGTAGGTCAGGAACTCCGCAAAAGTCCAGTAGGTGTACTGTACCCCTTGGATTGGGATGGTCACCACGTCGGCCCTATTGAGCTCCGTTGTGGGGTTCCGGTCGTCCCTGATGTGGCAGTACGGGCCCGAGAACCCGAGGGCGCAGGCGACGCAGCGGCTATCGTAGGTGCAGCGCTCCTGGTAGCAGAAGAAGCTGCAGATGTCTTCACAGCCATCGCCGTAACTTCCTCTAGAGCAGTCTGGCGGAGGGAGTGAGGGAAAATGTAACAGCCGATTGAGATAAGGATCCGTTACGTCAATCGTACACAATGAAGTAAGATAGGCGGAGTATCAGAATATACTCTTGGCGTTTGGTATTAAGTTAATAACAAACATGCGTGCGGGTGTTTGAGTGAGTGTGTGTGTGTGTGCATGTGTGTGTGACTATGTTGATTGTTTCTTTGACTAATAGATTACACTCAGCTCTCTGTTAGCATCGATACTTTTGTGTGAAAACAATAGGTAAAAACTGAGTCGGATTATAGCTGTGTGTGTGTGTGTGTGTGTGCCATAAATTGTGTGTGTGAGTAAACACTTATGTTTATTTGCGAAACATATCGGTCGCATGAGAGAGACGAGAGCGAGACCACGAATCAGTTGAGAAGAAGAGGTCAGTTAAGCGAGACGAGTTGAAAGGTCATCGCCCCACGTGGGGACGTAATGGTTGTCGTTCTTCGTCGATAACTGGACAGTTGTGCTGTTAGGATGGTTTTTATTGTGTGCTGGCTAGAACGGTAACCATAGACGCTACCCACCTACAGAACGGTAACCATAGACGCTACCCGCCCTATACATGACGACACCCAGTGATTCTTTCTTATTAAACTAGATTGTGTTTCATCGGAATTTCTTCGATGATTAGTACCAGGGATCCTATAGTACCATAGATCCTGATAGTAACAGGGATCCTATTAGTACCAGGAATCATATTAGTACCAAGGATGTTATAAGTACCAGAGATAATATTAGTACCAGAGATCCATGTTAGTACCAAGGATCCTATTAGTACCAGAGATCCAATTAGTACCAGGGATCCTATTAGCACCAGAGATCCTATTAGTACCAGAGATCCTATTAGTACCAGAGATCCTATTAGTACCAGGGATCCTATTAGTACCAGAGATTCTATTAGTACCAGAGATCCTATTAGTACCAGGGATCCTATTAGTACCTGAGATCCTGTTAGTACCAGAGATCCCATTAGTACCAGATATCCTATTAGTACGATATTTAGTACAGAACAATAAAGTAACGGTCCCTAGTCATCAGAAGTGCCTCCACACGGTCGCCCTATCTGCCTGTCCATAAAAAAAAAAACATTTCTCCGACTAATAGATAAATAGCAACCAAGTTCGATAATGTTTTTTTTACCTCCATTCAGTTCAACTTCACAGACAGATGCGCTCCCTTTAACTATCTTCATCTGCAGCCTAGTCAAGAGTGAATTGTTTAAAACAAAACGTTGCAAAGCTTCGGGGAAATTGAATGTAACTATCTGCCTACTCCTGTTCGTACCCAGGTAAGTGGTTAGTTCCATTCTAGTTACGTTCATGTTGGAAACTGAAAACAGACCAAAAAAATATCAAGACAACACTTGCATTATATTAAAGCAGTTGGTATAGAGAGTAAAACCATGCATGAAGATTAAGAGAACATTTGCATTACATTACAGCAGTTGGTATAGAGAGTATAGCGACGTATTAAGATCACAAGAACACTGGCATTGTTATACAGCATTTGGTAGAGAGAGAGAGAGAGAGAGAGAGAGAGAGAGAGAGAGAGAGAGAGAGAGAGAGAGAGAGAGTAAAACGAAGGTAAATAACAAATACAATATAATATAACAGGTTAAAGAAATTATGAAAAAAGGAAATGAAACCCGTGATCTTGTGTAGATGTTTACAAATCTCGCATATCACTGTGTTTGGATGTTCAGGATAGAAATAGCTTTAGGCTAACACATTGTGACAATAAATGGCATATGTATTTAAGAATATTTCTAAACTTTAACGCGCATATTTATCCTAGACTGCTAGTTTTATTTCACAATGAAAAACAATGACGATCGTATTATTTTGTACGTAGAGTAATTATATTACTGCACGTGTGAGTTTGATCACTGTTTAAAATTATTTGCCTTTAAAAAAAATGCATTTAATAAATAGATTAAAGTGTGAAGATACAAAGCGAATATAGGAGTTTTAGTCCAGATATTATATGCCAGTTCCAAATATTTAAGTATATATGAACTTTGCTCACTCGGACAATTATTTGCCCCCCCTACCCCTAAGAACGGGGGGCCAAAGCTATAGCCTGTGTAGTTTATAAATAGATCTTGCACTGTTTATGTACCAGTTTAATAGATTTAATAAAGTCCTCGGTATGCCTAAAATATAAACCTGTTTAGTTTTAAGACCTGTAATAGGATATATATATATATATATATATATATATATATATTTATTTATTTATGTATATGTATATGTATATTAACATAACTAGATTAATATACAGATGCAAGACATAGAACAAACCTACGTATACATCAATATATAGATTATCTAAGCTAATATACAGATGTAAGACATGGAACAAACCTAAGTATACATCAATGCTAGAAAGAAGAACTTCCCTTTTAAAAGAGAAAGTCAGCTCGTGTTTGTTGACCTCGGATAACGTCGTACAATTCCGACTACTTTTGTCTCCGTCAGCTAAATTAGGGAATGGCCTGACGTTGATAGACGGAACAGCAAACATGGCCAAGTTACGACCTGGTAGATATGAGCGAAATGGTTAACTTTTGATAAGCTTTAAAGATAAACTGTTAACTTAAATAAACTATACAGTTGAGTTAACTTAAATGTAATATAAAATTACTTATTTTTAACATTTATAATCTATACATTACACTTTCAACACAAATTAACCCCCGTAGCGTGCGGGGGGAGGGGCAGGGGGCCGGCCCCCTGGTTTTTGTCTGGCTTCCTCTGCTTATTTGTTCTATTTAGTAAAATGCATTACCTGTCCCCCTCTCCGCTATTGCCTGGCCCCTGCTGTAGAATGCCTGGCCCCTGCTGTAGAATTTTCACGCTACGAGGCTGTCAAATTAACATAACAGTTACATCTTTGGAATTAATAAACTACTTTACATGTATCCTTCCGCAGTACGGTGTTCTACTAAAAAACAACTTTACAAATTAGTTATAAATCTGGGACATAGTCCATCGTAAGATGTACTTATTAAAAAAATATTACTATCTCTTAAAAACCTAGGCGTACCTAGGGTGGGGGAAGGGGGTTTCCAAATTCGAAAGTCCCTCCTGCCCCTGCTTGAGGAACCCTCCCCCACAAATTTAAATATTTAGTTCATTATCTCTATGTCATGGTGCTTAATGTCGAAATGCAGAGGCCTCCCAAAGAGGCCAAGCCCTTCTCCAAGCCCCCATATCCATAGGTTCGTCACTGCTCAAAAATCAGCAAAAATTTAGTTTACTTTCAAATTCATTTTAAAAAAAAATGAATAAATTTATAAATCTGATTTTATTGGTTTTTGCCCTTCCCACATCCGAATATCCAACCACCAGTCAAACGTCAGCTCCGAATGTCCAACGACCAATCAAAACTCAGCTACCTGCGCAGACGTTGATTGTACAAAAAGACCCGTTCCCCTGCCAGGTGATGGCTAACAATTTGGTTGGCTGGACGACAAAACAATTCAGGTCGAAAGCATCGGGTAGCCCTGGAACAATCAAATTCTGGGGGTCGTCACAGTGATACACCTTACTGCCGGTGTCATAGGTCAAACGGAAGTGATACACTTCAGCTGAAATGAGGGATGAGGAAATGAAATGTGTTTTTTTTTCATATTGAATTACACGTTATTGTATAAGTCTTTATGGCCTATGTTGGTATGGACTATGTTGTTATGGTCTATGTGGTTATGGTGTATGATGTTATGGTTTATGATGTTATGGTCTATGTTGTTATGGTCTATGATGTTATGGTGTATGATGTTAAAGTTTATGATGTTATGGTGTATGATGTTATGTTCTATGATGTTATGGTCTATGATGTTATGGTCTATGATGTTATGGTCTATGATGTTATGGACTATGATGTTATGGACTATGATTTTATGGTCTATGGTGTTATGGTCTATGGTGTTATGGTCTATGATGTTATGGTCTATGATGTTATGGTCTATGGTGTTATGGGCTGTTATGTTATGGTCTATGGTGTTATGGTCTATGATGCTATGGTCTATGTTTTTCTGGTGTATGTTTTATGGTCTGTATTGCAATGGTCTATGTTGCTAAGGCCTATGATATTATTGTTCCACATTGAGAAAAGGAGTGTAAATAGATTCTCGAACTTTTTATAAAACATTGAAATGTATCGCGACCCACGAGGAATTCGTTTGCGGCCCTCCAGTGGGTCTCAACCTACACTTTACGAGTCATTGGTCAATGGTGTTAGAAGCGACCATACAATTAACCAGTCATTGGTCAATGTTGTTAGAAGCGACCATACAATTAACCAGTCATTGGTCAATGTTGTTAGAAGCGACCATACAATTAACCAGTCATTGGTCAATGGTGTAGGACGCGATCATACAATTAACCCCCCGGTTGCTATTTTTGATTGTATTCTGTCATTGTAGTTGTTTTGGCCGTTGGCCGGTGATGAGCTGGACATTGTCCTCTATCAGTCTCGACCTACCTCCAGGTTCAAACACCAGCCTGACCCACGAAGCCACGTGTATCCCGTCGACCCACTCCACCAGCACGCTGCTGTTCTGAGGCGTGTAACAGGTAGTGTTGTCGTTGTCGTTCAGTGCGGGGTCCGGCATACTGGCGAACGCCCCTGAATCATCTATAACAACAAATCGCCGTAATGTTACGTCCCTGAATCTTCTATACCAACATGACGCCGTACATGTTACGTCCCTGAATCATCTATAACAACATAACGCCGTACAGGTTACGTCCCTGAATCATCTATAACAACATAACGCCTGTCACGATACCACCATACAAACGGACACACACAAACACTATGAATGTTTAATACACAAACACACACACACACACACACGCACATAGACACTATGGATGTGTAGTGCTAATCAATAGTCCATACCAGGTAGATGTAATCATTTCGCGTCAATGATTACCGTTACACCAAGTCAACAATATTAAGGCGCGTAGTCTAAAATCCATACAGCCCCGTAGCGTGAAAATTCTACAGCAGGGGCCAGTCATTCTACAGTAGGGGCCAGGCAATCTACATCAGGGGCCAGGCCAATAGCAGGTGGGCAGGAAATAAATGTTACTAAGTAGAGCAAACAAGCAGAGTGGCCAGACAAAACGCAGGCTACGGGCCTGAATCCACAACAGGGGAAGGGGTGGTGTGCGGCGCAGACCACTGGACTTCCAACAAATGTAGCCTGGTAAGGTGGTGGAAAACATTATGGGATAGGGACCTAAACGTGGTTCCAGGCTAGGCTGTGGTTGGGAGGGGTGAGGTTTTCTATTGGTTAGATAGGCTCTGACTCCACACAGACCGAGTGAGAGAGAGAGAGAGAGAGAGATAGAGAGAGAGAGAGAGAGAGAGAGAGAAAGAGAGAGGGAGAAAGAGAGATAGTTACATCCCTTTGTTAGGAAATATATAACCAGTTGATCTGTACATCAGTGATCGGCAACCTTTCGGACATAACCCCCCCCTTTCACCCTCCTGCATATGACGCCCCTAATGTTAAAGTCCCTGAGTCGTGAGGTACTGAAGTTTTGAACCCAGGGCCCACTACTCACGGTACTGACAGCCGTACGCAAACCATCCTTTGGTGCACTTGTCCTCTTGGCACACGCCCTGGCCTTCATGGGAGTCGCCCTCCTCACAGCGAGGTGCTCAGGTGCCGCCCCTGTCAAGTAAGCCAGCTGAGAAAAAATAAACTACCATACACAATGCGGTTTAGTTTCTAGAGTAGTATATATAATAATAGCGATTGGGGTTCTGTGTTAAATCGAAAGTAAAGGATGAATACAATCATGAAAAAAATCGGGTCTGCAAGAAACCAAATAATAACCTAGCCTACCGATCAAGCCTGAGGAGATATTACTCTATGCAAAGGTTTTGCAGGGTACAGCTAGTAGTTAACAATAGAAGAAATTGTGGGTTTCTAGCAGCCTCGCTTAGAATTACAGACCGGACATAAACATTTTAGAATTTAGTAGAATGTTGTAGTTTTTTTTTTTATGTTAATGAGTTGTTTTTTTTTTTGCCAACGTTCTTTAATGTTAACAGTTTGAAATCTTAACTATAGCTAACTTTTTTTTATTATTTTGTTTGAATAATAATTTTAACATTTTAATAATTCTGGTGAATGTTAACAGCTTTAACGTTTAAGAACGCTAAAAGCTTTCATTTTATGTTGATAATTTTTTGTACATTGTATTAAAGCAATTGAATGTAAACAGTTTTTAATGTTTAAGATTGTTAACATTTTCAAAAGGATACCCATCTTTTTATATTTTGTTCAAGTCATATTATGGAATGAAATGAACGTAGAATTCATTTAGCAAGTGACAATTTGGTCATGTGGATTTTATAATGTAAAAAATATGTAGCCTACATATTCCCATAAGCTCCTACTTACCCCATATGCTCCTACATATTACCATAAGCTCTTACATATTACCATATACTCCTACCTATTCCAATAAGATCCTACATATTCCCATAAGCTCCTAATATTCCCATAAGCTCCAAATATTCCCATAAGCTCCTATACATTACCATAAGCTCCAAATATTCCCATAAGCTCCTACATATTCCCGTAAGCTCCTACTTATTCCCCTTAGCCACTACATATTACCATAAGCTCCTAATATTCCCATAAGCTTCTGCATGTTCCCATAAGCCCCTACATATTTACATAAGCTCCTACATATTGTCATAATCACCTACATATGACCATACGTTTCTACTTATTCCCATAAGCTCCTGCATATTCCCATAAGCTCCTACATATTCCTATAAGCTCCTACTTATTCCCATAAACTCCTACATATTCTCATAAACTCCTACATATTACCATATGCTCATAATATTCCCATAAGCTGCTGCATATTCCCATAAGCTCCTACATATTCCCATAAGCTCCTACTTATTCCCATAAGCTCCTACATATTCCAATAAGCTTCTACATATTCCTATATGCTCCTACACATTCCATTAAGCTCCTATTAAATCCCATAATCTCCTACAATGTTCCATTAGCTCCTACATATTACTATAAGCTCCTAATATTCTCATAAGATTTTACTTATTTCCGAAAGATCCCACACAATCCCGTTAGCAAACACATATTCCCTTAAGCACCTGCATATTCCCATAATCTCTTGCATATTGCCATAAGCTCTTACATATTTCCATAAGCTCCTACATATTCCCATAAGCTCCTATATATTCCCATAAGCTCCTACATATTCCAATAAGCTTCTACATATTCTTATAAGCTCCTACATATTCCCATAAGTTTCTACATATTACAATAAGCTCGCAAACATTCCCATAAGCTCCTGCATTTTACCATAAGCTCCTACGTATTCCCATAAGCTCCTACATGTTATCATAAGCTCATATATATTACCATTAGCTACTAATATTCCCATAAGCTCATGCATATTCTCATAAGCTCCCACATATTCCCATAAGCTCCTACATAATACCATAAGCTCCTACATATTCCAATAAGCTCCTACATATTACCAAAAGCTCCTATATATTCCCATAAGCTCCCACATATTCCCATAAGCTCCTACATATTCCCATAAGCTCCTACATATTCCCAGAAGCTCCTACATATTACAATAGGCTCCCACATATTCCCATAAGTTCCTACATATTACCAAAATCTCATACATATTCCCATAAGCTCCTACATATTCCCATGAGCTCCTACATATTGCCATAAGCTCCTGTATTTTACCTTAAGCTCCCACATATTCCCATAAACTCATATATATACATATAAGCTTCGACATATTTGCCGTAAGCTCCTACATATCCCCATAAGCTCCCACATATTCCAATAAGCTCCAACATATTCCCATAAGCTCCTACATATTACCATAAGCTCCTACTTATTCACATAAGCTCCTACATATTCCCATAAATTTTTAAATCATCCCATAAGCACCTACGTATTCTCATAAGCTCCTACATGTTATCATAAGCTCCTATATATTACCATTAGCTACTAATATTCTCATAAGCTCATGCATATTCCCATAAGCTCCCACATATTCCCATAGGCGCCTACATAATACCATAAGCTCCTACATATTCCAATAAGCTTCTACATATTACCAAAAGCTCCTATATATTCCCATAAGCTCCCACATATTCCCATAAGCTCCTACATATTCCCATAAGCTCCTACATATTCCCAAAAGCTCCTACATATTACAATAGGCTCCCACATATTCCCATAAGTTCCTACATAATACCAAAATCTCATACATGTTCCCATAAGCTCCTACATATTCCCATGAGCTCCTACATATTGCCATAAGCTCCTAAGAATTCACATATGCTCCTGCATATTCCTATAAGCTCCTACTTATTCCCATAAGCTCCTACATATTACCATAAGCTCCTACTTATTCCCATAAGCTCCTACATATTACCATAAGCTCATACTTATTCCCATAATCTCCTATATATTCTCATATGCTTCTACTTATTCCCATAAGCTCCTACCTATTCCCTTAAACTCCTGCTTATTCCCTTAAGCTCCTATATATTAGCATTAGCTCATTATATTTCCATAAGCTCCTGCATATTCTCATAAGCTCCCACATATTCACATAAGCTCCTACATAATACCATAAACTCCTACATATTCCCATAAGCTCCTACATATTCCCATAAGCTCCTACATATTCCCAGAAGCTCCTACATATTACAATAGGCTCCCACATATTCCCATAAGTTCCTACATATTACCAAAATCTCATACATATTCCCATAAGCTCCTACATATTCCCATGAGCTCCTACATATTGCCATAAGCTCCTGTATTTTACCTTAAGCTCCCACATATTCCCATAAACTCATATATATACATATAAGCTTCGACATATTTGCCGTAAGCTCCTACATATTCCCATAAGCTCCCACATATTCCAATAAGCTCCAACATATTCCCATAAGCTCCTACATATTACCATAAGCTCCTACTTATTCACATAAGCTCCTACATATTCCCATAAATTTTTAAATCATCCCATAAGCACCTACGTATTCTCATAAGCTCCTACATGTTATCATAAGCTCCTATATATTACCATTAGCTACTAATATTCTCATAAGCTCATGCATATTCCCATAAGCTCCCACATATTCCCATAGGCGCCTACATAATACCATAAGCTCCTACATATTCCAATAAGCTTCTACATATTACCAAAAGCTCCTATATATTCCCATAAGCTCCCACATATTCCCATAAGCTCCTACATATTCCCATAAGCTCCTACATATTCCCAAAAGCTCCTACATATTACAATAGGCTCCCACATATTCCCATAAGTTCCTACATAATACCAAAATCTCATACATGTTCCCATAAGCTCCTACATATTCCCATGAGCTCCTACATATTGCCATAAGCTCCTAAGAATTCACATATGCTCCTGCATATTCCTATAAGCTCCTACTTATTCCCATAAGCTCCTACATATTACCATAAGCTCCTACATATTCCCATATGCTCCTACATATTCCCATAAGCTCCTACTTATTCCCATAAGCTCCTACATATTACCATAAGCTCATACTTATTCCCATAATCTCCTATATATTCTCATATGCTTCTACTTATTCCCATAAGCTCCTACCTATTCCCTTAAACTCCTGCTTATTCCCTTAAGCTCCTATATATTAGCATTAGCTCCTTATATTTCCATAAGCTCCTGCATATTCTCATAAGCTCCCACATATTCACATAAGCTCCTACATAATACCATAAACTCCTACATATTCCCATAAGCTCCTACATATTCCCATAAGCTCCTAATATTACACTGTTCGTCTGGCCGAAGAAAAATTTTCCACTGACTTCTGGCCACCCAAATAAGTTGACCCCATAATGTAAAAAAAGCCTACAGCCCATCTGATCCGATTTTAGACAGTCTTTTGTCGCATAACCATTCAGTTTTGTAGGGTAGACAATGTCAACACAACCTGCAGTCCATCTGACCCGGTATTAAACTTGTGTTGCGTCCACTGTTGCGTGACAACATACCGTCAACAGAGTAACTAAGAGTAACTCATTCGAAACAAGATATACTACCAGTCCACTACTTGTAGTCAGAGCCGTACTTGTGTCAAAGGCTGGTGGGCCTGATGCAAATATTTAGGGACCCCAGGCGTAATGGCATCATATTAATGATTCTTACTGATGGTAGCCCTTGAATAGTGGGGGGGGGGGGGGAGAGAAGGAGGTGGCTTCTTTTATTTCGCTCAGTTGTTAAAAAAGTGCGAAAATTGATTTTGTGATAATTTTGTTTTGCTTGATTAATTGTGGTGGGTACCTTTTTGAGGGGGTAGGAGTTGAAGGCTGCCACAGTAGGAATTCAAACCCACGACCTCAGCTTTGGTAGATTGGTACAGCCTCTCCGTAGAGGCCAATATGCTGGATCGTCACAGCCTCATCCAAGCCCAAAAAGGAACCGAATTTAATGTCACCCAACCATTGCTATTTTAACGTCACCCAACCATTGCTGATTTAACGTCATCCAATCCATTGCTAATTTAACGTCAGCCAACCATTGCTAATTTAACGTCAGCCAACCATTGCTAATTTAACGTCAGCCAATCATTGCTAATTTAACGTCATCCAACCATTGCTAATTTAACGTCACCCAAACATTGCTAATTTAACGTCAGCCAACCATTGCTAATTTAACGTTACCCAACCATTGCTTATTTAACGTCATCCAACCATTGCTAATTTAACATCATCAAACCATTCGTAAATAAACGTCATCCAACCATTGCTAATTTAACGTCACCTAACCATTGCTAATTTAACGTCATCCAACCATTGCTAATTTAACGTCATCCAACCATTGCTAATTTAACGTCATCCAACAATTGCTAATTTAACGTCATCAAACCATTGCAAATTTAAACACCACAACAAACAAAGTAATGAAACCGAAAAAAAAACACAAATAAACCCAGAAATTTAAACCCAACATCGAAACCAAAAACAAAACATTCATTACACTTTTCCAAAATGATTTCTTCACAAGTTGTCGACCAGTACCCCGATTTGCACCCTTCAGTACAACTGTAGTTCATACGACAGAAACCCTCGCCTGCACAATGTCCCGGACATCTCTTCCCTGCTCGGAAATGAAAGTTTTTAAAAAAATTATTCGTGGCTAGTTTGACAAAAAATAAAACACCCGGAAAATATATCCGGTACGGATAAAAAATTATTGTTTACAAATGAGTTTTAGTTTGTTTTTTTTTAATTTTTGGAAATAAAAAATGTGTCAGATTTGTTAAAGATGGCTCCATCCATTCAACAAGGAAGCGGGAGCTACAACATTTCAATGAGGTGTTAAGACGGAACCGTTCGTGCGTGCAACCAAACTAGGCAACACTCGGGGACCAGGCACCCTAATGTAGCCACCCGCCCACCTCCCATACCTAATTCTGTACCGATTACTAATTATATCTAACTTTGTCAGGGCCTAGAGGGTAATTCTGTTGAGGGCCGCCGGAGTTTTAAGAATGGCGCGAGGTTTAGGTCGGGGTTGTCTAGTAATATAACGGGGGGGGGGCGATGCTAGTTACATGGCGGGGGCGGTGCTAGTTACATGGCGGGGGCGGTGCTAGTTACATGTGGGGGAGGGGGGGGCTCTGGGTAAAGATACATTCGTGGGCCGTATGGCATAAAGATATCAAGGCCGTCGCTCGCTAATCAAAGGGGATCCTAACAATTTTATGCACCCGGGGACCTTATGGGCTCTGAAATGTTAGTGTGTTCTTATTAGCGATGTAAGCTAATTACGAAATAATATTCACACCCGGGGGGTGGGGGGATGTAGGGGGCATTAATCAGTTTGGGGGGACATGATCAGCCGAACAGTCAACATATCAATAATGACGCCCCCTGACTGAGGTATGAGGGTGTAAAGGAGGGTTAGGGGGTAGGTGAGTGAAGGACGGAAGTGCAGGTTTTCTTACTAATTTCACAAAATTCTCCCGTGGCCTCAGGCTGGCATCCAAATTCACATTGACCTTTGACGTCACACGTGTCTTTCACACACAGTCCTTGACACTCTGTGACGTGAAAATACATGTCATATATTATTGACACTACAATCCCCGTCAATCTGTCACACAGTCCCCGTCAGTCTGTGACATGAAAATACATATCATATATGATTGACATTACAGACCCCGTCAATCTGACAAATGAAAAGTGATGTCGTAAATTTACTGACTCCTTAAAGAAAATCAAGTGTTTTCCTTGGAAATCAATTCTCAACGGTATAATAGCTCGAGCAGGAGTGGCCAGCTAGTAGGTCAAGAAGAGATCCACATTTTAAAAAAAAAAAATGTTTAATAGTTTAAAACCAATTGAAGTTCCTCCACGTAGCCAATGGAGCAGGATCTAATGACGTAATAAATGACAAACATGTGAACTACGTAAAAGTGAGCTCAGAAAGGGGCTGACTCTTATTACTATTAACAAAAAAAAAACAGTCAACATTTATCCAATATTTATACTAAATTTATACAGGAGAGAGAGAGACATTTGGCTCTACAGCCCATTTAGGGCCCTGGCCTGCCATACTACTTTTCTCCACTTTTCTCGATCCATGGTCTTCTTCTTCCACTCTCTCACTCCTATGGCTTTTAGGTCTTTCTCCACTTCCTCTAACCATCTGCTACTTGGTCTTTCTTTAGGCCTTTTCTCATTGGGTGTTGCCTTATATATATATATTTATTAGGGTGGGGCAAACTGCTGTTGTCTCTGTCAGACAATTATAAATCGATGCTCCCTCATCCAGTGATCAATTTAACAATTCATGTTCATATGTTATTTTTATGTCTAGGTGTCGCAACTTTGAAAAATACAGTTCTTATAGTACATTTTAAGAATATTAACCCCTAAAGTGCCAACTAATATTAACGAAATGCATCTAGAATAGTTATCATATTTATGTTTGGTATAATTGCACAGCTAAATGATAACTGTTTATATTCATATTATTATGTAAGCTTTTTGAATTTTTTTTTTTATTTTTACTATAAATATTTGTGGGTATTGAAATGTGCCGCTTCTAGGCCCCCGTACAAAAATTTCCAATGACGGTAAAATTAATGAAAAAAAAATAAAAGACGAACGTTCACTTGTCATTATCTATTTAAAACACGATCAAATTAAATATACAAACTTTCCCGAAATTAAAAATTAATTAAATTAAATCATTTATATCCAAGACTGTTGACACCTGAAAATGCTTTGCACACCAGCAAGCTGCGCCGTCAAAGAGATGCTTGGAGGAAGAAGTCAGTTCAGGATCACAAAGAATAAAGTAAATAAATTGTTTGTCTCGGTTTTGATGGCAAGATTGATGTCACTCTAAAGCATACTGGGTCTACTCGTCGCAAAGTCAAAGAAGAGCACTACGTCTTAGTATCATTTCCTACCTGCAGCTATGTTGAAAATGTTGTTCCAGCATCAGGAAAGTCCAAGGACATTTCCAGAGAAATTATGTCAGTGGTTACAAGCAGCAAGTCGGAACTAACTTTACAAGCAGTTGTTTATGATGGAACACCAATAAATACTGGTAAACATAATGGTGTAATTCGACAACTTGAACTTCAGCTACGAAGGCCACTTCTGTAGTTGGTTTGTTTACTGCATGCCAACGAATTGCCTTTAAGGAAGCTAACAGATACGAAGGCCACTTCTGTAGTTGGTTTGTTTACTGCATGCCAACGAATTGCCTTTAAGGAAGGTAACAGAAGTCGTTGATGGGAAGACCACTGGTCCCAAGACTTCAGAAGGACAAATAGCAAGCATACTGGAATTTGATCCCTAGCAGAAATCAATCATCGAATTTTCTCCAGTTTCAGGTTCTGTTGTTGAGGTTGAAGACGAGGTGATGAAAGATCTAAGTACAGATCAGCAGTATTTACTGGAAATGTGTCTGCTTATTCAAAGTGGTTGCAGCGCTGGTCAGTTACATCTCATACTTAGAGACTGCCCAACCTGGGACAATCAGTCATGCCAGATGGTTAACTAAAGCTAACCGAATACTCAGGTTGTATGACTCCGAACAAAGTCCTTGTGCCGACCTTCAACGAATTGTGAAATTCATATTGAATTTTTATGCTCCATCATGGTTTTGCATCAAATCCCATCCAAGCTGCCAGTATGGAGCCAAGAACTTCTTCTTCATGATTTCAATGTACCAAAAGCTTGACACAAATGATCAGGCTGTCGTGGCTCCATTGCTTTAAAGCAACAGCTACTTTTGTCATCCAGAAAATATCTTGTTGGCGGCTATGGCGACAAAGACGAAAACATTAGAAAATAAAATTTGCATACGAAAAATTGTTGTTGGCTCGAAGTACTCACTCAAGTGACACGTGTAAGATTCAGAATGCAAGAACAGAATTAAAATAAACTTTTCAGCTGAGTCGTACATTAGCATTGTTAACTGGAAGTTGGTCGAGTTTGATTCACCTCCACTGCTGCAGGACATCAGTGCCGAAGATATTGCCAGTTACGGCCAGGTGATTCTACCTCACTTTCCATGCTATTCGCAAGATGTTGAAAGAAACATCAAGGATGTCACAGTAGTGTGGCAAAGTATACGGACATGATAGACGTCATGGTGCTATTATTCAAAAGAAGAAATCAAGATCGGACGTGCCAACAATAGAAACAAAGGCAGACTTTCTGCACTAATTTCACATTTGAAGTGCGGTACTGTTGCAAAAAGCTTTGTTTTTTTATTTTACTAGAGATTGTTGTTGTTGAATATGTTGTGTTTGATCTTAAGAACCATTAACATTGTTAATAATTCACTCTGTTCAGCAGCGTTATATTTTCATAACGCATTTAATTGCGTTTTTTTAAAGACAGAGTTGCTAGAAAAGGGTTTTACAGAAAATAAAACTATTTTTGTCTACGCTTTTACTTTCATATGGATCACTGATTTTGGTTTGTCTGAGACCTTAACTCCAAAATTTTTCAGTTGTTGCCCCACCCTAATATATATATATATATATATATATATATATATATATATATATATATATATATATATATATATATATATATATATTGCTTTTGGACCTCTGCTATGTTCCATTTTTTCAATTTGCCCTACCCACCTCACCTTATACGACTACGACATAGTCCATTTATCCAAATCTATCCGACAGTTATCCATAATAAAAAAAAAAAAAAGCCTTCAAGAAAAAAAAATGATTTTTAACCTTTGAAATACAAAATGAAAATAATATATTAATAAAGTGATAGAGACATTGCGAATACAAAAAAAAAAATATTACAGAAAAAAATTAAAAATCCTTTCAAAGAGCGGAAAGTGTTAAATACAAATATCTCGAATACACATTGTATTATATTAAAAAAAATATTTTCTGAACTTTATGGGAAAAAAGACAACTTATAAAGGAAGTTGTCCGCTCTTTGAAAGAGGATTCAATTCAGACACAATTCTAGATAGCAATGAATTGAGAACTGAATTGGATGACACGTTACCGTGAACACAGACCACCTGGAACGTCTTCGTTGAGCAGTTTGTGACGTCACATTTCCCATAATAACGATCGCAAGCCCCAGGGCAGTGGCATCCTACGGATGGAGGGGGTGGGGGAGGAGGGAGGGAGGGGGGGTAATGAAATACAAGGAAAGAAAGTTTTGTGGGGGGGGGAGGGGTTAGGCTCCAGTTGCGACAGATCGGTGGGGTTTATGATTATAACGTATTTTTAAAAGCGAAACAGTTTAATTATAAGGTTATTGATTTTATAGATGATTTCATTTTTTTTTTAATGAATGGGACCTATAAATCGAAGCCGTTTCCATGTTTTTTTTTTAAGGGCCTCCTAGACGAACATATTTTTAGGGTTATTTAGGAAGCCCTAAAGCAATACCGTTTTTAAGACCGTCGTTTGGTCCCTTATAAATCTTTGACAAAAGGGGCCCCCTCTGACCAAACCGTTACTTCATTTTAGCCCTGGAGCCAGCCCCACCACCCTTTCCAGTGGCTCTCATATGGCCTTTTATGATGTTATTTCCAGGCCTGAACCAGTGATAATTTGTAATCTTCTATTTACCATATGCGACAACATGACCGGATATCACTGCAATTGTCATTAAGGAAAAAGAGGTCAGGGCCGACTCCAAAAATGAAATAAAAAAAACAATCTTGGAGCCCCTGACAGATCCGTTACAATCAACGAAAATCCTCCTTCATCAAATGACATGTAATTTTATAGAGAATTGAATGGAAAGTGTAGTGGCCCTAAAGCATCGGAGCTCCTAGCAAGTGTTTGGGTGGGCCCAAATTCTTGCAATGGCCTGTAAGAATTTCAAAGAAACAAGTAAATTATTCTATATTGAAGAGTTTATGATTCACTTTTTTTTGCTAAGTTTCAGTATTACAGTAAATAAATCGAACCTTAAAGAGTAGAGACGGGAATATTAGAAAAACGTTAGGTTTGTGTAGTTACTGTCTGTAAATATAAACGTGTGTAGTTACTGTCTGTAAATATAAACGTGTGTAGTTACTGTCTGCATATATAAACATGTGTAGTTACTGTCTGTAAATATAAACGTGTGTAGTTACTGTCTGTAAATATAAACCTGTAGTTACTGTCTGTAAATGTAAACCTGTAGTTACTGTCTTTAAATATAAACGTGTGTAGTTACTGTCTGTAGATATAAAAGTGTGTAGTTACAGTCTGTAAATATAAACGTGTGTAATTATTGTCTGTAAATATAAACGTGTGTAGTTACTGTCTGTAAATATAAACGTGTGTAGTTACTGTCTGTAAATATTAACATGTGTAGTTACTGTCTGTAACTATAAACCTGTAGTTACTGTCTGTAAATATAATCATGCGTAGTTACTGTCTGTAAATATAAACATGTGTAGTTACTGTCTGTAAATATAAACATGTATAGTTAATGTCTGTAAATATAAACGTGTGTAGTTACTGTCTGTAAATATAAACGTGTGTAGTTACTGTCTGTAAATATAAACGTGTGTAGTTACTATCTGTAAATATAAACGTGTTTGGTTACTATCTGTAAATATAAACGTGTGTAGTTACTGTCTGAGCAATCAGGACCGAAGAATCCTTTCTTACACAGCAGGCACCGACCATCCAGAGTGCACAAATTGAGGGCACACCTCTCTGGGCAGTTTTTGCTGCAGTCCAGAAAGAATTTCCCAGGCTTGCAGCCTGCAAGAAAAATCAAAACAAACTGACATTGTGTTATGAACAAAAAAAAATGTTACACCAAGTTTTGTTGACTATCTGGGATGTGACTCCAATCTGTTTGCTGTAGAGAAAGGGTTCAAATCCTGACTAGTCAAGTACCCAAGCATATGCCTACCGTGGTACCTCCATTGACATCACACTCTCGACTGTAAGTAATATGTATGAAAGTATTAAGCAATAGCGTATGTATTAATACAATAATGCATGTGCTTAAGCAATGTCTATGCATGCATGCAAACACAAACGTGTGTGTGTTGTTTATGTATGAATTTATTCATGTGTTATGAATGTAAAACGTAAACATTTTGTTAAATCGTTTCCTAATATGTATGGTAGTCGACAAAATAGAATGTACAGGAGAAAGTTGACACATAAAACTCCCAGTGTCGGCCGTGCTCTACTTATATCAATAATGAAAATGTATTGATACACGCCTACCATCTACACGAGTATATATACACACAAGCTCTTTATTGAAATAACAAATGAAATTTTATGAATGATATCCAAAACACAAAATATATGGGTTAAGAAACTCATATGCAACTCTTCCCGACAGTGCCCGCACATAACTCAGGTTTTCCTAACCTCGTTCTCTCCCTTTTCAACTACAGTTCCCTTCCTTGCCTCGTTCTGATCTCCTCGACCATTCAGTCACGCCCCGCTGGTCAAACCGGTCAGCCTCCATTCACAAGTTGACCTTCTAAATGTTTACCGATCAAACCCATGCCATCACATTCAATCACGTCAAATGATTGCGAGCCTTCTCCCCCATCCTCCCCCGTTACAGTTTCCTGAAAAAATATAACGGTGGAGGCCTACACATTGCATATATAAGTGACAGTCAATAAATGACGTGTAAAGGTGTTAGTCAACAATTCCCATGCATAGGTGGCGGTCAACAAATGGCATTTCTAGGTGTAAGACAACAAATGACATGTATAGCTGTTAGTCAACAAATGACTTGTGTAGGTGTATGTCAACAAATGACATGTATAGGTGTATGCCAACAAATGTGATGACATTGAAAATGTTAGTTCAAACTACGCTCACCTCCATAGGCAGCGATTTCACAAACACGAGACAGGTCAGTGGTCCTCTTCGCCGCGGACACAGATATTGACCGGACAGTCTCTGTCGGCTTGTCATTGATGACAGGTAGCAGGCTGGAGTTCCTGCTGGTTCTCATGACGAGATTCTGTTTTAACTTTCCGTCTTCCCCGAAGAATGTAATCGCGTAGTTATCAAGTATCGCTCGAATCTCTGTAGAAATAAGAATGTAATCGCGTAGTTATCAAGTAAGGCTCGAATCTCTGTACAAATAAGAATGTAATCGAGTAGTTATCAAGTATCGCTCGAATCTCTGAAGAGAAAAGAATTAAATTGTGAAATTTTACATTCATGTAAAATATAAGATCAGGTCTTGTTAAGCGTTGTTCAGTGTAACATTTTTCCATGTAACGCTCCTCAGTTTTACGATCTTCCCTTCATCTTTGTTTCGCTAAGCACTTATCATTTATCGCCTTTCCGTTTAAAAGTATCTAAAATACTACCATCCCAATTAACGTCTCGTTTTAGGTGCTTCCTCCAAACGCAGTTTCGTTTAACACCGTCCAATCGGACGTTTTTTCGTTTAACGTTGTTTCGTTTCATTTATCAGGTGCCGAAAGAGATAAGATGTTTTTTTTGTTTCTTGCACGGTGCCCACCACTAACAGAAGTGTGTCTGTGATGACCTTTGTCTGTGGTGCCTTGTGTCTGTGATGCCCTGTGTCTGTCATGCCCTGTGTCTGTGATGCCCTGCGTCTGTGATGTGATGTGTCTGTGATGCCCTGCGTCTGTGATACCCTGCGTCTATGATACCCTGCATCTGTGATGCCCTATGTCTGTGATGCCCTGCGTCTGTGATACCCTGCGTCTGTGATGCCCTATGTCTGTGATGCCCTGCGTCTGTGATACCCTGCGTCTGTGATGCCCTGCGTCTGTGATGCCCTATGTCTGTGATGCCCTATGTCTGTGATGCCCTGCGTCTGAGAGACCCTGCGTCTGTGATTCCCTTTTAGTCTGTAATGCCCTTTGTCTGTGATGCCCTTTTAGTCTGTAATGCCCTTTGTCTGTGATGCCCTATGTCTGTGATGCCCTATGTCTGTGATAGCCTGCGTCTGTGATGCCCTGTGTCTGTGATGCCCTGTGTCTGTGATGTCATGTGTCTGTGATGCCATGTGTCTGTGATGCTCTGCGTCTGTGATGCCCTATGTCTGTGATAGCCTGCGTCTGTGATGCCCTGTGTCTGTCATGCCCTGTGTCTGTGATGTCCTGCGTCTGTGATGTGATGTGTCTGTGATGCCCTGCGTCTGTGATACCCTGCGTCTATGATACCCTGCATCTGTGATGCCCTATGTCTGTGATGCCCTGCGTCTGTGATACCCTGCGTCTGTGATGCCCTATGTCTGTGATGCCCTGTGTCTGTGATGCCCTGTGTCTGTGATGTCATGTGTCTGTGATGCCATGTGTCTGTGATGCTCTGCGTCTGTGATGCCCTATGTCTGTGATAGCCTGCGTCTGTGATGCCCTGTGTCTGTCATGCCCTGTGTCTGTGATGCCCTGCGTCTGTGATGTGATGTGTCTGTGATGCCCTGCGTCTGTGATACCCTGCGTCTATGATACCCTGCATCTGTGATGCCCTATGTCTGTGATGCCCTGCGTCTGTGATACCCTGCGTCTGTGATGCCCTATGTCTGTGATGCCCTGCGTCTGTGATACCCTGCGTCTGTGATGCCCTGCGTCTGTGATGCCCTATGTCTGTGATGCCCTATGTCTGTGATGCCCTGCGTCTGAGAGACCCTGCGTCTGTGATTCCCTTTTAGTCTGTAATGCCCTTTGTCTGTGATGCCCTTTTAGTCTGTAATGCCCTTTGTCTGTGATGCCCTATGTCTGTGATGCCCTATGTCTGTGATAGCCTGCGTCTGTGATGCCCTGTGTCTGTGATGCCCTGTGTCTGTGATGTCATGTGTCTGTGATGCCATGTGTCTGTGATGCTCTGCGTCTGTGATGCCCTATGTCTGTGATAGCCTGCGTCTGTGATGCCCTGTGTCTGTGATGCCCTTTGTCTGTGATGCTTTGCGTGCGTGATGCCCTGCGTCAGTGATGCCCTGCATCTGTGATGCCCTGTGTCTGTGATTCCCTGTGTCTGTGATAGCCTGCGTCTGTGATGCCCTGTGTCTGTGATGCCCTTTGTCTTTAGTGCCATGCGTGCGTGATACCCTGCGTCTGTGATGCCCTGCGTCTGTGATGCCCTGTGTCTGTGATAGCCTGCGTCTGTGGTGCCCTGTGTCTGAGATTCCCTTTTAGTCTGTGATGCCCTGTGTTTGTGATAACCTGCGTCTGTGATGCCATGTGTCTGTGATGCCTTGCGTCTGTGATGCCCTGTGTCTGTGATCGCCTGCGTCTGTGATGCCCTGCGTCTGTGATGCCCTATGAGAGAAGGTGTATGAGAAAGAGAGAGACAGAGAAGAAAGAAGAGAAAGAGAGAGAGAGAGAGAGAGAGAGAGAGAGAGAGAGAGAAGAAGAAAGAGAGAAAAGAGACAGAAAGGCCATCCAGCCTCTAGCGTTATATAATATATCCAGTCTGGCCCATTGCGGCTCTCGGAGCTACATTCAGTTCTTCAGAGAAACATGTAAGATTCCTATGAGCCATTTTGCCAATATTTTAATCACTTTTCTATTTGTGTTAATAGCGTACGTCTCTTAGGAACATTTTTTTTCCTGAATTAAAAAAAAACAAAAGGATTCTAGGTTCTCAACAAACTGTCCATAACAGTTTCAAACCTTTAACCTTTTTGCGCCAGTAGTTAGTAAGATCATGTGATATTTATGTTTGTACCTGCGATATAGACCAGAACTTTCACGATGAGAGCCGAACCGAGTAAGGTCATTTTCAGCGCGTTAGCTCTTTTTCCGGTAATGTTCTGAGTGGACACACCGCTGCATGTGGTCACTTCGTCTGTGAGATGATCAGCGTTGTCCGCTCTGGAAGAGTCAGTTGAGTCAAATCTGATCTGTGATTTGAAAAACGTTGTTAAGGATCTCATTTATATACCAGGTCTCTTTGACAGAGGAAGGATGACCTAGATATACACAGTTTATAAACCAAGCTGGCATGATTGAATAAAAAATAGCTATATGTTTATTTACACAACGTAATATAATATCACTTCTCCAATATGTATATTAGGGGTATGACTAAAATATAACCCTGTATCCCCATATCATATTTGGTGGAGCTTTGTATCACACATAAAAAAAATATGGGTTATTTTTGTTTTGCATAAAAAAAGTTCACCCTCCAATGGACACGAATATTTATAACATACAAATTTTCCTTATATTTCGATAAAAATTTCACTATTACAAATAAAAGTGACATAAGAATAATATTGATAATTGTTAAAATATTACAATGAATTGAAGAAAACGCTCTACAACAGATGTTTAGTTATCTCCCAATCAGCTGGATCACTTGAATAACTGTATTCTTTGTCACGCAGCTCATGCTTTAAACCGGAATCACCTACTCACCCTAATATACACTGAATAAATAGTTTGAGTCTGTAGGCAAATCATCCACATCAGCTTCAGCATGACCCATGAAAACAGAATTTGCAGAAAGTGTATTTACATTTCAAATCGCAAAGGAGTGCGGGTGCATTCTTGAAAAATATTAAAAATGAAGTCGGAGGGGGGCCTACGACTTAGAAAAAGCCCGGGGCCTACGATGACCTTAAAACGGCCCTGCTTAGTATCATTACTTATATACATTAACTATATACTTATAGCCCCTTAAGCTTATAATCAAAACATATTTAATACTTATTATGTATTTTACCCCTAATTTTCTTTCAATGGCTGTAAGGAGAATCCAGGTCATTAAAAGTTTATACCTGTTGATACATTCACCTTAAAAGATCTACACGAGGGTCATCGTGACAAAGATTTGTATTAGTTAATTAAAGTAACAGCTGACCTAACAGAATTGAAGTTACAAAGACTAGTATATAAAGACGAAATTTTCGGCCTTACACGAACGTTTTATTTCCATTTTACAACATGAGTGGAGAAACCAACTTGAGAACAGGAAGTGGTAGAGTGAGTAGTGAAGTAAACAAGTTGAGAGTTGGAGTTTTGGCGCGAACTTTGGGAGGTTGAGGCCCACTGTCGACATCCTTTGCAGACACAGCAGGGAGGCGGAGGAAACCATAGATCACGTGCTTTTCGAGTGCCTCGGACTATCGGACCACAGGGTGGTCATAATAAACATAATAAAATTCAGTCTTTTAAAAGTATTTCTTCTATAAAAAACGTACCAGACGTTTAAGTTACTTATAAAATTTGAACCAGTGGCGTAACAAACAGGGTGTTCGCAGCTTTTTATGTTCACGCCCTCTATAGGCTATCTCAAAGTCCCATCTAAGTTTTCCAAACTGTGCGTTACTTTGGAAGGAACATTAATTAAAACATGTGTACACAGTATAACGGTATGTTTTACGCAATCTTTCGGAAGTGTTGACAAATTGCCTGGTGCGCAAGTTGTTAAACCATTTTGTATGACCCAGTTGCAAGTTTTGTTAATGTATATTAGTACTTGATATATTACGTGGCGTTAATAAATTAGAATATCAAGGAAGAGATAATAGAATAAAGAGAAGCATCTAATGAGTATTTTATTAAGTAGTTTCAATTGAAACCTCAATTAGCCGATTTCCATATGAAACAAGAAGGAAAATAAACAATTAAGTCAATAAAGAAAACAAAGGGAAGTGAAAATATAGTCTTTGTATGGAAAAAAATAATCTCATGACTTCCTTAAAAGGACACGTTTGTCTTTTTATATTATATCACCACATCCCTTAACCCACCCCCGCCTAATATAAATTAGAGTTTTTTTAGAACTCTTCTCTATCTAAATAACTACCAACATTGAGGTAGTATTACATATTCCCTGATTTCTAATACCACTGATATTCTACAGCGAGTGCAAAAAGAATATCATGAGTTAATAGTCTGAAGATAAACAATGTGTATGAAGGGGTGGGCTAGGGAGCTGATATATTTTTTAAAAAAGATAATACAAAACATTTTATTTGTGAAATAAAACCTGCTATCCGTCAACATCGTGTTTTGTGAGAAAACTAAACAAGAGAAATCAAGAAAAATAAACTGAAGATGAATAGGGCACATTCTCTGAAGATTCGCAGAACAAGGCTGCTAGATAATCACTGGAGTCGAACCCACAGGATAAGAAAACATCAGGAATGTCATAAGAAACATTGAGAAGAACACGAGCGAAATGTTGTTATATGTTCAATTCTAGAATAGAAGTCCTCTTGTGGAGAAATAATATAGTCTAAGCATGATGACGCAATCTCGTAGGCTCCGCACACCACATTATTCATGGCGTCATTCCGCCATCTTGAGTGTAAATATTGAGAGTTTTAGAGTATACGTCATTTGATGCCTGTATTATTAGAGTCTAGCTTTGGGCATCGATATAGATGGATGCATGTTTACAGTTTGCTATTGTACTCCTCCTGAATTTACCTTTATGTCAATTCATGTTCAAGAATTAAATGATTGTTTGATGTTGCTTCACTTGAGTTAACTTCGTGATTTGTGTTGTCTGAATTATTACACCTTCTACAAGTATCATCATTATAAGGACCTGTAACATATATTTGGCACCTCCGACGGAGTACTCAACATTACTTGGAGTACATAACACCACTATTGCAGTAATGTTGAGACAATGGGTAGCTACATTTTGAGAGAACAAAGAAAGTTATATTTGTTGTTTTTTTTAGCAGAAACAAAATATTTGTTTAAAAACATCTTGTTATTAAAAAAAAAAATTAAAAAACTTTACTGAATATTTCGTGCTTTAATAGAAAAAGAAAATGTATTTCATTTCAAGTTAGTCAGGGACTAATGCCTTTTAAAATACTGGACGGTCAGGTTGAACTAGCAGGGCATTCTCCAAATGAAATAAATTTTTAGATGCTGTCCCAATGTCAGTCTATACACAAATTATTGCACATCTATAGCTTGCAAGCATATTTGATTATTGACTGACTATGAAAGGACTTTGAATTTGAAGGACTTGATTAAAGGCAAATATTGGGCTTAGATTATTCACATAAATCAAATTGAATAGTTGTAAAATTAATGACTACATTTTATATGGCTGCAAAACTGTCAAGTAGTATAGACTATATACATATATAATGAGTTTTGAAAATAGTCATTATCATTACTTTGTCTTTTAAATGGTCATGGTTTGAAGAATTTAAAAATCAAATCAATAGAATATTCGAGAACATATTTATTTAAAAGAACTTTATTATCGATTTTTAGATTTCCGAAATACTAGGAGAGAAATTTCTTTTCATATGTTCTTTTCAAAAACCATTTCACTCGTTCAATAGAATGCATTGATTATATTGTCTAGATCCACCTGGCACAGAGTCATTTCATTCATAAACTGTGAGAGTTAAAAGTAAACTTTCTATTGAAAATAAAAAAAAAAAATCGAAGTTGAAATGACAAATAAATATTTATTTGATTCAATCACGTTTATTTATAACGATGTTAGCTTTGAACGGGCGGTTGCCAATAGCAACTTAAAAACATAACAAACAATAGCGACATTCTAAAAGTCATCTGTGATTTAATGCATTGCGTTATTTTAGTTGAAGCAAAATATCAGTATATATCATATGCTAAGATAATTGTGAAGAAATTTGTAAGATAATTCTTCAATAAATTACTTTAAAACAGTCTAAGATTTCATTCATATCTATGGTGAAATTTACCAGTGATTCTTCTTCTACATCTGCAAATCAATTGTACAGATTTAAACTTTGCAACGACAAAAAAAATCAGTTACACTCTCTTATCATTAGTAGACTACTCTTAGATGACTAAAGGTAAAATAAAATGAAATCATATTTTTATAATCTTTTAATTAGACTCACTTTCTGAGTGAGATGGGCTGGCTTTTGTCTTTAAATCTTGTAACTCACGTTTGTACATGTTATAATTTAGGGAGAATGATAATATGTGATACATGCAGTGGAGATTCTTAATGACAATACACGGTTTTAATAGTTTAGATTCCTTGAGAAAAAAAAGTTTTAAAATTACGAAGTGTTTTACTTTTTAATAATGTTTATAACGAGAAAATTTCGCCGTTAGATATTCATGTAAAAACATTTTTACTTTAGCACTAGTGCATATGAGCGCAAAATTGGAATCCTTTTTCTTCAAAACCTATACATAATTCTAAAAATACATTCTTATCATTTATGTTTGACTATCAAGAAAATCTTTTTTGTTATGTCTGTAACCTTTCCGTTAATGCTTGTCGCGAAAGGTTTAGAGACAGTGTATAACGATTATGTAACGTCTCACATAAAATTAAATACTGACATTACAAATTTTCTGTAATATCTATCCTCGGAAAGTTTTATAGACATTACACACAACGTCCGGTAGTTGTCAGCGCATGAAATAAATGCCTACAGAGCAGCGGAAGAGAGCCGCCTCTGCCAACATATCACTTCACTAGGTCAAGCCAGCCTGATCATCTAGCCGACCTATATAAATTGCCACTGACCGAGTAATATGATTGTATATAGATGTATCGAATCAATAACAAGTGGCAGGGGAAAAGGGGTTGCGAACCGCAACTTATGAGAAGAAGTGCGAGACTAAAACTAATATCCTTAAAACAGTAATATCCTTAAAACAGTAATATCCTTAAAACAGTAATATCCTTAAAACAGTAATATCCTTAAAACAGTAATATCCCCGTCCGGTGTCAGATCGAGTAAGTATAGGTACTTTTTTATACAATCGATTAACTTTGATGCGATCAAACATTGGTCGACATTTTCAACAACAAACTAACCCAAGCTTCGTGACAGTCTAATGAAACATCTCACGTTACATTTTGTAACACCTTAAGATAATAAAGAAATGTTAAATGACAGTTCCTAGAGGATTTTGTTACTTTCTGAACTCAATGACATATAGATCACAAATATTTATCTCAGAGATGGATTATAAGCTAATTTTTTTTTGCAAGAGAAAATCAAAACTGTTAACACCAAGTTATTAATTTATATCAATAATATAAATAATATTGTGTTTAAATATCAAGATAAATATATTACCGTAATTATAAATTATATATTTTTCATGACAAAAAATATTATTCTACTTTCAATAAAATGTTAACATATATTGATGTGTATTTTTATTTATTTTGTGGGTTTTTTACTGTTAAGTGGATATTATTTTTTTTTTTATTGTCTAGTCAAGTAATTTGATGAACCAAATGTAAACTTTATCATGTCTTGTCAAGTAAATTAATGAACCAAATGTAAACTTTGTCATGTCTTGTCAAGTAAATTAATGAACTAAATGTAGACTTTATCACATTGGCGTAACTATTGTGGGGGGGGGGGGTCCAAAGCTTAAAGAGGGCCCCAAAATATTTTTTTTTCAATTTTACTGATATAATGTACCAATTTGAATTTAGACTTATGGCCTATATCTATTAAGTTCATTGTCTCCTGTCACGATGTCGAATGTCAAAATTTAGGGCCATTCAAAAAAGTCAAGCCCCACTGGGCCCACAAATCCCTAAGTACACCACTGCATTATAATTAAAGAATGAAATAAAAAAAAAAATTACTGAAATAAATTAACAATATAAGTGTATCGAAAAAAGGTACAGTGTCGCTTAATTAAAATAAAAAGTTTAAAACTAAACAAATGTGAAATTACAGTTACAATAGTTTAACATTTGATTAAATGTATCTAGTATATCATTGTGAAATTCCTTAAGGTATTTGAAATAATATCTTAGAAACAAAAACAACAAAAAACACGAGTAAACCAGATAATGAAGCTAGCAGGTAAGTATTAACTTTAAGCCATGGTAAGAAAAAAAAATATTTTTTCAGGATCAATCGATCTCTCTAAGTAAACCCAGATTTAAAAAATGGGCACCCGGCATTTGTTGGGGAAAGTTATGATGGCTGTATATTCTAGTAAGTAAAGTTCTCTTAAGCCCCTAAGGACCCTATGTTGTTGGCATAACGCCCAGCCTCCTTTACTCCCCCAACTTAAGTCGGGTACCTTATTAAGCTGGGTGGACTTGGGGACTTTGTACTAGAACCTGTAAAAAATCATGAGATTCTCACTGAGGTTTGAACCCGGGACCCGTCCGGTTTAGCGTCTGACAAAAGAGATAAGTTGACAAATTTGAACTTAATAGTGTCACATCCACATGGATGTAGTAATCAGATCAGTGTTGGTCACTGGGGTAATAAATACGAGGTTGGCAACCATTTTTATAAAACCACCTATATCACATGTCCAGTAAATAGTGGAGTTCATTGTGTGGGGTACGGAGATGATGGTTGGCGTGGTGGTATCAACTTGTTGACAGTGGAAGTATCAACTCTAGATTAAATTATAGTGGGGGTGGTGGTATCAACTTGTTGACAATAAATATCAACACTAGATTAAATTATGAGTGGGGGGTGGTGGTATCAACTTGTTGACAGTGGAAGTATCAACTCTAGATTAAATTATAGTGCGGGTGGTCGGGTCTTAAATGATGAAAAACATATGATGTGGACCTTTTAATGCTCGGAAACCCCGAAGATTTTTTTTTCTATTTATATTAAGGACCGTCAATTGAAATATAAAAATTTAATATTATTGTAAATGACAGAACAATCTAATTCTTTTTTTCTATAGAGAGATTCATATTCTGCTCGATTTATATTCTACAGAAAAAATAAAAAAGTAAAACTCTTCTTTGAAAAATAAAGTTTTGCTGGTTAATAAAACAAAATAAAGACTGCAATAGCCAGAACAAAATTACTCTTTAAAGTACTAGAAAAGAGAAAACATAATTAGACTAAGTAAAACTCTTCTTAAGAAATAAAGTTTTGCTGGTGAATAAAACAAAATAAAGACTGCAATAGCCAGAACAAAATTACTCTAAAAGTACTAGAAAAGAGAAAAAATAATTAGACTAAAGAATCGTCTTCTTCATTTGGCGTTACGGCCCAATTAGGGCTCCGGCCTGCCATACTACTCTTCTCCTCTTTTTCCAGATCCATGGTCTTCTTCCTCCACTTCTCTCACTCCTATGGCTTTAATGTCTATTTCCACTTCCTCTAACTATCTGGTCTGCCCTCAGGCCTTATCTCATTCGGTGTTGTCTTTTATAATGCTTTTGGACCTCCATTTTTCTATGTTCACCCACCTCAATAAATCAAAGAGTATATTTTATTAATAGTGCTGACTTCATTAGTTCATGGTAGTGTCATTTGTTGACCAAGTCTTAATTTATTCCGCACGCTGTTGTCACGTGGCTATGACTGATGTCAGCAAGTCTTTGAATTAAGGCCCAATTTGCGCTCTGCCTGCCATGCGGTAATCTAAATACTACATAAGTAAACATTCTGCTAGTTAAATAGATTGAAAACTAATTCAGCAGAAAAAAGTTTTCTTACATGTAGATTCCATAATTCAAAGTTTCCGTCGTATGTAAGGTAAAGTTTACTTATGATTATAGATATTACAAACTAAATGATGTTAATACTGTACATGTCACGGGTTGTGACTAATTTGTCGAAACCATTCCCCTTTGTTCAGACCCTTGACTCCACCCAGCCACCCCCTAAATAACAATAATGCGTATATTATACAATGTATAGTAGTATGCGTTCCTGTTCCCAACACCACCACTCCAATTTACCCATCCCCGTAATTGTGTCGTATCGCAGGTAAAAAGCGGAACTCAGACGAAAACCTCCGTCGACGAACAATGCCACGGTTGGCAGAAATACGTTACATTCCACGGGGGATTCTCTCTGACCACTCGACTCCTGTTCAGATGCCGACAAAGGATAGAAGTCCAGTTACTTCTGTCTTTGTCGGTATGACGTACCTCCACCCCCCCATCTAGGCTCCACCCCCTGATTTGACATAAACAGATGTTATAATTGATTGGCTAGGGGTCACGTGGGAAAAGTGATGTGAGGAATGTAAGATAGTTTAACGTGATTCGACCGAGGGTCCTGGTCGTGTCCAGTCGAGATTTGGACTGAGTGATCTCTAAGACAGAGTCGATTGATGTGTCTCTGATTGAGAGAAGTGAGAGAGAAATAGAAAGAGAGAGTTAAATAGTGATAACGTCATTGTTCCCCTTATTCATTTTATACTGGATTACTTTGCTGCAGTTTGGATTATCTTTGCTTATGATAAGTCACCAGATCCCTGTTACGGACTGGTGCCTTTGTATAAATAAAATATATCTCGGTGTTGTACATACGACTTGTTGAATTGATCATCGTCACTTGTTTTACGTTTAATTGCTTGTGAGACTGTGTGTGGTAAAAACACAAATACAAATACGGGTCATCACTGAGTCAGCCCTCATACTTCTAGATACAAGCCAAAGGATACCCTCATAGGGGTCCTCAACAGTACACAATAATTAACTGACTGCTTTAGTTTATTGCTCTAAAAGAACTTTAATGTTTTATGAGTAAACAGTTAAAAATCCATAGAGCTGTCACAAAATGATGAGTTGCGAAAAAGCTATTGATGGGTCGCTAAAATGTGGTAAATATTAAAACTCATATAAAAGTACCCGCTGTCAAGTTATCGGTGATTTTCAAAAGCTAAATATATACTTTGCTTCCAAGAAGATCAACATATTTTACCGGGTATATAGGTAAAAAAAATGTAAAAAAAAACACTTTGCTTGGAATCATTAGTCTCAGGAGTTTCTTGTAGCTGTTTCTTAGCAGAAGTGTTGGAGGGGAAAATTGGCAGCTTCCTTTGCTGGTGAATTCTTCTGAAGGGGCCATCGCCATATCATTCATACAGTTGCTGCCCAGTTAGCAGCAGATTTGTTTGGATGATTGGTAGCAATGAAGTCTGTCCACTTGCTGCAAATTTCTTTTCATCTGTTAGTTTAAATAGTCTCTATATTACCATCGTGGGACGATGCATCTCAATTAATGTCCTCAGTTTAACTGTCCAGCCTTCATTTGTACTGTGAACGATCGTTTGTCTCAAAACACTTCGGTTCACTACCTTTGCTACTATTCTTTAACGCGTAAATTATTAGTACGGTAAGCATGACTTACGTGGGGGCAAAGTGCAACGAAATATGACAGGGATGGTGGAAATAATTCATGAGTTTGGAACATACACTTCGAGAGCACATATTTGCCATTGGAACATACACTTCGGGAGCACATATTTGCCATTGTTGTTGATAATCAAGTCACTTGATTGATTCAAGTCAATAAACTGATCTGGAATAACTAATTCAATAGACATATATGTTATTGCTCAATAAACCGGTTACAATTGAGCAGACCTCTTCCGTAAATTAAACTGACTTGTTTATTATGCCAATGTTATGATACAATATAATGACTTATATGTTTGAAAACAAATAAATGTATTACTTTGTGTCGATAAAAACGTGCGTTACTTTCTGATGTTTTTTTAAAATCGAACAGCATTTCTAATTTTATTTGTTCTTGTTTTAAAATTAAAATGGCTAAATAGTTCCTAAAGGGTTAAAGTTTATATATACTCATACTCTTGTGTACTACATAAAATACTCCATATTAATATTTTTAAAAACTACGGAGAATGACACTTCATTTAAAAGTTCATTTTGCATTCAGCGAAAAAACTTTAATTAACAAAAAAATCATGGAGATCATTTTCAAAACGAATGACATCGTTAACGTCAAACAATCTTCAAATCACCTGTGCCTTCAGGTACTTTGTCAGTAACCCCGTTATATTTACTGTAGTCAGTGCATGTTGTGAGTTTTTAGTCAACATGAAAAGTGTGCTAGTGGTGAAAATGAGGGCAAGTGAAAATGCTGACCAGTGGGTAAAGTAGTTAGAGAGTGAAATAAGTCAGTGAGTGTTAGGACAGCTAAGAGAAAAGATGTGTTGTGTCAGTTGGGTGGTTTTCTGAAACAGTTATTAGTGAAGTAGAGTGGAAGTGTTAATATGGACTTATATTTACTTACATGGAACTATTTCAATAATTTTGCTGATGTCGTGTAAATAAATGTTAACTTGTTAAATGGTGCCTTTTGATTGTCTTCATTAATGGACACATGTGTCAGAATGAGAATAATAGTTGAAGAGTACTTAAGATACTAAGCTCACAATACTCAAAAGAATATTTAGCCTTCCGAAGAGATACGACATATATATATTCTTAAAACTGTTCCACACTCCCCTCCCCACGCCCAGTGCAGAACCTTTTAATTTGATGCATTCGACATCCAGACATGAGTTAATATACTTAATATTGAATATAAAAAATATTAGGGGTGGGGGGCTTTTCAAGATGGAGCCCTGAAGGACTTTCAAATTTGGACACCTTGTCACCCTTCTAGTTACATCTCTGCCGCCACCCCACCCGATCGGGTCGCACTACTACCTCCGAAATGAATTATGCAATATAGAAAACGCCTACACATTGTTATTCTGGTCGTTCACTGCCCCCCTCGGGCCTTGATACGAGTGATAAAATAGTGTCATTTACCACCTACACATTTACACCCACGCAATGACCTCCACATTCAGTTTTGGCATAAAAACTGCTAACGCATTCAGATTAGGTGGTCGGTCTATAAAAAAAATTTACCACCCTGCGTTGAAACACTCATAGTTACGGGTCAGTCACTCGGAAGACAACCAGTGACACGAGCACCAGAAAGGAATTGAAGAGTACTGTTGGGGTAGGAACGACGGGAAATACAAAATTCAAAACACGAAATAAAAAAAATGCTTAACCATATATTGTTGCAAAACATCGGTTACAGACAAAGCAAAGGAAGTTGTCTGAAAGATGTACATAGCGATATCGTAACCATTATGCCTCTTT